>BSBN01001345.1:0-402615 GCA_027924645.1 Cunninghamia lanceolata | reverse complement strand
AAGATTAGATCCTTGGTTCAAATACTGTGGTCTGTGAGCCTACTGTGTTTGACGCAAAATTTATTGAGAGTAAGTGAACCTTGGCAAAATAAAGTATTCTTTTTCTCTAGAACTTAGGGATGGGAAGATCCATAAATAACCAACCAAATGTAGGAGCAACCGAGTATTGAAGATCCTTCAATGATACGTAGATAAGATGGGTTCTTGTCTAACTTCTAGATCGCTTTGAATGAGCCAAGTGGATTAAAGGGATCATTAAGGGCAAGTAGTGATTTATATTGGCATAGAATGTCGAGAAAAATGGTAAAGATCTGGAAATGTATTTGTTTTCCAAGAATCATGAGAAAACTAATTGCCATACACAAAGAATCATGCATAAGAAGAAATGAATAAGAGTTCCCTATAATCTCATGAAGCCTTTGGAAAAATGTGTTAATATGTAGTAAAGGATGTAAGTAAAGAGGATCCTCTCAGGCAATATTTTGATGAATAAAGTTTGGGATTAGTATCTCTCTTTGAAACTTTTGTTAAGAATCGGCATGAAGTTTGCAAGATAAATCATAACAGTTATAAGGAGAAGATATTAGTTATTCTCATGGAATTATGGCCAAATGTTGGAGAGCTATGTATTTTGCCTCTTGGTAGAGCTAGAAACTACAACTGCAATGGTGAATATAATCATCATTGAGATATTTAGTCAAGTTATTTAAAGTTTTGAATAAGTAAACTATTCAGTGAGGTAGGGAATAGAGTTTTGTAAAGAAGAACAAAGGGAAGAAGTTTGTGCTCCAACTGTAATATTTGTGTGTTGCTATACCACCATCTTATAATATCATCTAAGTGATGAATGATAGATGCTCTAGGAAATAGGAGTGGATGTGTTATAACCTTTTGATTTGTAAAATTTTTGCGCACGATTAAAGTCTTAAAGGACTTATTTGTTTGGTGACCTTGTAGCACAATCTCTAACTCACTGTGGGTTTTTGGAAAATCCAAGTGTAGTGCACCAACCTACTCCCATGTTAGTGACTCAATTAGTCATTTAGTGCATAGTAAGCATTCCTTTGGATTTTGACACTTCTTTGGATTTTTGGTAAAATCCTTTTTAATATTTGCAAAGATTATCATTATTTTATTCATTTATTTTGGGTAATCTAGCCACCAAATTTTTAAGATCATTTATTTTATGACCAGTTGGTCAAAATTTGATTTATTGTCGAAATTGAGCTCATTCTTTTGATATATTGTTGAAAATGAAATTGCTTATACTTTGATATTGATTTATATTATTGTCGTGGATATACTGGAACATTTTGGTTGTTCACTATGTTTTATGCAATGTTCACCTCTATCATGTCCTGGATGGGCCTATGATGGATTATGTAAGGGAGTAAAATGCACTTGGTATATTCCTAATTCTTTAGAATTAAGAAACCTTGTGTGGAAGTAAATTCTTTCCAAACCATTAACAAATCATCGATTAGGAGTTTAGTTAGTCATGGATTAGCATTAATCCAGAAATGTTGTTAGAAACAGATGAAAAGATCGAGCTGATTAGAAAATATTAGCGGAAGCTAATAATAGATAGAAAATTTATGTAGATGCCAGGCATATACAAAAACAATTCCCAGTTGAGGAAAAATTTCTTTGAGGGTTAAACTGCCAAAAAGATCCATAAAGTTTGGAAAGCCTTCTAAACCAGCTCCTAAATATGAAGGACTATTCGGAGTTCTCGAAGTTAGCAATTCGATTAATTATAGAATCATTCTATTGTTAGCTATTTCTAGGAGGCATATTACTTTTTATGATTCATATTATAAAAATATATAAAAATTGACAATTATATTCTTAGAATGTTTTATAGGTATAGGACCCAGGAGTGGTCATGATCGAGCTTCTTAAAATGCTCGAAGTTTGCAAGCTCCACTTGCGTAAACAAAAAGATTACTCAGTGCAAGGTACAGGGGGACTAGTATGAAGAAGGTAATATCACATGGAAATTTTACCATGATTTTATTGAAAAGATTTTCTAAATCATTTATGCTTTTACTACTTGAACAAAATTATTTATCTTAGTATTGTCTTGGATACATTGAACCATCAAGGACGATGAATCTTATGGGGGGAGATATGTCACATCCCTAATTTTGATTACATTTTACTTTTTACTTTTAAGTAATTAAGTAGATGATTATACATGATTTAATGATTTGACGTTTAGTAAAAATGTTAAGAAAAATTAATGTTTTCATGAGTTATGTTTATTTGATTATAATTGACATGTTTTTATATGTTGTCAAGATGTTATGATTTCATAAGGATTATGAAATGATTATTGATACACTAATCATGGGTTGGTGATTGCAAGTTGTATTCAAGAAAAAGGTTTCTACCCCTCCAAGAAAGGGAGGGAGAGCATCATCAGAGAGAAGGGAATAGATATAAGGAAAATAATAGTTTGTCACCATCTTAAGTCTTGTGTTGGTGCAAATTAGTAAACCCTTGCCAATTGAGGTAAGTTGTGTTATTCAAGTGGTTTAGGTTTGTTGATCGACTCGACAAGTTGTCAATGTCATTTAATATCTTTTGATGTCTTGAAAATGACAACCTTGTCATTTTGTGAAATCGACATTGTTGAGGTCGAATGATAGTTGTTTTGCAACCAACATGACCTTTTGTAGAACACGTTGTTCTTTACATCATAAATGACATTATGTTTGCATCTGTAATGATGTACTTGTGAGAATTGATAGTATGTATCTTGTTAATAGTTTTAACATTGAATTTCAATTGATATCAAAATGAAATCGACGTGATATGCTTTTATACGTGAAGGGGAGATGAACTCGACCCAATCATGCTTGTGCATAAGTTTTAATCACTTTATTATAATTCCTAATGATATTAATATCTATGCTTTATTTTAGTTTATTATTATGTTTTTATTCTTGAAAAGTTGGCTAGTTTGATGTGCTTGTGATCTTAAATGATAACCACCTTCTTTATTAATGAAGCATTCATTCTTAACCAATTTCGAGAGTATTAAATGTCATATGAGGGAGTCATTGTTTGTTAGAAGAGTGGTAATTGATACCATGTTCCCCTTTAACATTGCATGCCAACTTAAGAGCTTTCTGTTGCAAGTATGAGGTTAATAAGTGTTGTCATTGATGTCAACATACTCATATTGCATTGACAAGAAGGATTGGATGAGCTGTGTGCTGAGGATATTGAGAAAATTAGTCTCAAACAGGAACAGTGAAGAACAGTGATGAGAAGAAGGCAAAAGTACTCAACAGGTTGAGATTCAGAGGATGCGGATTAAAGGGTTTGTAGATATGAGTCTTGAGATGATCCAGTTAAGATTTCAGAGGTCCGCATGACAATGTGAAGAAGTTGTGATTGATCAAGCAGAACCGGTTCCGGGAGGTGCTCCGGAGTGACAGAGTGTTACAAAGAGGTCCAGTGAGATCTGGAAGTGCATTATCTTATCTTGCGGATTGGATGGAGTATTTGGGATGTCCTTGTTATGTTTCATCTCAATTTGTTCATGATTTGGAGGTCCGGAAGCACATGTTTTAGTATGACAGTGGCGGTAGACTGTGTTCTTGAAGTTCCAGATGACGAAGAGAAGAGATTCTGGTGAGTAGAGGAAGTGCGGATGTTTCTGGTCATTCAGGCAAGCTTGTGAAGGTTCTTGCATCATGTTGAGGTTATGTTGTTGACCCGCATTGGTGGTAGAGCCCAGAATTGAAGATATTCTTCCGGATGAAGTTCTTGTTCAGACTAGCCGACCGGATGAGTTGTTCATCTTACAAATGTTCTTGTGGTGGCCGACTGGATGTGTTATTCATCTTGTGAATGTTCTTATGTTTGAGTGCTAACTTAGATGCTTATTCCTAAGTCGATGTCTTGTATAAATGAAAGTTTGTGAATCCATTTTGAAGTGTGTTGTGGAGCGGATGAGTGTGGTATAGTGAAAGAGCGAAAGGCAGAGTAGGTGCATTTTGAGCTTAAATGGAACTAATCCAAACATGGTGAAGATGTCATTCTCCAGTTCAAGGTTGTGATACTTATGATCTTGTAGACAGTGTGTCTCTTTTGTAGGTAGTGTGCCTCTTTGTGAGCAGTGTGCTCGGGCAGTGAGCCCTGACTGGCATGTGCCATTTGTTTTTCTTATTCTTCTAACAGAGAATAATCCTTGGGTTAATCACCCTGTGGTTTTTCCCTTAACCGGGTTTTCCACGTCAAAAATCTTGGTGTCTAATGTGTTGATGTTTATCTGCTCCGGTGTTTATGCTTTTTGCTTTCATGAATGGTTAATTGATATGCTGTTAACTAACAAAGAACAATCAAGTGTTTGAAGTAAAAGCAAGTTTTTGTACAACTGATTCACCCCCCCTCTCAGTTGTGTGCCCTAGATCTAACAATTGGTATCAGAGCCAAGTTCCTTTGAAAGGAGCTTGACCGCTTGAGGAGATCTAGGATGTCGTCATACAAAAAGGATAGTCCGAAGTTTGATTGAACTAATTTCTTGCTCTAGAAAGGATGCATGAGATGTCACTTGGAGTGTATGGGAAAAGCATACTTATCCATGATCACAAAGGCTTATGTACCTCCACAGGGTGGTTCGACAACACTGAATGAAATCACAGATGCTGAAAACAATTTGTGGACCAAAGAAGCTCTTCTAAGCACATTGAATGATTCAGAGCTCTCAAATGTTATTGACCTACCAACTGCATATGAGATCTAGGTCAAACTAGAACTTCTGCATGAAGGAGATGAGTATGTTAAGAGTGCAAGGTTGCAAAGTCTGAAAGGGAAATTTGAAAGATTGAAGATGAGAGATGATAAAAACATCACTACCTTTATGCCAAGAGTGAATGAGCTGGTATGTGGAATCAGGAATGCTAGTGGAGTTCTGGATGAAAATGAAATTGTTTGCAAAATTCTTAGATCCCTTCCTACTACCTACAAAATCAAGGTTGCTGCCATTGATGAATTCAGAGCCCATGCAACTGTGACAAGAGAGCAATCGGCTAGCAAACTAGCTGCATTTGAAATGACTAAGTTTGGAGATGATCCCCCCAAGACTGAATCTGCATTCAAAGCCAGTGCCTATGTGAAAGGAAAACAAATATTTGATCTGGGAGAAAACTCTTCAAGGAAGCTGTCATGGTATGATCAAGCAAGAAAAGACATGGAAGAGGAAGTAGCAGAAACAACTCATCTTGAAGCCCTCATTGCTAAGAGACTGCCAAGAGGATCCGGTAAGTATGAAGGAAAATTACCCTTTAAGTGCTTCAATTGCAATAAGATTGGTCATTTTGCTTCAAGATGTCCAAAAAGATCTGCAAGGTCAAATGCTAATAGACAAAGGTTCCAAAAGAACTGTTATCATGTTCATGAAGAAGATGATAATGAAGGAGTCACAGATGATGAATCAGAAATGGGAAGCAAATCCAGAAATGAATGGGTGTTTATTGCCATCAAGGAAGAAGATTCAACATCCTCTGAATCTGTCAATCATAAGGTTGTGGAAAGAGCCTTGGCTACCCAAATTGAAGAAAAGGATGATTGGGTTATTGACAGTGGATGTTCTCACCACATGACAGGTGACAAGAACAAGTTCTTAGATTTGGAAAGGTATGAAGGAGGAATGGTAAAGTTTGGTGATAATTCTGCTGGCATAATCAGAGGTAGGGAAACTATTTCTTTTGATGGAAAGAGCAAAACCGGTAATGTACTATATGTTGAAGGATTAAAGCACAATCTTCTTAGTGTTGGTCAGTTGGTGGACAAAGGCTATGATCTCCGGTTCAAGAATGGAAGATGCAGGATCTTTGAAAGCTCCGGAACTGAGATTGCATCTAGTACTCAAACAAAAGGTAATATCTTCCATCTAGTTGGTTCAAATAAAAGTTGTCTATTTGTTCAAGTTGATCAAAGTTGGTTATGGCATAGAAGAATGTGTCATGTGAATTTCGATAACATCATCAAGATAAGCAATACTCAGGCTATAAGAGATCTTTCAAAATTGGTGAAACCTACAAATAGTTTGTGCAAAGAATGTCAGCTAGGTAAATAGAGTAGAGTCTCTTTCAAAAGCAAGGATTAGTCCTCTACCAGATTGTTGGAATTAGTTCATACTGATCTCTGTGGTCCGACAAGAATCAAGAGTATGCAAGGTGACAGATATTTTATGTTACTGATTGATGATCATTCTCAGATGATGTGGGTTACCTTCCTAAAAGAGAAATTAGAAGCCCTTGAGAAGTTCAAAATCTTCAAAGCTATGGTAGAGAATCAAACTGGATTGAAATTGAAATGTTTAAGGTCTGATAGAGGTGGTGAATTCACATCCGGTGAATTCATAGATTTCTGTGAGAAGCATGGTATAAAGAGACAGTTGTCTGGTCCTAGGACTCCACAGTAGAATGGAGTAGTTGAGAGAAAGAACCGGACCATCCAAGAAGTAGCCAAAACAATGATGATGGAAGCAAGTGTTCCTCAGATGTTTTGGAGAGAAGCTATCAGTACTGCAGTCTATACCCTTAATCGAGTTCAAATCAGAAGCAATACCGGTAAGACTCCTTATGAAATTTGGTTTGGCATAACTCCCACTGTGAGATATTTCAGAGTATTTGGTAGCAAGTGTTACATCAAAAGAGATGAAGATTTAGGAAAGTTTGATGCTAGAAGTGATGAAGGAATTTTCTTGGGTTACTCCACTCAAATAAAAGCATACCGGTGTTACAATAAGAGATTGAGAAAGAGTACAAATGTGAAGGTTGATGAAGGAATTGAGAAGCCTTCAAGATTCTATGAATGTGATGAAGATGATCAGAATGATTCTTTGGTGCAAGGAGCTCCATCCTCCTTTGAAATTCAGATCCAGACTGATCTGGTGAATCAGGAAGAAGAAGTTTGTCTGAATGAGCCTAATCAAGAATTAGTTGTTCAAGAAACTCCCAAAGTTCCAAGGTATGTAACTCTAAATCATTCTGAAGATCAGATCATAGGTGACAAAAGTAAAGGGGTACAAACAAGGAGAAGAATTGCTCAAGATTCAAATGAATACTGTCTGATTTCAAAGATTAAACCTAAGACAGTTAATGAAGCTTGTAATGATAAAAACTGGACCAAAGCAATGGAGGAAGAATTGATGCAAATTGAGAAAAATCATACTTGGGATCTTGTTCCCAGACCTAGAAACAAGAATGTGATTGGAACCAAATGGGTCTTCTGGAACAAACTAAATGAAGTTGGTGAAGTAATAAGAAACAAAGCTAGATTGGTCTGCAAAGGCTACTCTCAAATAGAAGGAATTGATTTTGAAGAGACCTTTGCTCCGGTGGCAAGAATTGAAGCAGTCAGATTATTTCTTGCATTTGCTGCCTTCAAAGACTTCAAGGTATATCAGATGGATGTCAAGTCTGCCTTCCTAAATGGTGACTTGGAAGAAGAAATGTACATTGAACAACTGGATGGATTTCTATTGTCTGATCATGATGATATGGTTTGCAAGTTGAAGAAAGCACTGTATGGTTTGAAGCAAGCCCCAAGAGCATGGTATGAAAGGTTAGATAAACATCTTGTGCAGATTGGTTTCAATAAAGGTACTGCTGATAGTAATCTATACTTCCAAATAGATAAGGAAAACATCTTGATTGTTGAAGTATTTGTTGATGATATCATCTTTGGAGGAAAAGACAGCATGTGTAAAACTTTTGCAAATCAAATGAAAAGTGAGTTTGAAATGTCAATGCTTAGTGAAATGAATTTCTTCTTGGGTCTGCAAATTACTCAAACAAAGAAAGGCATCTTTATCTGTCAAACCAAATATGCAAAAGAATTGTTGAGGAAATTCAGAATGGAAGATTCAAAGCCAATTAACACCCCTATGGCAACCGGATGTAAGTTGAGCAAAGATGATGACTCTCCTAAGACATATCAAACCAAGTACAGATCAATGATTGGAGGACTATTGTATCTCACTCAGACTAGATGAGATATAATGCAGGTTGTTGGTCTTGTGGAAAGATTTCAGGCTGATCCTAGAGAATCTCATGTCATAGCAATCAAAAGAATTTTTAGGTACTTGAAAGGAACAGTTGAGTATGGTCTATGGTATCCTATAGATCAGGATTTCTCTCTTCATGCTTACACAGATGCATATTGGGTAGGAGATGTAGATGACTGGAAGAGTACAAGTGGAGGAGCATTGTTTTTGGGAAAAAGGTTGGTTTCTTGGCTAAGCAAGAAACAAGAGGCAATATCTTTGTCTACAACTGAAGCATAATACATTGTAGCAGCAAGTAGTTGCATTCAAATCTTATGGATGAAGCAGATGCTAAGAGATATTGAAGTAGAATATGAGGAGCCTATCATAATTTTCTGTGATAATTCAAGTGCAATAAATATTTCTAAGAATCTGGTGTTGCATTCTAAGACCAAGCACATATCTATCAAATTTCACTTTCTGAGAAAACAAGTGAACAAGGAAGAAGTCATATTGGAGTATGTACCCTCCAAGGATCAGATTGCAGATATTTTTACCAAACCTCTTCCCAAAGACTCTTTTGAGTATTTCTGGGAGAAGCTAGGGGTCATGGCCCCTCTGGTGATGAACTAGGATGCACTGATGTGCATCAGTCCGGTGGATATCACAGTCATATCTTGTGATCTGGATTGATGATGGGGAGTTGCTACTAAGGGGGAGCAGTTGGTATGATTCTAATGTGTTAGAATTGCAAGTATGAGCCCTTTGCCATTGATGTCCCAGGGGGAGAGAAGACATGTGAAAAACAAGTGGTTGATGATCAAAGGGGGAGCAATAAAGAAAGAGAAGACATGTGAAGAGTTGTTGCTGATAGGGGGAACTATGACAGAAAGGAGAAGATCTTGTCTTGATGGTTTTTCACATCATATGTTGCCATCAATGACAAAGGGCGAGCTTGTTGCAAGTATGAGGTTAATACGTGTTGTCATTGATGTCAACATACTCATATTGCATTGACAAGAAGGATTGGATGAGTTGTGTGCTGAGGATATTGAGAAAATTAGTCTCAAACAGGAACAGTGAAGAACAATGATGAGAAGAAGGCAAAAGTACTCAACAGGTTGAGATTCAGAGGATGCAGATTAAAGGGTTTGTAGATATGAGTCTTGAGATGATCTAGTTAAGATTTCAGAGGTTCGCATGATGATGTGAAGAAGTTGTGATTGATCAAGCAGAACTGGTTCTGGGAGGTGCTCCAGAGTGACAGAGTGTTACAAAGAGGTCCGGTGAGATCCGGAAGTGCATTATCCTATCTTGCGGATTGGATGGAGTATTTGGGATGTCCTTGTGATGTTTCATCTCAATTTGTTCATGATTTGGAGGTTCGGAAGCACATGTTTCAGTATGATAGTGGCGGTAGATTGTGTTCTTGAAGTTCCAGATGAGGAAGAGAAGAGATTCCGGTGAGTAGAGGAAGTGCGGATGTTCCTGGTCATTCAGGCAAGCTTGTGAAGGTTCTTGCATTATGTTGAGGTTATGTTGTTGACTCACATTGGTGGTAGAGCCCAGAATTGAAGATATTCTTCCAGATGAAGTTCTTGTTCAGACTAGCCGACCGGATGAGTTGTTCATCTTACAAATGTTCTTGTGGTGGCCGACCGGATGTGTTATTCATCTTGCAAATGTTCTTATGGTTGAGTGCCAACTTAAATGCTTATTCCTAAGTCAATGTCTTGTATAAATGAAAGTTTGTGAATCCATTTTGAAGTGTGTTGTGGAGCGGATGAGTGTGGTATAGCGAAAGAGCGAAAGGCAGAGCAGGTGTGTTTTGAGCTTAAATGGAACTGATCCAGACATGGTGAAGATGTCATTCTCCAGTTCAAGGTTGTGATACTTATGATCTTGTAGACAGTGTGTCTCTTTTGTAGGCAGTGAGCCCTGATTGGCATGTGCCATTTGTTTTTCTTATTCTTCTAACAGAGAATAATCCTTGGGTTAATCACCCCGTGGTTTTTCCCTTAACTGGGTTTTCCACGTCAAAAATCTTGGTGTCTAATGTGTTGATGTTTATCTACTCCGGTGTTTATGCTTTCTGCTTTCATGAATGGTTAATTGATATGCTGTTAACTAACAAAGAAAAATCAAGTGTTTGAAGTAAAAGCAAGTTTTTGTACAACTGATTCACCCCCCCTCTCAGTTGTGTGCCCTAGATCTAACACTTTCGTAGGCTAATCATGTGGAGAGATCCACGGCTTAGTGGGAAGTTTGCCTAATGACTTAGTCAAGCCTTGAATAGACTAAAAAATAGGTTTCGATAAGAGAGAAAAACAATGGTTGGTTATATCAAATGGAAGAAGAGAGGAAGGTGACACAGAGATAGCTTCAGTTATCATATAGGGAAAGATCAACTTTGCCATGGTGGCAGATAGCTTAGCTATCACAGTGGATAGAAAGCATAATATCCTAGAGAGTGTGGAAGGATTATAATCTTTGTTATTGTGGTGAGAATATAGCTTTGTATCGAGGAAAGAGAACAACATGGTGACCGCAGACTGAGAAAGGAAATAGTGAGCAGTGAAAGAAGAGAGAGCTCTTCGTGAGCGCTTATAGACTGCCAGAAGATCTTGTCAGGTTATTTTTTATATGAAACCTTCTTTCTTTATAAGTAATACACATTTTTTATTCTTTCCTCAAATGTTTTCCGAGTCGATACTCTATTATCTATCAGTAAATAATTTAGTTAGGCTTATGCAAGGTCGTATGTTAAATAAAGACAGGGATTATGAAAGTATCCGTCGAGAAGTTTCTAAAATGCTCATACAGAATAGATTTACCTTGACACTGTGATATGTTTATATGTTCTTGCATGTCATGGGTTTCAGTTTGAAATAGTTCATTCAAGACAATGTAGTTATACAAGTCTTAGGATACTAAGAAAATAGTATTCTTAAGCTCTTTAGAAAATTTTAGTTTAAAATATTATTATTTATTATTAGGAAAACACTTGCTTCTAAGAATGTTTAGGGTGATTTGTACCCTACATCAAACTTAGATGAAAACACTCGTTCATTAATGATCTGATATCGCATATGTGTAAAAGAGAGAGAGAAACCTTGGACTTTGAATAATAATGGATAGCATATTGATATAGTCTATTTACCTTTTTGGAATCAAACCAAATTAGTCAAAGTATAAATATGTTTGGAACCTTTAGTTAAGATTTAACTAAGGTATACTCGTATATGAAAATAGTCTTGATTTGGGAAATCTATACGATCACGTGGTTGGAAGAAGACTTGAGGTTGATCTTTCTTTTATAATATTACTATTATTCTTTCCAAAAACCAAGTCAATGTGTTATTCCATTGTGATGGAATAGGGAAGACAAATCCCTAGATTTAACCCAGTGGGGTAAAGTTATTTAATGTACCTTTATGGTCACATCTTGCCTTAGCTATTTCTATATGGATCGAGAATGAAGGGTTGAGTACCCTAGTTATTAAGGTTTATATTTACTTGTCAAAGGAGATATTTCCTAAACGATAATGTTTATCCTTGGTATAAAAACCTAATTGATTGATTACAAGTTGACTTAAGTTATAAGTGTTGACAAGTCATAGACCTCAGATTTTGCAAGGATGACAAGAGGTTCCTATGAGTAGATAGTCATTCCATAAGGTATATGGTATAAGAACAGTGCCTTGAGAATCCATCTAGGTCAAAAATACTAGATTTGAGTTAGACATGACTCTATTGTTAAACCAAGAATAGATTTAAACCTTGAAATAAGGAATAGAATGTCAGGAAGTCATTGACTCCATGTTGCAATTGCAACAAGAGGTTCTTGTAGAAAGACTAAAACCTAGAATGTTGATAACTATATTAAGGACCCACACTATCAAGGAAAAGACTGATTAAGTCTTAAGAAATATCTATGTTGAAGAGTAATTTGGGAGAAATAATTGACTACTCCTATGCTTCATGTTTGAAACTATTAAACCAACTCAAGGGTATAGGCATAACAGGGGATGGGAAATTACAGTTCTTATTATATGTTCAAATGAAGTTATTTTAGTGTCATTTTCATAAAGACAAAATTAACCCAATATGGGGTATTCCTGATATGATTGTTGATTGTCAGGAACACTGAGAGGGGGGGGTGAATTAGTGTTCTATAAATCTTTTCTTGTACTTTTACTTTTAACCATTTCAAAAGTATAATCCAATAGAAGCAAAATATACAACTGAACAACATCTACAAAAGCATGACACATAACACCAAGATTTTACGTGGAAAAACCAAAGAGGGAAAAACCATGGAGAGGATTAGCTCTCAAATATATATTACAATCTTTACAAAAATGATGTTCAGGCTTGGTCACTCCACAGGCCTAGAACATGCTGGCTTACTACCATGAAGTACAACTAGATTTAGCAAGCTCACTGCCTCAACCCTAAACCTAGCATGATTACAATGAGGGTTGTTAAACCCTAAGGGATATTAAACCTTATTGAAGGCTCACTACCTTGATGACAAAAGCTTAATTCAAATCAAATCACACATGATAACTGAATACTACTTAAGCATCTGCCACTATGCCAGGATGCAGTCATTTAGCAACTGAATTCTGAATCCCAAGTCTTCATTGCTGCTTCTCTTCTAACTCTTTTCTTCTATTCGCATGCTTGCACCACACACACACCTCTACTCCCACACACCACTCAATTGAAGATCATCTCTCTTATATATATCCGCATCATGATTTAATCCATAATTAGGTCGGCATCGAAGAATTGAAACGTGTACATAGAAATATGTACCTTGTCGCTCAATCCAATGCACTATGTGTTGTGCAGACCTGAATTTTCTCCCAAACATGTTCATATAGGTCAGATCTAATCATTAAATTACTTACATAGATCTTTCACACACTATCCTTTCTCTGCATCATGATTTATCTCACAAGTCGGCTTGTTCCTCAAGAGCATGCTTAACAACTTCATCTGTTGACTTACAACTTTTAATGAGGATCTCAAAACACCTTCCAAATCATATCAAGGACTCTTTACACATTCCCAATCTTACCCTTAGAACTGCAAGGCATTATATCATCTTGAGGAGAAATGTGGACCATCAGAACTCAGACTCTGTCTCTATCAAACTCTATCAAACACTATACCGATACTTAGCAGCTTGTAGCTAACCTTCCAGTTGACTTCAGATCTCCTAACTATGGACTAAGACACTTCATACAAGTGTTTACAACACCCTACAACTACATAACAAAATACTTATCTGCAGAGGAATGCGGACCTCTACACTAGACCCTGTTCACTATTCCTGCTATACCTTTTCTTACTCGAACTTACATATTTCTTCTAAGTGAATTCCAGAGGAAGTTAAGACTTAATCTTTGTAGCATGATACCACCAAATAATTACTAACATCATATCTAAACAGTGTTACACAATCATCATCTGTGGAGACATACTATCTGACTTACTATCCTCTACTCAGAATACTTTTCATACTTAGCCATTTTCTATCAACCGGACCTGAAATCCAATTTGTTCTTTCGAAGATATCTCTTCTTGTCATGGTGATAAGATCTCTAAGCCTTGTTTCCATCAATGACAACATACAAGTCCATACCGGAGCAATGTCTCTTGTCAACAATCTCCCCCTTTGGCATTAATGGCAACACTTAGTGAAAAATGCTTAACTACTCCCCCTTACTATATACACTTTATTTTCCTGCTCCCCCTAAGATGATTATCCATTTTTCATTGATCTACTTCTCCCCCTTTAACATTAGTGGAAAAGGGTGTGATCCAGAACCAAAAATTTGTCAAAATTTCATAATTTTATGTACTCTACAGCATATTTACAAGTACAATCTTCATCTTAAATTTTGATTGAAGGCAAAATGTCACTATAGATAGTCTTAATTAGAGCTATCTCTCCATTCCATCTATTTCTTGCACTTTCTAGAATGTGGATGTGGCCATTCATAAAAAATACTAGCTTCTCTGCCTTTTGGACATTTAATGGTGTATCAATTAGTGCTTGAGATTTCAAGGCCTCATCTGCCAAATTGGTCATGGAATCAATTTTCAGACTTATCAGTCCTTTTAGCTAACACAACCTGTCTTTGATTTCTCCCCTTTTCTTCATCAAAGTGTTCAAATCATTGTGGATATTTGCAACTTGTGTTTCTTTGACATTTATTGACTTGGCTGCTGGATTATATGTCTTAGAGATATGTAGCAATTTGAGTTCCAAGTCTTTGATTTTATCTTCTAGCTCCTTTGTGATCTTTGGCCAAGATAAACAAAAATTGTATATTTTTTTGGCTTCTTTAATGGCACTTTGTATGTTCTTAATCACATTTTCTAATAGAGTTTTGTCTTTGGCTATCATAGTCTCCAACTCAGTCATTCTATTTTCATTAAACTCCTTTCTAACCTTTGCTTCTGTAGATTTTTCAAAAGATTCAAAATGCACACTTACAGAGTTCAATAGCTTTTTGAGATGGTCAGTAGGGGATAATGAGGTATCCCTTTGAAATGATGGAATCAGCTTTTCCAAGATAGTGGATGCTTCGTTGATTAGTTTGTTATCTTGACCATGTGATTGTAATAACTCTTCCTGTGCCTTGGCCTGAACCATAGATATTAGCTTGAACTTTTGAAAAGGTGACAATGAGGCCAAGTTGATTGGTCCTTGAAGGAGTTCAGACTCATCTAGAACTTGTTAACTCCCGGAACCAACTGAGACATCTACAGTGTCTCTTTCTCTCTTAGATACTTCCTCTTGATTTCATTCCAGAGGATCCATGTCCTTATTCTCTAGTTGATCTACATTTTGTTTTGGTGTAGGGCTCCTTATCTATTCCCTATTGTCTTCATCCTTAGCTTGTTGCTCAGGAGGCAAATTAATTTCAATTTCACCTTGATCTATCATATCCACTATACTAGTGTTGGGAACTTGATCACTCTATTTTGGTCCTTGATTTTAGCTTATCTCCGGTGGAGTTATGTCTTCATCATTTACTTCTTTATTATCATAGATAGTGGGAATATTCTTTTTCTTTAATGCCACTAGGGTGATTTCCTCTGTTTCCTTAACCACTTTGTCAATTTCTCCCAACATCAATGAGTTCATTCTTTTCTTGGTCCTGAAGGCATCTTTGATTTCTTTGGAGATTTTGATCTTCTCTTCAGGAGTGATTTCTAGACATAATCGAATCAATGAGTGCTCTCCTAGCTTAACATCTTTTGCGATAGCTATTTCTTTTCTTGTACTCATTATGTTACCCAGGATGTGTGGTAGATCAATAATGATTTCAATCAGGGCCTTATTGTAGATGTTTAGATATTCTATAACAACAGTCTCAATGATCCTCTTGTCTAGATCATTGTATTCATCATACAACTAAGCTATGGGTTTCAAATTTCCATCAATTGTTATGGCTTTGAGAACATCTTCAAGGCTTATAGTAGCTTCCTCTGTCCGAGGCTCATCTTGCTTTAACCCTTTCCCAGATCTACTCTTATCGGAGGGCCCCTTTTTGCTAGTTCTTGAGGCTTTTGAGGCCTCAGTCTTCATCTTATTTACTTCCTCATCTGATTTTGTTTCTTCTTCATCAACAATTATACTTTCATGCATTCTCTTGGCCTTAGACTTCATTCTTTTGGAGTTGGTGGCAAGAATTTCCACATTTGCAGATGCTATGGAACTAGAGGGAGTGGATGAGGCTTCAACAAAAGTGGAGGCTCTGGTTTTTCTTTTTACCTTCTTTGGCTTTTCTAGCTCACCTTTGGGTTCTTTCAGAGCCCCAGACAGTTCACCTTTTCTCTTTTCTTCTGCTTCCCTAACAACCTGTGCCTTTTCCCTTGTTTTTGCCACTTCTTCTTTTGTGAATCCATGCTTTATGGCAATTTCTTCTGCCACTTTCCTCATTTTCCTAGAGATTTTAGGTTTTCTTACCTCAACATGAATTTTGGCATGCAATTCATCATATGTCCCAAATCTTTCTTCCTTGGGATCTCTAGGTTTGCTCAGCATATAATTAGCATAGTTTTCTGGTGCAGGCGCACCTACCTGACAGCTGGCCTTCATGAGGCAGTTAGTAGTTTAGGTCTTGTTTGTGTTTCCAAGAAGGTCTGTTAGACCAAATGCATGTAATAAGGTCATGCTGATCAGGATAAGATCATGCTGACCAGGCTTTTGCTATTTTTAGCTAGTTAGTTATAACAGCTGTCATGATGCGTGTTCGGTGGGATCTCCCAGCCACTTGGAGAGTTCCCAGCCGCTTGGAGTCGGGTCAGTAGTACTCGTAGGAAAGTCTTTATAAGCATGAGATCGTTTGATATTGCATACAGACAGAGAGATATCATCGATCGGCAGTCTAGTATTGCATTAAGCAGAGGAGGTTGAGTGTTCTGTGTGAGGAACATCATATTGTATTGCATCTTTGAATCAATAAAGATCCTGTTTCGTTTTCTGTTTGATCCCCTGTCTGAAATCGATTTGCTGGTTTGGGTGGCTTCATGGATTTACTGATCCATTCCACCGGTTGATCCGACTGATCGGTGGAATGGTAATGTACAGTAGGTTAGTAGTTAGTTTGTTTTCCGTTTGCATGCAGGTGTGCAGGATCGCGGTCGACAGATGCTGAGAAGCCTAGCATCCTCATGTGCTAGGTCAAGTTGAGCTGATTGTGTTGGAAGATCACCCTGAGGTTGGATCGGGTCATCCCTGGAGGATCGGCGAAGTGAGATTTCGCTAAGTAAAGAAGTTCGTGAAGACGGCATCATCAGGATATCTTGGTGAATATCCTGCAGTCGGGTTAGGCATCGTCATCCGGATAAGTGAAGATGAACATGATGCAGTTGAGCGCATGAAGTGCGGGTTCGTCGGGGTGATCATCATCTGGAGTTGCCGAGGAGGAGTGCATCGGCATCAGGTAGAAGATCGGGTCAGGAAACTGTTGGAGTTTGCATGTTGCGAGAGCATCAGGATGTTTTAGGTCGGACATATACTAAGTGTATGTATCGGCATCAGGATCATCTATCGGGAGTGCCAAACATCCGCATATCACGAGTAGATGCGGGAGAGAAAGTTCGTGTTTTTCGACTAAGTGTTGAAGAGGTCATCAGGATATTGGGTGATGTCATCGTCATCAGGATATGACGTCATCATCATCAGGATATTGAGATATCCCCTTACGCGAGTTTATCCTGCCGTTGTTAAGTGGTTAAGTATCGGCATCGGCAGAAAGCGTGAAGCATCATCAGGAGGTTTCAAGAGAACCGGATAAATTATATCATGATGCTGTTGTTTGTGTCGTCGGCTGGCGGAGCATCGAAGGGAAGGTGCTGAAGGTGACCGTCATCAGGATATTTGAGCAACCGGATATTTGGATATCCTGCTGACGAAGAGAGTGATGAAGGTCATGATGATGACGATAGTGTTTGGAGCCCGATGAACAGTGCAACCGGAGGATGTGTGCGCCCGTTGAACATCATGATGATGATGTTAGGAGGGAAGCGGAGAAGGTGAATAGTAGTCGGCAGGAGGACAATTGCGATCGTCCGAAATATGATGATGCTGACTGTGTAATACGAAATATGATGATGCTGTTGGTGGTTTTAGGGAATATGATGATGATGGCGAAGATGATGATGATGAGGTTGGTCTGCAGACATTCATGCTATATGCGAAGGTTATAGTGTGGATGCCTCTACATCATAGTGGTATCAGAGCCCAGCAAAAGGTCTGGGCTGTTGTGTGTTGATTCTGTCACCGAAAGGGCAGAGGTAGAGTTGAATTGTGTGTTGTGTGTTGATTGAGAGGTTGACAAAATGCCTCCTAAAGGTAGTGGTACTGCAAGGGAATTGCAGGAGATGAAGGAGAAACATGCTAGAGAGATGAGGAAGATGAAGGAGCTTGCTGAAGCACTTCAAGCCAGGCTGACAGCCCTGGAAAAGAACAAAAAGAGGGAAGTGGAAGACAGTGAGTCTGAAGAAGAAGAAGATACTGTTGAAGAGTATGAAGAGGTAGCTGAAGATCTGGATGCTGAAGACCAGAGATTGGCAAAACTGTTAAAGGCAGTGCAGAGTGAAAAACCTAAGGTAAAGGTTGATGTTTCCAAGTATACTGGAAGCTTGAATGAAGATGAGTTGTTGGATTGGATTGCTGCACTTGATAATCACTTTGAATGTGAAGATGTTGCTGAGGATCAGAAAGTAAAGATTGCAAAGACCAAGTTAGGAGGTCATGCTTTGGTATGGTGGGATTATGTACAATCTGAGAGAAGGAAACAAGGGAAGTCTAAGATTACTTCATGGGATAAGATGGTAGCAAGGATAAAAGGTAAATTATTGCCAAGGGATTATGAAATCCAGATGTTTAAGAAGCTGCAATTTTTAAAGCAGAAAGACAGGGATGTGAAAGCATATACTGAGGAATTTTATCTGTTGAGTATGAGATCTGGTCATCATGAGAATGAGGTAGAAAAGGTGGCTAGGTACTTGGCTGGTTTAAGATTTAACATACAGGATGAGTTAGTTTTAGCTAACCCTAAGAATGTGGAGGATTGTTATCAAATGGCAATCAGGATTGAAGAAAAGATGAATAGAGGACATGATAAGTCCATGAGAGGAAGAGGAAACAATAGGGGAAGAGGAACAGCCCCTGCACAAAAGCAAATCAATGAGGGTCAAGAAGACACTGGTAAAGGACAGGGACAGTCTGATTTCAGAGGTGGATGGAAAGGCAATAGAGGAAGATTTGGAGGTGGTAGAGGTTCTACTACATTTTCAGGAAAGTGTTACACCTGTGGAGAGTTTGGTCATCCATCTTTCAAATGTCCAGAAAACAAGGGTTCATCATCTAGAAATGATAGAACTAGTGACAAGAGAGTACAACTTGTGCAAGAAGAGAAAGTAGAAGAAAGTGCACAGAGTTCAAACAGAGAACCTGATAATGTTGGATATCCAGAGAGTGGAGAATCATTGATGTTAAGGAGAATTAGTTTGCAGGCATCAAAGGATCTGATGCAACGAAGAGCTCTTTTCAAGACCACATGTAAGAGTAAAGGTAAGGTATGTAAGGTTGTCATTGATACTGGTTCAACAGACAACATGGTATCTCAGGAAATGGTGGATAAACTGAAGCTGGAAAGGATTCCACACCCACACCCTTACAAGGCATCTTGGGTGAGTGATAGGCAGTCACTTTTTGTCTCTGAACAGGTATATGTGGATTTCCAGATTGGACCATATCAGGATAGAATCTTGTGTGATATTTTGCCTATGGAATGTTGTCACCTACTGTTGGGTAGACCATGGCAATTTGACAGAAGAGTACTGTATGATGGGTATGCTAATACCTACACCATCAAGAAGGATGGGAAGATTATTAAGTTGATGCCATTGCAGGCAAAAGCTGCAGTATAGAAGGCAGCTCAAATCATTTTAATGGGAAAGAAGGAGTTTGTGCAGAAGCCTAGAGGAGCAGGCATAGAGGCAGTTCAGGACACTGTAGGGAAAGGAGTTGTTACAGACAACAAGCTGAAGAAAGTTTCAGTTGTGACTGACAGAGGTCAGTAGCAGGTTCAGAAACAAGGGGTGTAAATAGCAACCAGTTGAGAAGAATGACAAGGATGTTGTCATAGTTGGGACTATTGCTTGTCCTATAAAGATTGACAGGAAGAAAGACTTGAACATTTCAGCAGTTCAAGAGGTAGTTCAGAAAGAGGTTCTGGTCAGACAACCTGACAAACACAGGGTATGTGAGAGAAAGGCCTACATCAACAGGCATGCAGATTTACTTGCCAGAAAGCAAGTCACAGTTCAGAAGTCTTGGAGCAGCCAAGAGACAGCAGCAGACAAAGCTGGAGCAGGTCAGACTATTGACAAAGCAAAGTGTAAAGGTGGAAGACTTCCACATACTAAACTCATGGGACATGAGTTCTTTTCTTTTGGGGAGTATGGTGCAGGCACACCTACCTGACAGCTGGCCTTCATGAGGCAGTTAGTAGTTTAGGTCTTGTTTGTGTTTCCAAGAAGGTCTATTAGACCAAATGCATGTAATAAGGTCATGCTGATCAGGATAAGATCATGCTGACCAGGCTTTTGCTATTTTTAGCTAGTTAGTTATAACAACTGTCATGATGCGTGTTCGGTGGGATCTCCCAGCCGCTTGGAGAGTTCCCAGCCGCTTGGAGTCGGGTCAGTAGTACTCGTAGGAAAGTCTTTATAAGCATGAGATCGTTTGATATTGCATACAGACAGAGAGATATCATCGATCGGCAGTCTAGTATTGCATTAAGCAGAGGAGGTTGAGTGTTCTGTGTGAGGAACATCATATTGTATTGCATCTTTGAATCAATAAAGATCTTGTTTCGTTTTCTGTTTGATCCCCTGTCTGAAATCGATTTGCTGGTTTGGGTGGCTTCATGGATTTACTGATCCATTCCACCGGTTGATCCGACTGATCGGTGGAATGGTAATGTACAGTAGGTTAGTAGTTAGTTTGTTTTCCGTTTGCATGCAGGTGTGCAGGATCGCGGTCGACAGATGCTGAGAAGCCTAGCATCCTCATGTGCTAGGTCAAGTTGAGCTGATTGTGTTGGAAGATCACCCTGAGGTTGGATCGGGTCATCCCTGGAGGATCGGCGAAGTGAGATTTCGCTAAGTAAAGAAGTTCGTGAAGACGGCATCATCAGGATATCTTGGTGAATATCCTGCAGTCGGGTTAGGCATCGTCATCCGGATAAGTGAAGATGAACATGATGCAGTTGAGCGCATGAAGTGCGGGTTCGTCGGGGTGATCATCATCTGGAGTTGCCGAGGAGGAGTGCATCGGCATCAGGTAGAAGATCGGGTCAGGAAACTGTTGGAGTTTGCATGTTGCGAGAGCATCAGGATGTTTTAGGTCAGACATATACTAAGTGTATGTATCGGCATCAGGATCATCTATCGGGAGTGCCAAACATCCGCATATCGCGAGTAGATGCGGGAGAGAAAGTTCGTGTTTTTCGACTAAGTGTTGAAGAGGTCATCAGGATATTGGGTGACGTCATCGTCATCAGGATATGACGTCATCATCATCAGGATATTGAGATATCTCCTTACGCGAGTTTATCCTGCCGTTGTTAAGTGGTTAAGTATCGGCATCGGCAGAAAGCGTGAAGCATCATCAGGAGGTTTCAAGAGAACCGGATAAATTATATCATGATGCTGTTGTTTGTGTCGTCGGCTGGCGGAGCATCGAAGGGAAGGTGCTGAAGGTGACCGTCATCAGGATATTTGAGCAACCGGATATTTGGATATCCTGCTGACGAAGAGAGTGATGAAGGTCATGATGATGACGATAGTGTTTGGAGCCCGATGAACAGTGCAACCGGAGGATGTGTGCGCCCGTTGAACATCATGATGATGATGTTAGGAGGAAAGCGGAGAAGGTGAATAGTAGTCGGCAGGAGGACAATTGCGATCGTCCGAAATATGATGATGCTGACTGTGTAACGCGAAATATGATGATGTTGTTGGTGGTTTTAGGGAATATGATGATGATGGCGAAGATGATGATGATGAGGTTGGTCTGCAGACATTCATGCTATATGCGAAGGTTATAGTGTGGATGCCTCTGCATCATTTTCCAGTATAGCTCCATCTACCTCATATCCCATAGGCATAACCCAGACTGTTATGGGGTCAATGGCCTCCATCAATCACTGATCTTTTGTCACAATGAAGCAGATTGTATCCTTTTATTTTTCAACCACTATTTTGGGATTCCTTTCTCTATCTTGCATTGATCTTTGGAAGCTCTTGAAATAGCCCCATAGGGCTGCATTCTGTGCATCAATGGTGCCTATGCTACTCAACAAATTTCTAATTTGAAGTTCTTTTGTCTTCTTCAGGTTATCCATTACCTGCTGTCGGAGCAATTCACAGATGTCATAATCAATATTTTCCTTAATCATTTGATAGGCTATGTAAATGGCCATGCCTGAAACAGAGTTCTCCTGTTTAGTGAAATAAACTTTGTATCCCAATACCATTGAGGCAAATCTCACGGCATGATCCTCAATATCATTTATTGTCAAGGCTCTCTTATTAAATTTTGCTTCAGTAGCTGTAATTACTGTATCATTCTTCTAGCTTTCAATAGAGGTACTGATCCGGTAGAGCATAATCCAGTGACTACCCTAATAGCATCTTTTATAATATTGAAAGTCTTTCAAGCCATATGAATTCATCATGAATCCTGCTTAACACATACTGGACCCATTCATCTTTGATAAATGTTGGGAAATTCAAGTACTGAATGAATTTCTTTTCTTTCAATACCAAATATTCATTCTTTAGTTTGAGATTCGCATTGCTCAAGTGTTTTGTGTAGAGATCAGTAAACCTGCTATCACCAAATCCCTCTAGGGCAACATGAATATATGCCCTAACATCTTCTGCATGCATGACTCCGTGAGGAACACTTGAGAATGCACCCAACTGATCAACTTTGGTTGATTTGAATGGGTGTTTTTTGAATTTTGGTCGCACTCGCTTAGTAATATCAATAACTTGTGGTGACACCATTTCAGACCTTTAAGAAATTCACAAGAAAGTTTTGAATGAGATTACCATGTACCGCTGAATTAGGGTTTCCTTTTTTTGAAATTCTCTAGGCCCTTCAATTCTTGGTTGTTGTTGCTCAAAGTTTATTCTAATCTCTCTAAATACTTGATAGCTTTGAGTGTAATGTGAAAACAAGTCCCCTTTTATTCTCCACATGACTTGACCTAGTCATCATTAAATGCTCATTCCCAAAAAGTTGTCAAAATTCTTCACTATAGACCACATTCTATTAGAATTGCTCTGCAATATGCCGCATTGACCCTTTTTCTTCTGGTTTTTCTTTCAATGGACTTTACTTGTCAGATTTCACCACATGACTCATTGTTGGATTCCAGCTCCATTTATCTAGCTAGGGAGATTGAATTTTCAATATTGCTCCCCCTGAGCCAGAGCTCTCTATTTACTCTTCAAAGAAGGTATCCACATCAAATGTTGGTGTGGATCTATCCTAAATTAAAATTACTTCCTTATCAATCTAGATCTTGTCCATTTCTTCCTTAGTTTCAATCAGATCAATCTTTTCTTTTCCTTTCTCATTTTTGTGCTTTGTTTTCCTTTCTTCAAAATAACGAGCTTTCTTCACATTGTTGCTTCTGCAAAACCTTGTAATATGTCTAGATTTGTTACAATTGAAACATACCACATTCTTTTGACCTTGATTCCTTCCATTGATTGAATTTGATCTACATTGATTAGCCATGTGACCAAAACTATTGCATGCAAAACACTTTCCATTGATTGATTGGTTGTTCCTGATATTTTGAAAATTAGTTCTTACCGAACTTCTGCATTCATTTGATCTGTATCCCATTTTACATCATGCATTGCACCTAATAGAATTTTGACTCACTTTACTTCTACATACAACAACTCTATGACCAACACTATTGCAAGTGAAGCATTTACCTTTGAATGATTGTTCATTCCTTCCATTGTTGAAACTTTTCCTGATCTGATTTCTACATTCATTTTCTCTATGACCAATTTTCTTGCAATTGAAACACTGACTAGAGAATGATGGAGTCTTTTGATTTATTCTACTCCTACACTGAGTAGCCTTATGACCAAACTTATGGCATGAATTACAATAACCATTGAAATATGGGTACCTTTGAGCATTTGGCTGTCTGACCAGAGGTCTTCTAGGTCTTCTTATTTGATTTCTGAACTGTTATCCTTGGTTTTCCCTTAACTCTATCCTCATTTGACCAGAGTTTGAGCTTTCTCCTTTCTCAAATCCTAATCCATGTTTGTCATCAACATTCTTCTGGCTAGCAATCATTTCATCAAGCTTTGCAGTACTTATCTTGAATTTTCCTTCAAAACTTCTGGTCTTTTCCAAATCTATTTTTAAACTTATAATTTCTTTTTCAAGTTTTATGCAATCTTTTGATCTGTTCTTCACAATCCAATTTAGATCATCATCTGCTCTTGTTCTTTTTGTAACTTCTGCTTTCAAATTATTTAGGGTGTCATTTACTAATAACAATTGGTCACTGACTTCTTTGTATTTGTCTTTGAATTTCTTGACTTGCTCTTTCAGCTTTAAGATGCATTCATCAGTTTTTTGTAAGTTTTCTTTTAGATCCCTGACCTCTGCTTCATAATTTTCAAGATCCATAAGAGTTGCTTCTAGTTGGTTATATCTCTCATAATTTCCATACCTTCTTGTTGCCATGATCATACTATCCTAGATCTTCCTTAAGCCATTAAACTTTTTTAAAGGAACCTTGCTCTGATACCAATTGTTGATTGTCAGTAACACTGAGAGGGGGGGTGAATTAGTGTTCTATAAATCTTTTCTTGTACTTTTAATTTTAACTATTTCAAAAGAATAATCCAATAGAAGCAAAATATACAAGTGAACAACATCCACAAAAGCATGACACATAACACCAAGATTTTATGTGGAAAACCCAAAGAGGGAAAAACTACGGAGAGGATTAGCTCTCAAATATATATTACAATCTTTACAAAAATGATGGTCAGGCTTGGTCACTCCACGGGCCTAGAACATGTTGGCTTACTACCATGAAGTACAACTAGATTTAGTAGGTTCACTACCTCAACCCTAAACCTAGCAAGATTACAATGAGGGTTGTTAAACCCTATTGAAGGCTCACTACTGGCTCACTACCTTGATGATAAAAGCTTACTTCCAATTAGATCACACATGATAACTAAATACTGCTTAAGCATCTGCCACTATGCCAGGGTGTAGTCATTTAGCAACTGAATTTTGAATCCCAAGTCTTCATCATTGCTTCTCTTCTAACTCTGCTCTTCTATTCGCATGCTCACACCACACACACACCTCTACTCCTGCACACCACTCAATTGAAGATCATCGCTCTTATATATATCCGCATCATGATTTAATCCATAATCAGGTCGGCATCCAAGAAGTGAAATGTGTACATAGAAAGATATACCTTGTCACTCAATCCAATGCACTATGTGTCACGTAGACCCAAATCTTCTCCCAAACATGTTCATATAGGTCGGCTCTAATCATTCAATTACTTACATAGATCTTTCACACACTATCCTTTCTCCGCATCATGATTTATCTCACTAGTCGGCATGTTCCTCAAGAGCATGCTTAACAACTTCATCTATTGACTTACAACTTTTACTGAGGATCTCAAAACATGTTCCAAATCATATCAAGGACTCTTTAAACATTCCCAATCTTATCCTTAGAACCACAAGGCATTATATCATCTTGTAAAGAAATGCGGACCATCAGAACTCAAACTCTATCTCTGTCAAACTCTGTTAAACACTATGTCAATACTTAGCAGCTTGTAGCTAACCTTCCGGTGGACTTCAGATCTCCTAACTCTAGAGTAAGACACTTCATACAAGTGTTTACAAAACCCTACAAATTCATAACAAAATACTTATCTACAGAGGAATGCGGACCTCTGCACTAGACCCTATTTATTGTTCCTGTTATACCTTTGCTTACCTGAACTTAGATATTTCTTCTAAGTGAACTCTGGAGGAAGTCAAGACTTAATCTCTGGAGCATAATACCACCAAAAAATTACTAACATCATATCTAAACCACGTTACACAATCATCATCTACAGAGACATATTGTCTGACTCATTGTCCTCTACTCAAAATACTTTCCATACTTAGCCATTTTCTGTCAACCAGACCTGAAATCCAATATACTCTTCTGGAGATATCTCTTACTATCATGGTGAGAGGATCTCTGAGCCTTGTTACCATCAATGAAAACATACAAGTCCATACCGGAGTAGTGTCTCTTGCCAACAATGATCTATTCTAAGTTGGGTATGTTGGGAGATTTGAATCTCAACGCCACATGATTGTTGTGCCTAAGATTATTGATATAGGTTTATTGACATATATTTTAAGGATGAATATACATATGAGTCTATAACCTATCTTATTAGAAAGCTAGTAGACTTAAGTAGACCAGAAGGTCAAAAGTATTTTGTTATCTTTATGATTCCAACCTATTTGGGTTGATATAATGATCTTAGTTAGAAGACTAGTTACGAAAAGTGTTAGTATCCATCAGGATATTATATGAATGAGGTCATACCATGCATACTATGCTTATTCATGTTATGAGAAATGTGAATTCAAACAATGGCAAGTGGTCTAGGGAAGACTAGAGGTATTTTGTTCTCATGTTCTGTTATATTTATGTTATTATCTATGGAAAACAAAGATGTTTAATATTTCCATGTATTAGGTTAGAGAAGTTAAACCCTAGTATTAATAGCATAAGGATTTGGGAAACCTACAACTCTTATGTCAGATGTGACATTGTTTATATATATATTGGTCGAGAAAACCATATTGGTCAATAGTGAAAGATTGAGAAAACCATAGTGGTCGATAGTGAAAGATTAAGAAAACCATAGAGCAAGAAAGGAAGAGTCTTAGAAGTGATTTATTAAATTTAATTGATTCAATGATAGAGTTGAACTTGTTATATGGCACCAAAGATGTTTATATATATATATATATATTGCATGTATATCCTAGGTTAAGGATTATTTCTAAGTCATATTGACTAGAATGAATTTCCAATATGGTTTTCTTAATCTTTCACTGTCGACCAATATATATATATATATATATATATATATATATATATATATATATATATATATATATATATATATATATATATTGGTCGACAGTGAAAGGTTGAGAAAACCATAGTGGTCGACAGTGAAAGATTAAGAAAACCATAGAGAAAGAAAGGAAGTCTTAGAAGTGCTTTATTAAATTTAAGTGATTCAATGATAGAGTTGAACTTGTTATATGGCACCAAATATGTTTGATATTTGAGTCAGAGAGAAGAGTGACAAAATGTCATAGACCCTAGAAATTGCAAGTATGTAAAGAGGGAATCTTTGAAAGGTTAGAACTACCTAAACACACACACACACACACACACACACACACACACACACACACACACACACACACACACACACACACACACACACACACACACACACACATATATATTGCATGTATATCCTAGGTTAAGGATTATTTCTAAGTTAGATTGACTAGAATGAATTTACAATACAGACAATTTTGTGTCTAGAGTTACTAAATGAAGAAAGTCAAATTGTAGGATGAGATAGTCTCCAAGTCGAGTCATAGGTGTGTGCACTCATGACTACGTTCATTGCGAACATCTATTTATATTAAATTTTTGGCCAAAGTAATGCATCCGTCTCTGCATGCATTAGTTGGTTCACTGTGCTCCAAATGACATAATGCTTCTAGTAGCATCATACATAGTTAGAGGGGATCTATAGTTGTATGACTATGAAGTATTATGAAGGACACAACACTAGGACTCAGATGGAAAAAACCTAATAGTTCCTTATATCTATACCTTTGTGAAGGGTAGGGCCACTTCCTGGAAGGAAGGTGTGCAGGGGACCGCCGGTTTGTGGTTGGAGGTAAAGCACTCGAATGATGCTCTACCTCCCAAGCAAAAGACAAGTCGAGACTTGTGAAGATAGATATCAATATTCCAAATGCAATGTACTCCATGTTATGACTTATGTCAGTCAAATTTATGAGGTAAAACTATTCTTTATGCCAAGTGAAATTTATGTATTGAAATGAAAAGTGAAAGGATTTCTCTATGTTTCTAGCTTCTATTATGTTATGATTTCAAGGTTGAAATTATATAGAAAGTTGTGTTGGTTTTTTCCCAGACTGGATGCTTATTCCCAGATTTCCCTACAAGGTAGCCAACAGTGATCAACAGGATCTCTGGGCCAGGGGCCAACAGTATAGGAGATAGACTCTATATTTTATCTCCTCTTCTTCTTTAGGCTCTGCAAGACCTAGGGGGGTACTCCCTACTCAACATCCATGAGGATATGCATACAAGGCTGGGATGCTGACAGAAAGCAGATAAGTCCTCCTGTAAGTAGACCAAAACTGAAAGATAAGAGCAAAGGGGCTAGCTTTGGGCCTATTTGCAGTTGTAGATAGAGGACTGAGGATCCTAAAACTAACTCTAATGTCCTAATGGTTGTTTTAGATTTTGATTTGGATTTTAAGTTTGGATGCAAAGATGGACATGGTTGTAACACAAACACAAAGCAAGATTGGTGCCTATCCAGGGCCTGGAGTCAGTAGACATACACCTGTGAATGATCAGCATGAGCAGCTAAAACTGGATTTCATGGGGATATATGTGATACCTGCCTTACAGATATCTCCCAATATAGAGTGTTAAGTTATCTCTACTTATGGCATCCCTACTGCAGTATACCCTTCCCAATGTTCAACCTGAAAATAGTTTAATCTACCCCTTGAGCAGAAGTTAAAAGATCAGACATTCAACATAGGAATTCTATGCTCTAGAATCTAAACATTACCCAAATATCCAGATTCAGAAGAAGAATACATGCAATACTGGAGACAGAATTAACAAAACACATGCAAAGATAGCATTTCTCATATAAGATTAATCATGAAATCAGTGGGTTCATGCTAAGAACATACAACAAGAGATACATAAACTCACAGGTTAAGCTATACAGAACAACTAGATCAGCTTGTTTTGAATTACAGAGCCAAAAATCTTCAACTTTCAACAACCACAAATGAGTAACACTTCCTGCTTATAACAGCCAGGTAGTGTACCACAGCAATTAATTACATGGTTGACCAAAAATCCCGCCAGATACACAGTATCAGGAAAATGGCGCTCAAACACTACCAGATTGGTGCCCAAACATGAATGCAGCAGGTAGGGGAGGAGACAGGAAGATATCTCGAGCCCTGCGCCACTGTCCGCTGATGTACACCTTCAATCGGGTACCAGATCCGCCCATACCTCTGCAACCTTCGCCATTAATGGCGCACCAACCCGCGGCCTTGGGAAAAACATCTAACAGTCGATCGCAACCATTTCCCGCCGAGATTCATCATCATGATATTTCGAATATGCAGGGTATCAATTATCCCACATGCACCCTGCGATGACCTCTTTAACACTTTATATACTAGGTCATGAGCATATATGATGTCGGTGCTTTTGCTCCTGACGACACTAGTATAAGACTTCATCATCATCATCCTCCAGTAGCATGATATCCTGTTGCTTGAAATATCACCCTGACGTCAGCATCATATCGCAATATAACCTGCATGATAATTGCCTTCATCCGCACAACCTGATCCATCGGAGGAACATCCTCCTGCTGAGCCTATACAAAAAGTCTGGCCAATGAACATCTTGATGACGTCATCATCATATCCTGCTGATGTCATCATCATATCTGCCTACTGCGCACCTCCTCATATCCGGATGACGTCATCATCATGTTTGCAAATATCGGGGGATCTCCACAAGATGATCAGTGTTAGAAATATGACCCCCCCGGACCTTGATGACGTCATCATCATATCGACATCAGGATGATATTCGGAAGACAACCGGATATTTGGAAATATCATCCTGATGCACAAAAATCATGCTGCACTGTAGCTCCACTATAAGATCGGGGCGATAGATGAATATCATGATGCTTGAAAAGATCACCCCCACTAGATAATGCACGAAGCCGGCAGGTGGATATCTCCTTGATATCAGCATCATCATGACGCTGGAACAAACATACACCCGGGTGATATGAAAATATCACCCCCTCCTTCGGAAATATCATGATGCAGATAGGCAGAAAGATATCACCCTGTCATAAGAATGACGTCAGCATCATCAGGATGATAAAACAACGAACATGAAGTGATACAACATCATCAGGATGATATTAACTAAGATCATCCTGACGTTCAAAATATGATGACCCCAGTGAATATCGGGTCGCACTTAGAACTCTTCAACAACATCATCAGGATGATCACAACCAAGATCACCCGATGATAAAAATATCACCCCGGCGAAATATCATGAAGGCAGAAAATATGATGACCCTCGCAAGCAACACGGTGATAACTGGAAATATGATGATGATGATGACGACCCTTAAGAAAAAACAAGTCAGGTCGAACAACTTAGAGAATAACCCCTTCAGAATATCGGGGCAACATCATCATCATGTTTGGGCAAGGTGATAAATGGAAGATCACCGGATACTTGAAAAATCACCCCCGCAAGCAAATCAGGGCGCACTGTAGCTCATCAGCAGGATCAGGATGATATCCAAACATCACCCGATAATAAAATATGATGATGACGATGAGAAACCGGTCGACGGAGAACACGATGATGCAGACCATCATCGAAGACAAGATGATGATGATGACCTCCTCCTCAGGAAAATATGATGCTGCAGCTGAAAAATGCTGAGGAGGTCCAACACTTAGGAAAATGGGCAAGAAGATAAAGGGTTCGAATGAAGAAACCCCCTGATCATGAAAAATCAACCCCAGGTCAAAATGAGTGCTAACAGTGGCTCCGAATGGGGACGTGCAGGTGAAAACCTGCAGCGAGAACCAGATCTCCAGGCAGACTAGACAAAAAGCCAAAAAAACGCAAGCTGTACAAGGCATGACACTACATACATACATATTTTTACAAATGTGCATAGCAACAGGTTATTTATGCAAAATAGAACTTAAGGAATTGGCCATGCACAGGCAATTCCAGAACTTCACCATCTAGGGCCTGGAGGAAATAAGAATCCTCCCCATGAGTATTGCAGACCTGATATGGGCCCATCCATAAGGGTTCAAATTTACCATGTTTACCCTTTTCCTGACCTGTAGCATTCCAAATGAGCACCAGATCATTGACTTGAAACTTCCTTTTTGTAGTTCTCCTGTCAAACTGATATTTCACATCATGTTGTCTTTTGAGATTGATCTGGTGGGCTTTCCTTCTGTCCTCATCCAATGCAACCAGCTGATTCACTCTTTCTGTCATGGAATCTTCAATCTCCTCATCATTTTCCTGAATGAATCTGTAAACTGGTAGGAGATTGTTTATGGGCAGTCTAGCTGATGCACCATATACTAGCTCAAAAGGTGACTTCCCAATAGCCCTTTTCACTGTCACTCTGTCAGCCCATATTGCTAAGTTCAACTTTGAGTCCCAAGCTCTCTTGTTCTTGTCCAGTATCCTCTTGATAATTTTCATGATGCTCTTATTGCTTGATTCTGCTTGACCATTTCCTTGCGGGTGATATGGTGATGCATATGACATATTTATCCCATACCTGTTGCAAAAATCAACAAATTCACCTGATCTGAAGCACATAGCATTATCAGTGACTATCTTGAATGGTACTCCAAACCTGATGATGATGTTTTCTAGTATGAAATTTGTCACCACCTTTCTTGTAGCTCTCTTAGTTGGAATGGCCTCAATCCATTTGGTAAAGTAATCAGTTGCCACCAAAATCCAACTGTGTCCCCCACTTGATTTGTCTGCAATTTCCCCTATGAAGTCAATTCCCCATTGCTGGAATGGAGCATCCACAGTTACAGTTCTAAGGGGTAAAGCACCATCATATTTTAGCTTTCCTGAAAATCTTTGGCAAGGGTCACACTTTCTCACTAACCTTTGTGCATCTGAAAAGAGAGTAGGCCACCAATATCCCGCCCTGAGAATTTTATGAGCTGTTGTTTGGGCAGTATAATGTCCACCACACAATCCTTTATGCATATCAATCAAAACATTGTTAGCCATATCCTCATCCACACATCTCAGTAGCACACCATCAGGGTTTTTCCAGTATAGCTCACCTTGAACAATAATATACCTGATTGCATGTAACTTTAAAGTCCTCTTTTGACTGTCACTGAAATGGGAAGGACAATTCAGATTTTGCAAGTAATAGATAATATCCTTGTACCATTCAGATCCTGATACATTTACACTCTCATCTTGGACTGCATTAACTTGGCATGCTTCCAAGTTTGACTGTGCCATCATCTTGGCTAATCCTTGTCCTCTTATCAACTTAGTAACTTGTATGTCTATGTTGAACTCTTGCAGTTTGTTTATCCATCTGCACCTTCTTCCAGTCACCTCTTGCTGAGTGAATATGTCTTTGACTGCTGCATGAGGTACATATGCAATTATATATGATCCTACCAAGTAAGGTCTGAAACTTTTGATGGCTCTGACTAGTGCATATGCCTGTTTTTCCATAATATCATACTTCAACTCAGAGGCCTGCAAGGACATACTGAAGAAAGCGATGGGTTGTTCAAAACCATCTTCATTTTTCTGTAACAAACATGCAGCAACAGTATGAAAGGAAGCAAATGAAAATACTTGGAATGGCCTAGAAAAATCAGGAGATTTAAGAACAGGGGCCATCTTGATTGCCTCTTTGATATTCTGAAATGATTCTATTGCTTCCCTTTCCCAGTTGACAGTTGCATCCTTCTTCATCATCTTGGAAATGTTCCTTGTGGTTTCTGCAAAGTTGGGAACAAATCTTCTAACAAAATTTATCTGTCCAAAGAAGGACTGAACTCCTTTCATAGTTTTTGGCATTTGAATCCCGTCAATAGCAGCCACTCTCTCTGGATCTATCCTGACTCCATCCTTGGAAACAATATGTTCCAGAAGCTTTCCTTCAACTACCCCAAAGGCACACTTCTTTGGATTTAAAGAAATACCATACTCTAGTGCTCTTATGAAAATCTACTCCAGATGCAAACAATGCTGCTCTTCTTTCTTTGAGTAAGCAGTCAAGTCATCCTGATATACAGCCAGGATTGAATCAATCAACCCTGCAAAAGCAACATCCATTGCTCTTTGAAATGTAGCACCTGCATTTGTTAGTCCAAATGGCATTCTAACATACACATAAGTTCCCCATGGAGTGGTAAAGGCGGTCTTATACTGTTCTGATTCCTTTACCTTCACCTGATTATATCCTGAAAATCCATCCATCATGGATAGGAGTTCACAACCAGTCACTCTCTGCAACATAGCTTCCATATTAGGTAGTGGATAGTTATCCTTCAAAGAGGATACATTCAAGTTCCTGAAATCAACACAAAGCCTAATATCACCATTCTTTTTTCTGACTGGGACAAGGTTAGACACCCAAGTTGAATGTCTGATTGGCACAATTATTCCAGCTTCCCTGAGCCTTTTGAGTTCTTCTTGCATCTTGGGAGCTAAGGTAGGATTAATAGGTCTTTGCTTTTGTCTAAATGGCTTAGCTCCAGGCTTCAATGGGATCTCATGCTGGAATAAATCTTCCCTATAAGCTTTTAGGTCCTCATATGACAAAGCAAAAACATGTTTATACTTTTTCAGTAATGCAATCAGCATACTTCTAATGTGTGGTTTGAACTGTTTACCAATGTATACCTTCTGAGGGGCCTGAGATGTCCCCAAATTTATCTCCTCTAAATCCTCCTTATTTGTGGGAGATGTCCTTGTGACCATTTTATCTCTACTGTCAAAAACTCTTTCCAAAGCTACCAACCCTCTAGGGATTTTATTAGTCTTCAATTGAATTATCTCTTTTCCCACAAGAGTTTCTTTTCCATCTACAGTCTCTACAAAAGCTTGGAAATCAATTTGTTGATTCTCATATTCATCTATGCAGTGCAAAAATTTCAGCAAATCCCTATCATCATTAAACACTTGCCAACTGCATATATTTTCTGGTACTGCAGGCCTAATTTTAATTTCTACATTTGTAACACCTGACAGAGTGATGTCATCTGGCCTTATTGCAACATTGGCTAAGAAATCAGCCATAACATTTTTTGACCTCTCTACCCAGCCTATTGAAAATGCATCAAATAATTCAATGGTATCCCAAACAGCATGCTTGTATTGTTTCAGTCTTTTATTTTTTGCAGCATACTTATTTCTAATTTGGGATACAATCAGCTCAGAATCCCCAAATACTCTTAACATCTTAATTCCATGTTTGAGAGCAATATTTAGGCCTAAGAGTAAAGCCTCATATTCTGCAATGTTGTTTGTGCAATCAAACCTCAGCAAGAAAGAGAATTTGAGGAGCTTACCAGTTGGAGACAGGAAAACAACTCCAGCTCCAGAGCCTTCTTTTGCACAAGCTCCATCAAAAAACATGGTCCATAAGCCTTGCTGATCCAGCTCTTCAATGCAGACATTTTTCTTTTTATCTTCTGTATCATCTGAGACAACCTTGAAGTTATCACAGTCAGTGTCTACAAAGCATACTTGTTCCTCTGCTTCTTGGTCTTCCACTGTCTCTGATGATCTTTGCTCCTTGATTAGCTTGACATCCCTGCCATTCATTGGAATCATGGCATATGACAGGTCCAGCTGCATACTTCCACCAATTAGTGCTGCCCATCTCCTTGACAACAACATACCATATTGTGGCTTGATGTCAACCACTGTTATATTCATTTTATATCTTTTTTCAGGAAATGCTGCCAGTTTGAAATCTACATCCTTCATGATTCCAATAACTGGTACCTCTCTGGCATCCATAGCATAACATTTTCCACATGCCTTGTCAATTTTTAATCCAGTTTGTTGCATGATGGCCAAAGGCATGACATTTGTAGATGCTCCAGAGTCAAGCATACAATTTCTAATTATTTTTCCATTTATAACCAGGGAAACATAAAATGGTTCCACTTGTGAAGGACACTTTGTCATAGTCACTCCCAAATAGACTTCAGGAGTCTCATCTTCTTCATTACACATGATATGTTTCTCACCCTGGGTCTGATCATTTTGTTTAGCTTGAAAAGGTACCCCTGAGATTAGGGATATTGTCCTATTCTTGATCTCTTCCACTTTCATGAGTTCCATAAGTGGAACAGAGACTTTTACCTGAGAGAGGATCTGGGCTATATCAAATGGAGCACAATTTTGTATAACAGTTGTAGCTTGCTCCACAATCTTGCTTTTATCCTGAGCTGATTTAGCTTTCATTTTCATAGTTCCCTGATCATCATTCTTGTCTTGGGAACCTTTACTTTGATCTTCAGCCTGAGGGATTTTATTTTCTGGTCCTTGAAATTCATGACCTGTTCTATGTCTAAAGTTCTGTTTATTATTTACCCACTGCCTTTTTTGTGGTTCAGTTCCTTTATGACCATGCACTAGCTGACCTGCAGAAATATCTTCTGGCTGATGTGTGCTGCCTACTTGATTTTTACCTCTGAGATTGTAGTTGCTTTTGACTTGAGCAACTGTTGCAGCTGTGAAGGCTCTAATTTCCTCATCAGAAGGTCGTTGTAAGTTACTCAGAAAATTGTGTGAGTTCTGAGCATACACATAGTTATCTTCATTATCTTCATAATATGGGGACTGTTGGCAGGCCTGAATTTGATGATCTGTATTCTCATCAGCATCATAAAGAGTGTATCCATTGCCTATGGACATCATATTAACATCATCATCCTGCACATGATGTGGCTCATTGCATTCATTACAAGATGTAGCATTATCATACAAGGATTGAGCAATCATACACTGTGACTGTGAATGCGGCATCTGACAAATTATACACCACGGAGCATCATCAGCAATATTTATAGCTTTCTTTAGAGGATCAGGAGTTTCTTTGACATGTTGAGCCCTCTGATTTGTGTTGTTACGTGGGAATACAGGCTTACCATCATGCCAATTGGTGTTATAAGGCATATCATGTAATGATGGCCTCTTTTCCTGCCTTTGATAGACTTGCCTATCAGGACCCATCCCTTTTTCACTTCTAGCTAATCTATAGCTTAGGTCCTTAACAACATTTGCCAATTTGTCTATCTTATCTTCAGGGGCAGATGTACTACCTTGAGTGTTCTGAGGCTTGTTTGGGTTCTGCAGAATTTTTATATCATCCCTTCTATTTGTCTTGCCTGATGCTTTCCTATTGTTTTCAATATTTACTGCAATTCTGAAAGCATCCCTGAGAGTGGCAGGACCTTTATCTCTTAGTCCATATGCAGTCTTTGCATCAAAGGCATTGATATACAGAATTATGCACATTGGTTCATTTGGCCTCATGTGATGTGGCAATTTGTTCAACACTTTAGTAAATCTTGCATTAAAGTCTGCAACCTGCTCATTTGACCCTTTAGTGATACTGGTAAACTCATTTACAAAAAAGCTAGGGTCAGTTTTATCACCATATTGCTCCTTGAACATCCTTTTAAAATCATCCCATGATGAAATACTCCGGTCAGGCAGATTCTTGTACCATTCTCTTGCCTCATCTACTAAGGATTGCATGAATGACTTCATGAAAACGTCCTCATGTTCAACCTCAAAGTTATCCATGAAATTTTGAAAGGCCTTTAGATGATCTTCTCCTGACACTGTGTTGTTTCCTGAAAATTTAGGCACTTGCAGTCTCAGATGCTTATCAATGGGGTTAGGATACCCAGGAATACCATCAAACACCAGCTGCCTGAACTATCTAACTGCATGGGCTGTCTGTTTAGTTGATTAACATTAACATTTCTGTTTGCATTCTGGTTTCCTGCATTGTTCAGTGGTATCCTAGCATCATTCACATTTTGTCTCTCATCATGATGCTGATGTTGCACTTCATATCTTTGCTGATGTCTTTGCACATTTGCATTCTCTAGGGTAGGAACTGAATCATTTTGGGCAGTTCTTAAGGCTTGCACTTTCTGCTACATATCATCTCTGATTTTCATGGCTTGTAGGTATTCTAGTTCTGCTCTTAGACTTCTGATTTCTTCAGCTAACTGTTCATCCTTAGGTCTGGAGGTAGATGGTCTCATACCATTCTGGTCATCATCTTCATCATCCCTCAGAGACTCTGCCTCTTCAAACCTTTCACTTGGGTCTAGAAATGGGCGTTCTTGGAACACCTCTGACCTCATTCTCATGCTACCACCCTGTTGCCTCTCATATGCACCTTGAATATCAGCTTCTGCATTTGAAAAATAAGGTGCATGCTGTCCTGATGGCCTAGGGTTATCTTGTATATCATCACCTTTTCTGGGGGAGCTCTCATGACTAACTGAGACAGTTCCCTTTCTTCTGTACATCATTCTTTTTGTTACTGGTAACTCTTCAAATAAAGGATTTTGTTGGGATCTTCTCCCCTGCATATAAATTTTACTTTGACCGGTTGGGAGATTACTTCGGAGTCGCCACCTATTACTAGGAACTGTTTTCTTTTTTTTTTTTGAAAACCAGGGTTCTTTCACAAGGTTCCCCAGCGGAGTCGCCAATTTCTGTTGGTTTTTTCCCAGACTGGATGCTTATTCCCAGATTTCCCTACAAGGTAGCCAACAGTGATCAACAGGATCTCTGGGCTAGGGGCCAACAGTATAGGAGATAGACTCTATATTTTATCTCCTCTTCTTCTTCAGGCTCTGCAAGACCTAGGGGGGTATTCCCTACTCAACATCCATGAGGATATGCATACAAGGCTGGGATGCTGACAGAAAGCAGATAAGTCCTCCTGTAAGTAGACAAAAACTGAAAGATAAGAGCAAAGGGGCTAGCTTTGGGCCTATTTGCAGTTGTAGACAGAGGACTGAGGATCCTAAAACTAACTCTAATGTCCTAATGGTTGTTTTAGATTTTGATTTGGATTTTAAGTTTGGATGCAAAGCTGGACATGGTTGTAACACAAACACAAAGCAAGATTGGTGCCTATCCAGGGCCTGGAGTCAGTAGACATACACCTGTGAATGATCAGCATGAGCAGCTAAAACTAGATTTCATGGGGATATATGTGATACCTGCCTTACAGATATCTCCCAATATAGAGTGTTAAGTTATCTCTACTTATGGCATCCCTACTGCAGTATACCCTTCCCAATGTTCAACCTGAAAACAGTTTAATCTACCCCTTGAGCAGAAGTTAAAAGATCAGACATTCAACATAGGAATTCTATGCTCTAGAATCTAAACATTACCCAAATATCCAGATTCAGAAGAAGAATACATGCAATACTGGAGACAGAATTAACAAAACACATGCAAAGATAGCATTTCTCATATAAGATTAATCATGAAATCAGTGGGTTCATGCTAAGAACATACAACAAGAGATACATAAACTCACAGGTTAAGCTGTACAGAACAACCAGATCAACTTGTTTTGAATTACAGAGCCAAAAATCTTCAACTTTCAACAACCACAAATGAGTAACACTTCCTGCTTATAACAGCCAGGTAGTGTACCACAGCAATTAATTACATGGTTGACCAAAAATCCCGCCAGATACACAGTATCAGGAAAATGGCGCTCAAACACTACCAGATTGGCGCCCAAACATGAATGCAGCAGGTAGGGGAGGAGACAGGAAGATATCTCGAGCCCTGCGCCACTGTCCGCTGATGTACACCTTCAATCGGGTACCAGATCTGCCCATACCTCTGCAACCTTCGCCATTAATGGCGCACCAACCCGCGGCCTTGGGAAAAACATCTAACAGTCGATCGCAACCATTTCCCGCCGAGATTCATCATCATGATATTTCGAATATGCAGGGTATCAATTATCCCACATGCACCCCGCGATGACCTCTTTAACACTTTATATACTAGGTCATGAGCATATATGATGTCGGTGCTTTTGCTCCTGACGACACTAGTATAAGACTTCATCATCATCATCCTCCAGCAGCATGATATCCTGTTGCTTGAAATATCACCCTGACGTCAGCATCATATCGCAATATAACCTGCATGATAATTGCCTTCATCCGCACAACCTGATCCATCGGAGGAACATCCTCCTGTTGAGCCTATACCAAAAGTCTGGCCGATGAACATCCTGATGACGTCATCATCATATCCTGCTGACATCATCATCATATCTGCCTACTGCGCACCTCCTCATATCCGGATGACGTCATCATCATGTTTGCAAATATCGGGGGATCTCCACAAGATGATCAGTGTTAGAAATATGACCCCCCTGGACCTTGATGACGTCATCATCATATCGACATCAGGATGATATTCGGAAGACAACCGGATATTTGGAAATATCATCCTGATGCACAAAAATCATGCTGCACTGTAGCTCCACTATAAGATCGGGGCGATAGATGAATATCATGATGCTTGAAAAGATCACCCCCACTAGATAATGCACGAAGCCGGCAGGCGGATATCTCCTTGATATCAGCATCATCATGACGCTGGAACAAACATACACCCGGGTGATATGAAAATATCACCCCCTCCTTCGGAAATATCATGATGCAGATAGGCAGAAAGATATCACCCTGTCATAAGAATGACGTCAGCATCATCAGGATGATAAAACAGCGAACATGAAGTGATACAACATCATCAGGATGATATTGACTAAGATCATCCTGACGTTCAAAATATGATGACCCCAGTGAATATCGGGTCGCACTTAGAACTCTTCAACAACATCATCAGGATGATCACAACCAAGATCACCCGATGATAAAAATATCACCCCGGCGAAATATCATGAAGGCAGAAAATATGATGACCCTCGCAAGCAACACGGTGATAACTGGAAATATGATGATGATGATGACGACCCTTAAGAAAAAACAAGTCAGGTCGAACAACTTAGAGAATAACCCCTTCAGAATATCGGGGCAACATCATCATCATGTTTGGGCAAGGTGATAAATGGAAGATCACCGGATACTTGAAAAATCACCCCCGCAAGCAAATCAGGGCGCACTGTAGCTCATCAGCAGGATCAGGATGATATCCAAACATCACCCAATAATAAAATATGATGATGACGATGAGAAACCGGTCGACGGAGAACACGATGATGCAGACCATCATCAAAGACAAGATGATGATGATGACCTCCTCCTCAGGAAAATATGATGCTGTAGCTGAAAAATGCTGAGGAGGTCCAACACTTAGGAAAATGGGCAAGAAGATAAAGGGTTCGAATGAAGAAACCCCCTGATCATGAAAAATCAACCCCAGGTCAAAATGAGTGCTAACAAGTTGTACTTTATTTCTTATGATTATGCAAATGTTTTTTAGTTAAAGCAAAAAAATTCTCACTCATGTTTACCATGATTGTTTACTTTCTTGTAAATTCTTAAGTTTCTTTGAGTAATATGTGAGGGCATGTTACATATATTATATATATGCATTTGTATTTAATATAATAGATAATATATATTAAATATAGTTTGGATTCCATGTATGAATATTTAATTATATATATTTCTGGTTTACATTTTTATGAAATCTTAGCCCCTTCCATTTTGTTTTTCGTTCCCCTTGTAACCCCCCTATTGATTTTTAAAGGTCTAGTCTTCTATGCAATCCATAATATCCTCTTCCTGATGATGGATCACTGAGTGAGTTAAAATGTGGATAAAAAAGATACTCTTAAATTTAAAAAGAACTCTTAATAACTTTATGGACTGTGGAAATCTCATGCTAACTATCCCAACACAAGGGAAAATCTCACTCAAGAGATGGTTCAACTAGGAGATACAAGTCATCAACCAATTAGAATAGTCACTAGTCAATTTCATGTAAAGGCACACTTTCCAATGCAAAAGAGGGAATAGATTCCAAACTAGGACATTTAATAACAAAGTGTTAGCATGGGAAAACTCAATAGACCAAGGGGAACAACTTTCATATATAAAGTTTCTTCAAGAAAAGCTAGGAAATGATTGTTGTCCAATGACCCAAGTAATGCATCACATCAGAGAACTACAACATAACAAAGGACTATAGTGCACCATTCTGGTGTCTCGTTCTAGTTATGTGATCCTCTCATGATGTATGAAAGGAAAAGTCTTCAAAATGATTATTCAAAAATTTGACCCAAGGCCAAACAAGGACTCTACTACCTAGGAATCCATCCCTAGGTCTCCTACAAAGTGACAAAATATATAACAAGCTCCATGAGACAATCTTGAGGTCCCCAAGCCTATCAATCTCTGAACAAGCAAAACATTGACACAATCTTCATCAAGAATGAAGGTCTCTAAGTGGAACACTCCCCAAGACTAAATAGAGTGCCACAAGACACCTATCCAAACATGCTCAACTCACATAGACATACCCATATGTGAAGGAGATTTGGTAGATAAGTCAGGGGTACGATCCACCCTACACAACTATCGAAAACCAACTTGAGGTGAAATGACACACCCAAAGAGCAACATGAACCAACAACACTAAGCACATAGCTCAATAGTATAAATTATGAATTAAAGCTTTTAGCCAACAATGTCCACATAAACAAATATGATAAAAGTGCTACAAATCACTAGCATGTTTGACACCAATGTTGACACACACCAAAAGCAATCATAGGATCCTCGCCACCTATGTGGGTGGAATGTAATCCCATCCTAACACATTGATATACATCAATTATGACATCAAAATAGTTGAATTTAACATGCTAACATATCAATTCTATTAAGGAGAGTAAGAAAGCACCAAACATGATGCCTCTTCATAAGGGATTAATTTTCCAGATTACTAATTATATGAAGTGTCAAAAGCTTAGTTTGAAAAGCCCAGGTGGTAGCGGTACTTCTAAAAAGGAGGTAGATGTATGGTGGTTGAGTACTCAAATGATTATGAGGAAGGGGGAACTTGGTGGTGCTTCTAGGGAGTCTAATCCTCTATATTATGGATCTCCTATGGACCTGGATTATAAAGAATCTAAGGAGTACATTACTCCAAGAGGTAGAAAGGAAAGATTATGATGGAGACCCTCGAGCTTGAAAATCATACTAGAAAGAAGGCTACCATGAAGAAAAACATTGTATGGTCAAAGGATTCTAAGATAAGGGAAGATATGTACAAGAAAGAGGGACTTGAGAAAGGTCTAAAGGATTTCCAAATTGAGAATCAAAGAGAAAATAAAAAGAGGAAAACCATTATACCTTAACCTTTGGTTGGGCTTTCCTTTCTTGGGATCTTGGAACCTACCTTGAATATCCCTAGGGACTTCTATATTCTTGTTGCTAATGCTTCCTCCAAAGAGGAGTTTTTAGACATCTTGAATATAGTTAAGGAAGCTGTTAATCCTGACACATTATGAACAAGCGGTTTTTTATTGAAATTATTCAATTCAATATGAAACTGGGTGTAATACAAAAGAAAATAGGAGGTCAAAGTTAGATGCAAGGGAAGGATGATACAATCATTATTTAGGGTTGGCAAGCTATTCCCAAGATGGAAAAAATTAAGAAAGATTTATCTGATATGAAAGGTGATATTATGGTCAACTTGGGTGAATTGGAAAAATGGAAACATGATCATAATGAGAGACTTATTAATTTGGAAAAGGAACTCATGGCTATCAAAGAAAATCTCAACCATTTTATCCAAGTTAGTAAATGTACTATTCAGATTAGTGCTACAAGGATCAAACTTGTTACCAACAAGCCGAAGGATTTACAAGAGATCCATGTTATAGATGTTACTAATGACAGTGCTGCTCCAAGGAAGAAGAGTTGAAAGGTAGGCCCCAGTACAGGAACTAGAGATAGTAAAAAGAAGACCTTTGAAGAGGAAAAAAGGATTTGATGGACTTTGTAAAGCCACATGATAATTTCTACCAGTAAGAACTAGAGGTGATGGAAATCCTCAAGTAGATGTAATTGGGGTCTTGGGGTTGTAGTTCTCCTTTTTGTTTCAGTTGGTCTTAGTTTCCTCTATGTTGGGTGTTTTGTAAGGGTTCACTAATGTGAATGTTTTCTTGTGTTTTGTTGTTCCTCAACTTTTTGTAATGGGTTTTAGGGCCCCTTCAAAGTCTGTTTTACCATCTTAATAAAAAAAGATGCCAACATAGCAATATTACATGTGAAACATATAAATCATGCCAACGTCATCATAATCCAAGGCATGGAAAAATACAAGATGATAACAAATAATAATTACATTTAAAGGGTTTCATCCTAAACATGGACAAGTCATAACCCAAATCACATAATACCTCATAACATCATCATAAGCTTATTACAATGGCCCCATGGACCCAATTTACAAATATTACTAATATACAATAATGAAAAGATACAAGTGCATAATATACCATAAGTCTAGCATGCTCTCCAAAGAGCATCCTCCAACACCAATGATGGTTTAGTGCCACCCAACCATGTGGTACACTCAGGCCCACCCCACTATCCTAGGAGATAGTCGAATTGGGTACAAGCACATTCATGCAATCACATAGTACATGGAAACAATCAAACTATTCAAAGCATACACAACATATAACATGTGGTACAACTGCCAATCCAATGCATACAAGTACATCTGACACAACTACCAATCAAATAAATACAAGTAAATTTGGCACAACTGCCAATCAAATACATAAAAGTACATGAATGACTCACACGAGCCAACAAGCATACAAGAATATCATCTCAATAATCAAGCAAAAGGGATTCTAACACCAATGTATACTAAACATGTATACCACACAACACATTTATAAGCATGAATCAAGGATCTCAATGCACACACAAATGCTATGGTCACATCATGCATTGAATACAACTCCAACGGTAAAGAAGGAAGAGAAATATAGCAATCAAGACAAGGAGTATTATTACGATGACATGGTGGCCTCATAGAATATGACTAGCTAGCTTCCCAATCATGGGTTCTACTCCAACATTCACCAAGGCCATGAACCATGACATGCTCTTTATGACTGAAACAAGATCTAGGAAAGCATCCCTGTTTGGTATAGATATTATTATTACATTTTATTTACCCAATGAGATTATACTTAATATTATTTAAACTCCCCACTCACTGTTTCCAATGATCTTTTTTTATCATGGTAGGTGGTGGAAGACACTCCTTTCTTATCTTATACCTCTTCGTACACATCCATCTCACCAATTTCACAAATTGGGCATGACATGAAAAATAATGCGATAAAAATCATGGCATGAATTAAAAAGATGAAATATTCAAAATCATAAGAGAGACTACTCATGCCATAATTCAATTCATTTAAATTGAGTCTAAAAAAATTTCCATTTTTCTCTTAATGCAAATAACCATAAAACTCCCAATTCCACCATTAATGGTTGCTTTACAATCTTGGATTTTTTTCATTTTCTAGAATACAATATTTTTCAAAAATCAAATGGCAACCCATTATACCAAATATGCACTATACTCCATTCATGTAATAAAATTAAAGATGGGCGTTTCCAATAATTTTTTTCCATAGTTTTGTTTGTATTTGCAAGTTTTCAAAAATTTAAACTCAAGCAAATAATTGAACTATAAAATCTATTATTGACCAATTCAATTCATATCCAATTGAATCCATGATCAAACCACATATAGTGGCCTGGCAAGGAAAGAGAGAAACAATTTTTAAAACAAAGAAATTAGAAGAAAATTACCTTTCCAATAAGCTTGAAAACAAGGGAAGAAGATGAGTTCTTGAATCCAATTTCTTTGCCACACAATTTCAAATCCTCCACCAAGAAATTGAAAAAACAAATATCCGTCCAAACAAGAAAGAATCACTCATTTCCAATCCAAGAAAATTCTTTTTCCAATCAAACAAGGAGAGGGTTTTTTAGCAGAAATGCCAAAAAATGCATGATGCAAAATAAGCTCTACTTTTCCTTTTTAGCCAAAAATCCCTTTTTCATTTTTTGTTTGAAATTAAAATGCAATTTGTAATTCTTTTCTAAAACATTTTTGAAACAATAGGAAAATTAGCTGATTAAATTAATACAATTATTCCCACAAGGTAATTACAATTTAATTTAACCACATTCCAAAAAGTCCAAACACTCATATAAAGAGTTTAATTTCCTTAATAATGCAATTCTATTATTTCAAATGAAAAAATATTAAATTCTAAAGAAAGAATCAAAAGAACTTTAAATTTCTTCCTCTAGCATAAAATAATGCAACAAACTTTTCCACTAAGATAATTTAATCTTTTTCAACTAAGTCATTCAATTATTATGAAAACATGGAATACATATTTTTTGAGATAATTTAAAATATAATGTGAAAAGATAATTGAAACACATGCAATGGACTCATTCACACTTCATGAGTTTCCACAACATGTAGGATCTAGAATCACCAATGATTTTGGTCTAAGTTAACGTAGGGATTCACAAGACTCATCTCACACTCAAACTGGGTGAGATAGAGGTTAACACACATGTTGTTACCCAAAGACAACCATCCCTAATATGACCATCATTGGGGAAACAATCTTGTACCTGCACACTCAGGTCAAACATTAGGCATACCTACACCACATATAATAGTCGAAGCAACATAATCCACCCAATGTGGCATAAACCATAACATGATATACAATCATCACATCTATTGTAAATCATCTATGACTAGCATGATCCATAAATATGATGCATAATAAACAACATTTCACAATGCTGAAACAATATAATAATCACAACTATAACAAATATAGTGAAAATAACGAAGTTGAAGCACTACAATGATCTAGATCACACACAACCACAATATATACATACCATAATGCATAGTCAGAATCTAAATTGAATACAAAACCCCATTGGAATCACCTCAACAACCATCTATAATACACCCTTAGAACCCCTCGATGGTATAATAGGCCTCATCAACAAGTTCAATGCAATGGATCAAAGCATGAGAATCACATAATACACTGGTAAACACTCAATACAACATATAACATATGAATTAGAAAGCACACTAGGAAAACACTAGGGTGAGTATTACATCCTCCCCCAATAGGATTAGGATTGCTCCTTGAAGCTTGCAAAAACACAAGGATGAAGTACCTATAATACATAATCCTTTGCAAAGACAACAGATCTCAAAAGATCAATTCCCTAGACCTTCACCAGGCCTAGGTCTCAAATCAACATAACAAGTCTCCAAAGGCGCACCAATTAGGTCAAAACCACCCATTGTGTCAAATAACTCCTCTAAGACTACATCACTCTATCCTCCACTACCACTACAAATGAGGAGAGGATATAGCCAAAAGGCCCTACTAGCCACAAGAAACTCAAGGCCACATAACTCAAGACTACTACTGTCACAATAACTTCTTAAGTTATCAACTAAGCTTAATAAAAACCTCACAATGCCACAAATTTCACTCTCAATGATATTTTCCAATGCAAGGTTACACTTCTTATAGTCCTTCTTGGGACTGAGGACTCTACCCATAACACTAAAACTCAAAGGTCAGGGAAACCAACTCTTAAAGGATATAGGCACCATTACCTCACCTTCATGCTTACCACAAGAATGTCTCATCTCTAGTCATGGTTTCACTCCATGAGGTCCTTCCTCACAATCCACTCTTGAAAAGAGAGGGTTTTCTCCAACACTCTAACTTCACACACAAAATTAGGTACAAACTTATAGGTTCTTAGAGGGAAGAATCTAGATCACATCCTCCTAAAAGTATAACACTTCCAACAATCAAGGCTTAGCAACCTATTACTCATGAGGAACACATCTAAGGAGACAAACACCCACATAACATAGGAACACTTGACTACTCTCAACACAACTACAATTCTCAACTATCTCAACCAAAAGTTTAAGCAACCCAATACAATCTAGAATTCATGATCAACTAGGCAACACAAGACTTCCTCATGGCCTAAACACCAAGTATCCATAACATGGAATACATAGGATAGAAACTTATTCACACAATAATTTCATGCCTTCTAGCACCAAGCTAGGAAAACCTCCAAACTACCAAGGAGAAGCTCCTAAAGAAACCAATTTCACCAAGATGACAAATTAGCAAGAGCAAGAAAACAAATAAAACATAATAAATATATAAATAATATGTGCTCATGCACTAACTAATGCACCATCACACCCTACACTATGTTAGAACATGAGTGTAGTAAAGGAATTCATATATAAATAACACATGTGCCTTCATGTTATTTAATAACATGGTCTTTATGTCTAGGACACAACATCAAATGCTCCACTAATGTCAGAACAATAGAAGACATGGTATTACAATTGCAACTAACAAGAATGAGACAAGCAAGAACTACCATAATTGGTGGACTAAGTCAACACCTAACCATATGTGATCTACTAAAAACAAGATTCCAACCAAATCAAGTTCTCTACATATCTCATTCATATAGATGCTAGTCAAAGAATAAAATTTAAGCTCATACAAGAATTTAATTTAACATCATTTGCTACATACACACCAACCAGTAAGGTAACTCACATCAAGTGATCCATAACAACACAAAACCATTTCAGAACCTTCTTAAGCACTTTACACAATATTCACTTGCATTCAACAATAAACAGGAATTCAATTTACCGTAGTTCTAACAACACACACACACACCAAGAACTAGTATGTTCTCCCCAATCTACTCCCTTATACAATCCATTAGAGGCCCATCATAAACATGATAGAGAATGTTACATGATACATGACTAGTAGTTAAAATATTCAAGCATAGCCACCATAATAATAAAAAGGAATACCAAAGTGGAAGAAAAGTCAATTCCAACAATAAGGCATAAAATGATCTCAATTTCAACAATAAATTAAGCGTGACCATAAAATTCACAAGATAAATAAATATTAAAATTTGATGGATAGACTTATTCATAAACAATAATAATAATTCAATGCTATTCCTTACAATATTTAGAGAATTCACCAATAACTGAAGAAAAGTATCAAAATTCAAAAGGTACACTTTACATGCACTACATGACTAATTCTAATCATAAGAAAGGGAGTACAATGCTACACTACAATTGGATTTCAAAATCCAAGGTGAGTAAGAGAATGAGATCAAGAACACTAAGCAAACAAGTCTTGTAATACTTCAATCATGTCATAAAGCATGAGATCATTTTCACTCATCCAGACAAACATAACTCAAGTTGCCAAGTAATAAAAGTTTCACTTCATTCAAGCAAATTGTAATCACCATGCAATACATATGTAGTCACACACTAGAAATCATCTAGAAAACCATTACTAAGATATGATATAAATAGACTCACAAGCTAAAAATATCTCAACACATCACTCTTACAATAGGGAGTAATTAACACTCCACACTATGTGAGGATTCACCAATCATATGGTTAATGCATTAATGCAAGATTTACATTCAACACATACCAATACCACAAGGGAGAATTAGGTTGGAAATTAAGCTCTTATCTAATGTTCCACCCTCACAATACTAAAATGTATCCACAACATGATGACAAACATATCTAAAATAGAATGCACCCACAACAATAGTGCAAGATATGACAACTTCCCTCAAATGGAGGGCTTATGTTAGAGTAACACCCAAACCATATTCTCAATGCAAAAAGGTTAATCACACTAACATGATTCTCAAGGGAATGACAAGAAGTTGGGGGCTCTAGTCCACACCAACCCAAAAAATCCTTCAATGCACCATTCCTTTCGTAAATCAAGTGCAAACTATGCAACGAGTGAGAACACAATTTTAGGGTCACAAGATGCAAGGTTTACAATTGCACTCATTATTCTTACATAAAATCACAATTTTCCAAGTATATGACCCCTTTCACAACCCCTTTTCTTTTAAACTTTTCAATTAATGCAATTCAATAATCACCCCTAGTTTACCATGTGAATCTTAGGGAAGAATGTGATTTGAGGACATAAGTCATTACCCAAATGATCTATTCTAGCAATGCAACATTTTTCTTTCAATTTCCAAGCATATGAGCAAAACATCATCTCTTTCACAAAAAATAGATAACTCTTTGAAGACTACACTAGGTTCAATTCAAACATTCAAGAACATGGCAGTTCTTCTCACACAAAGGTTTGCATAGCCACACTATCAAAAGTGGTCATAATAGCACCAACATGCCCCTACAAAGGTCACTCAAGCACTCACACACACTACAAGGATTCTTGCCAAGAATTTGGGACATCAAGAAGGCAATTCACACAAAAATAACTTCTCGACAACCACAAGGGTCTAAATAATCCTTCCATAATGTATACCTCAACCACACATGAATAAGGAAAACATATCAGAAAACAACACATGCTACTCACAGCACATAACCACACAAGGGCCCCACACATTCTTGAACACAATGAACAAACACACAATCCAAAGCTCCCAACACTACAACATGCACTAGTACAAAAACAACAATATATTACTAAAAAAACTACTAAAAACTGCTTATAAATGACTAAACATGGTCACGTGATCATTAGTAGCTTATTTCCAGTCATTTATAATGCAACCAAATTGATGACTAAACCATTTTTAGTCATTTATTGGTTGTTTTGATTGATCAATTTCGTAGTATATTTAGTCATATATTTAATCATATTTATTCACTGAGTTTGGTCACATGACCACTAGTAGTTTATTGCCGGTCATTTATTTTGTCACATGACCAAATTTATAACACCAAATTTATGTCAATTGGTAGTATATTTATTCACTGATTTCTGTCATAGTATATTTAGTCATATGTTTAGTCATATTTATTCATTGATTTTTGTCAATTGGTAGTATATTTAGTTTGATATTTGAGGATTTAAACATAAAACACATAAATACACACCAATAATCAATTGCACACAATAAGACAACCATTGAGAAGGCAAAATCATTGAACTTTATTAAAAGAAAGGTGTTCTTATAGCTTGCACAAGTCTGAAATATCTATCTTGCTTGGAAAATGCTTAGAAATAGAGTATTACAATGTTTATTTTTAGTCGCAAGACTGAAAATTTGAGTTACAATGCACACAAATGACAGATTTGAAGGATTCCAAACAATTTGTGCATAATATATGTATTTTGGTCTAACAACAAGAACCTTTTCTGCAGGTGAGAACACCTGAAGTTGCAATAATAGAGCCCACAATAGAGGAAGGCATTGCCACCATACTCAAAGCTTTGGCATAGCTTGAGGATGCTCTAGCCCCTAATGCTCTAAAGAATGCCCCGTTTAACATCAGATCTCCCTCTAATCGCCAATTACAATTCCTCCACGTACTTTCTGATGCATCTTCATGCTTTGTCACCTACACATTCCTCATACTCATCATAACTATTCTACATCCATTGTAAACCAAAGAGATAAATAAGAGATGAGTTGTATAGGCCTTTTACCTCCTTTTTGAATTGATTGTCAGGGGCAAGGAATCTATTGCCTTGGTTGTTAATGGTGGGGTTTGCACTCCCCCCAATGGCATACATATCCCAGTGGGTGTAATCATTGTTTACCACATGGAAGTATCCATGTCGGCACCTGCATTACAACATTAATTTTGTAAGCTTCCAATAGAGAATAGACGGATAAACTTCAGCTTTTGAGTAAGTAATACAGAGTCTAATAAGATTGTATTCATACCTAGGCATGCACTAAACAAGACCTTCTCTAAAGTGGTTGAATGCAACTGTTACTTGCATTTTAACATCTTGGGTATAGTCGTCATTGTGTCTCAAGAGCATCACCTACAAAACACTACAAAATATTTAACTTGCGCAATAGCTTTTTCATTGATAATTTAATACTTACCAACGTTGTTTCATGTTTATGTCTGATAATGGACTTTTAATACCATACTTTAAAGTCATGTCATTAAAATACAATGGTCAATCCTTTGTAAATAAAAACAATTTTGATTGGGCTTTATTGGGCATCAATTTCTATTGGTGGCACTTTAGAATTAAGAAGCCAAATGTTAAAGAGTTTTTACCTTGAGTTGCTCAGCTAGTATTCTCACAATGATGGCATAGCAATGATAGCAGCAAGGAGAGACACAACAATAGTCTTCTTCAAGTTAACATCCTAGTTATGTACGAAAGGGTGCATGCATATTGAGAGCCTCATCCTCTTCCAGATTAGAATACTGTTGCAGATTGAGAAGTCTGAGTTCAGACTTTGCTGTTGTTTGCTTTTGGAATTTATATTTTCTAGATTTAGTAGTTCCTTTTTACTCTTAGCCTTCTTCATCAATAAAAGAGAGGCATGGGTGTGAGTGATTTATTCATTCCAGTTTTGAGCTAGTGTAGTGTATTTCTTTTCAGATTTAATGAGAAAATAGTTATAGGTTTGAGAGTTCACTACTATGTATTCATTGTTCATATTTTTAGTGTGATGTGTTTTGTCTAAAAGAGGATAAGACTGCTCAGAGAGCTTGGATATGACTGCTTGCCTCAAGTAGTGCTCAGAGAGCTTGGATATGACTTCTCTTTGTATAGTCCTTTTATATCTTGCAATAAGGTGGTAGCCAGGATCAAGGTTATAAAGAGTGGTAGTGATGTTGTTATCTGCAAATGCAAAAGGTGGCATTTGCAAGGCTTTGGTGTAGCATGTATGTAGCTGCTCTAGTTTGGTATCTTGTTGAGGTATGGAAGATTTGTCATCAACGCATCAAGATGGGGTGGTTCTATCACTAGGAGGCATCTCCAACCATAGATTGCAATGTGTTTTTGCATGTATGGACCCATCTATGCTAGGGTTTGTAAAATTCATCTTTAGTGAGCTAGCACTATGGGATGGTCAATGCTCCAAAGGGGCTAGAAGAGAGGATTTCATTGCCAACTTAGTGCTCTATCTCCCTAATGTTGAAGTTTGTCTTTGGCTTCTCATAATCTTCCTTTTTGATCAATTTGTGGGGACGATGATGCCAGATATTAATCTGGTGGTGGGTTAGAGGTGCAAGTAATCAAGGTTGAGGGAGTTGGCTTAGTATTACCCACTTTACAATAGGAAGATTCACTAAATGTGTTGGATAGTTTGCAGAGAGAAATTTGGGTTTTGCAAGCCTAATGTGGCGATGTGGCAGTGTTATGTAGGCTGCATGTTAATCATTTCCATGTTCACTTGGAGGTTGGTAGTGATTACACTATTGCTTTTTTTGTGGTTCCTTTGTACACAAATCTCAGTGTCAACAAGAAATTTGTTATAGTGTATGGTTTCCCATGCTAGCTAGTAATTGAAGGGCTCAAGCTGGAAATGATAATGCTCCTTGGGTGGAGGAAGTGGTAGATACTAGCCAAGCTATGCATGGAGGCAAGGAGTGGTGGGGTGTGGTATAGTGCTATGGGTTTATGGTTTTAGCATTATCTTTTTCTCCTGGGTTGTTGTATGTTTGTAAAGGTTTTTCATAGTTATTGGGCAGTTTTGGATTTTGGTAGTTGATGGTTATGGCAGTATGCTTATCATGGTCTTGTTAATTTTTGCCTAGTTGTATGTAGCTCTCGGTACCTATTTTTGTCTGTAGTTTCTATGATGATGGATAGCCTTGTAATACTTCTCTTTCATGGGTGGGGCCTGTTAGGTTCATTGCATGTAGAAGATATCAATTAAATGCAAAGAAAGATTAAACAAAGGAATGAAAAATACACATAAATAATAACAACGAGAGACAATTTTTAACGTGGTTCACCCAATCTCAGGCTACATCCACCAACAGAGAGTCCAATATTATTATCCAGCAAATCAAACCGATTACAACCAACAATACTTACAACTCAATAACACTGCAAATGCTACAATACAATATCAACAGAAACCCTAACCCTTAGTTGTTTTTATCAAGACTTATGTCGGTTAAAAAATAGGGTCTTTTATGTCGACCAATAGAAAAAATAACTCCCGACACCTGTTGGTTATTTTCCCAGACTAGATGCTTATTCCCAGTTATCCCTACAAGGTAGCCATCAGTGATCAACAGGATTCCCAGGCCAGGGGCCAACAGTATAGGAGATAGACTCTATAAATATCTCCTCTTCTTCTTTATGGCTCTGTAGGACCAAAGGGGGGTATTCCCTATTTAGCATCCATGAGATACAACTACACATAGGCTGGGATGCTGACACAAAGCAGATAAATCCTCTATTATATAGACCAAAACTGTGAGATAAATGCAAAGGGGCTAGCTTTGGGCTTATATTCAGTTGTAGACAGAGGATTTTGGTCCTAAAGCTATTTCTAAAGTCCTAAAAGGTTTGATTTTAAAATTTAAGTTTGATTTTATGTGGATGCAAAACTAGGACCTTGGGTATAACCCCAATAAAAGACTAGATTGGTGCCTATCTAGGGCTCGGAGTCAGTAGACGTACACATGTGAATAGCTTGCATGAACATATACCAAAGACTGGATATCAAGGGGTTTTGTAGTATCCGCCTTACAAATACCTCCAAGATAGGGTATCCTGTTATCTCTACTTACAATATCCTTACAGAAATATGTTTTTCCCAATCCTTGATCTAAAACATTTAATCTACTTATTGAGTAGAAGTAAGAAATTAAGCATTCAATACAACAAACCTATATTCTAGAATCATAAACACCCCTTAGATGCTCAGACTCAGAAGAAGAACATACTCAGTTTGGAGACAGATAACAGAACACATGCAATATGGCATTACTCATTTAAATTAACATGATATCAGTAGGTCAATACAGAAAAACATACAACATGAGACTCATAAACTCAAAGAACTTTCAAGACAGGGCCACCAACTAAGTTGTATTGTGTCAAAGAGCCAGAAGTTTGTCCAGTTTTCCAACCCGTAAAGTGGGTAACACAGTTTAGTCTTTATACCAAGACTGTGTACCCAACAAAAATTAATTACAAGACAAGGTCCAAATTTCCCGTCAGATACGTAGTACTAGAAATGACGCTAAAAAATAATAAATATAGCGGGGGACAAAACATGGATAAGCAAGAGAAGGACGAGGAGCAGCTGAGCTCGAGCCCCACGCCACTACCTGAGGATTTTCTTCTTCAGTCAGGTTGCTATCAAGTCAATCAGGCCATACCTTTGCAATTCCTGTGCCATTAATGGCACACCAACCCGTAGGATGTAGCAACGGCCTGTGTCTGAGAATTCCCGCCAAGAAAGATGCATCGAGCCCAGGAAATCCCATGCTGATGAAAATTTAAACTGTGAGCATCGAAATCCTATCTATCACTGAGATCCGCGGTGCCAAAAAAGTCTGAAAAGTCAAGAAGAAATAAAAACGTGCCATGTAGGCACCCCGTGCATCCATCGCTAACCATTTAAAAAAAATGCAAGATTAATAGTCCCACATTCATCCTGTAATGCTTGCTTGACTATCATATAAACCAAGGCATGAGCAAACCTAGTGTCATGCGCTTTTGCCCTGTATGACCATTGAACCGTCTGCCAATAGCCCATCGGTGTAGCTCCTGCCTCCGTCGGTGTTTTCCACACCATCGGAGCAACCGAAAATCCATCTACCGACATCACCTGTTACACCGATGGACATCCCTTTGTTCGATCTTCGGCGAGACCATAAACTATCGGCCAACTCAAAAATTCTCCTACTGATATACTGCTCTTACTGACAAAGCCTCCACATTCCCTTGTTAGCCAGACCTTAACCTGTCAGAGCAACCTCTATCGGACATGCCGATGCCACATATCACACCGATGTACAGCTTGGTCAGTGTGACTAAGACCATCGGCCCAACGCTCCGTGATCCACCCGATGAACCATATCACCCCGATGGTATCCTAGTCGGTGTAACTCAAACATATCGGTAGATCCCAAAATTCCTTTTCCGATATCACTACTCTTGTCGATGGAACCCTGTACAACCCCCATCGGCCTGTTGGAGAGACATGTAGCACAACTGCCGATGGAAAAAGTCTTAGCGATGGAATGAGCATACTATTGTGAAGAACGTGGTCGCCAAGACAAAGATGAACTCACACCGATGGACCAATAATGGTGCAGGAGCACCAAGGCTCAATGCAGCCTGTACATAGCCTTTTTGATTTGTCAATTTTGAGTTTGCAGCATGTGGTTTTGTCTTAGGAGTTTTTCTAGTTTTTTGAGAATGCATCGGCAGGAGAAGCCTTTACTTTTGATCGGCCTATCGGCCCAAGTGGAATTCAAGTTAGTGAATGTATGTTTGAAGGTGTGGCATTTGTTCAACGGTTGAACCGTGCCATTGAACCTTTCTGTTGAACCTTTCTATTGAACCCCGTACCAAGGTTCAAAGGTTCAACAGTCTTATAATTCTGCTTTGTAAAGAATGGAATCGTTGGTCATTTTGTTCAACAGTTGAACCGCGCCGTTGAACCTCTTGGCTGAACCCCGCGGTTGAACCTCGCTGTTGAAGTTCAATGGTTGAATGGGTTCATGCATTTTGAATGGTGGAGTAGAAAGCGTCGGTCACTTGTTTGGAGGTTGAACCTTTCCGTTGAACCCCACGATTGAACCTCGCTGTTGAAGTTCAATGGTTCAACAGTTCTTCATTATGGATGGCCATCGGCATGAGAAGCATTATCGGTGAGCGAATAGAAAGCTACACCGATGGTTAAGGTCTAGCCGATAATTGTTATATCGGCGTATGGTTATATGATCAGCAGAAATGATGAAAATCTGACTGATAGGCATGATTTGGCGATGAAGATTAAAAAGGAAAGCAGTGAGAAAGTAACTGCCAAGAAAATGTAGAACGGAACTGGCAGTTAGAAAACAAACAGGTTTGGTAACTGAACTGTCCTGTAACAGACATGAGCAAGTATAAATGATTTAGCATTCTTTCTATAGAGAGTGGAGGAGAAGAATCGAAGAAGGGGGAATTTTTGATGTGAGAAGCATTTTTGATGTAAGAACAGTTTTTGAATAAAAATCAAATATAGCAGTTCGATCAATCTGTGTATTTCTATTTTGTTTTCAGTTTGTTATTCTGAAGTAGATTAGTCATTTCTTTTTCTACAATTTTGTTTTCTTTTGCAAACCATGACTTTGTATTGATGATTCCTCAAGTTCCATTGTACAGTATGGAGGCCATCAAGCAGAGTCATGCTTTTTGTTTGTTTTTCTTTTGTGGGGTGGTCGGATTGTCGACTAGGGGCAATGCATGATTGTTCTAGGTGAGCTCAGTAAGGAGTCCGGCTAGTTAGACAAGTAGGTAAATAGACTTGCAGGGGTGGAAAATAGAGACGAAGAAAGTGAGAACCAAGCAGTCCAGACCCTTGAACAGAGAGAGAAGGGTGGGCAACGGGCTCAGAAAAGTTATGTACCATTGAGGCAGTATCTTAGAAGCAGTGATGATAAGGTATGTGTCCCATGCCAAGTAGAGAAACAAAGTTTTCCATCTCTGCAAAGAGTTGAGGATTTTAGCTGACATTTTTGTGTAGAAAGATGTCTGTTAGCACTTTGAATTGGTAGGGAGGCTAGTGTTGTCAAATAGTCTTGTACACCTACATGACGCCAAGCAGGCAGCCTAGAGTCCTCCCTATCAAATTGGTATCAGAGCCAAGTTAGATTTGGGTTATTCCTAGATAGGAATAGAAGAGTTGTATGTCATCACTAAGTTCAAGTGAGTCTGTAGGTTCATCCAAGAAAATGGTGACTAATGCAGAGTTAGCAAAGAAGGTTGAGGATCAAGAAGAGGAGGATAGACTCCTACAAGAAAGACTAGCAGAAATGGAGAGTAAGCTAGGTGTAATGTTGCAAAAGACTGAAGAAGTCAGCCAGAGAGTTAAATATTCTGAGGATAAGGAGAAAGGTGTCTATAGAAGATGAAGAGCCCACACCTGATCCTAAGTTGGAAGAAGAACCATTCTTGAAAGCTTTGAAAGCAATGAGTGGTAAAACATTGGAAGGAGTACCACTTTTCAGTGGGAAAATGGACCCAGATTTGGTCATGGAGTGGATAGAAGGACTTGAAAATCACTTTGAATGTGATGGTGTAAGTGAGGCACAGAAAGTAAAGGTGGCCAAATCTAGACTCAGGGGAGCTGCCTTAACCTGGTGGAAATTTGTGCAGACTGAAAGAGCAAAAGAAGATAAGAAGCCCATAGCCACTTGGAAGGGAATGGTAGCTAAAATCAAAGAAGCATATATGCCAGAAGATTATGAAATACAGCTACATAGGAAGAGACAGAATCTGAGACAGAAGGAATTAGATGTCAGTGCATACACTGAAGAATTCCAAAATCTTTGCTTAAGGTCCAAAGTAATGGAGGATGAAAGCATAAAGGTAGCAAGGTACCTTAACGGTCTGAAGTGGAATATACAAGAAGAAATCAGTTTGTTGTGTCCTACAATAGTGCAAAAATGCTATCAGCTGGCACTGAAAGTGGAGGAAAAGAACAAGAGGAAACAAGACTCAAGTAGCAGAGGAAGAGGAAGAGGCAGAGATAACAGAGGACACAGAGGAGGTTTTGGTGGAAGGAATGCTGACAATAGATCCCAAGCAGAATCCAAACTCACAGAGCAGAGTGGGGAGTCGAGTGGTAGAGGAAACCATAGAGGAAGAGGATCTAACAGAGGAAGGTCAGGAGGATCAGGCAAAGGATCCTATTTCACCAACATGAAGTGTTACAACTGTGGCAATCTAGGTCATCCAGCGTATAGGTGCCCAGAAAAGGCCACATCCTCTTCTCAAGGAGGTGATAAGAGAAATCACTATGTCCAAGATAATGCATCCAGCAGCCAGTCACCTAAGGTCAATCTGAACTCAGAAGATGGAGAGAACCTGATGATAAGGAGAACCTTGATGAAGGAACCAGTAAAGTCTGAACCAAGCCAGAGGAGAGCACTATTCAGAATCAAGTGCAAGATTTTGAATAAGGTATGTAAAATTATCATAGACTCAGGATCTACTGATAATATTATTTCTGATGAGGTGGTTAAGAAACTGAATTTGAAAAGAATAACTCATGCAAACCCATATAGAGTCACATGGTTGAATAAGGGTCAAAATGTGGTAGTGAATGAACAAAGTTGGGTAGAGTTTAGTATAGGTGGCTATAAGGATAAGGTATTATGTGATATACTACCCATGGATGCATGCCATCTCTTATTGGGCAGACCATGGCAGTATGACTGAAAGGCAGTACATGATGGTGAGAAGAATGGCTATTCTTTTCAGAAGGATGGTGTCACCTATAAGATTCAGTCATTGGAGGATGAAGATGCAGTTCAGACAAAGAGTCCTAATATCTTGGTTGTGAGTGGAAAAGAGTTTCTAAGTACTCTTAAGGAGGATGGTATTGGTTATGCCATCATAGTAAAACCAAAAGAAGGACAACATGATAAGAAGACAGAGATTCCCAAAGAAGTGCAGCCTATACTGGAGAAGTATAAAGGCATAATTAATGATGGTACACCAGCCACATTGCCTCCACAGAGAGCAATAAGTCATCAGATAGACCTGATTCCAGGAGCATCTTTGCCAAACAAGGCACCTTACAAGATGACTCCAGATCAGCACAAAGAGATTTCCAGGCAAGTGCAGGAGTTGCTAGATCAAGGATTGATCAGGAAGAGTATTAGTCCTTGTGCAGTGCCCACAGTGTTGGCACCCAAGAAAGGAGGATCATGGAGATTATGCACAGATGCCAGAGCCATAAACAAAATAACTATAAGGTATAGATTCCCAATTCCCAGAATTGAAGATCTCATGGACTATATTGGAAAAGCAAAGTATTTCACCAAGATAGACCTGAAGAGTGGTTACCACCAAATAAGAATCAAGGAAGGAGATGAGTGGAAGACAGCCTTCAAGACCACAGAAGGACTGTATGAGTGGCTTGTTATGCCATTTCGTCTATCAAATGCACCCAGTACCATTATGAGACTCATGAATGAAGTCCTAAAGGATTACATTGGTAAATTTGTTGTTGTTTTTCTAGATGATATTTTAATTTTTAGTCAGACCAAGGAAGAACATCTAGAACATGTAAATACTGTTTTACAAAAATTACATGATGAACAACTAACCATCAATCTGGAGAAGTGTGAATTCATGAAGCAGGAATTGGTATACCTTGGTTTTGTGGTGTCCTAGGGAGAGTTGAAGATGGACAAGTCTAAAGTAGAAGCCATATTGAGCTGGCCTATTCCCAGAGCAGCCATAGAGGTGAGAAGTTTCCATGGCTTAGCCCAGTTTTACAGAAAGTTTATCAAAAATTTCAGTGGAATATGTGCACCCATGTTGGATACAATTAAGGGTGGAATGAAAGCAAAATTCAGATGGACACCAGCTGTAGATAGAAGTTTTGAAAGGTTGAAGAAAGAGGTAGCAACACAACTTGTTTTGTTGTTGCCCAGTTTTGATAAGCTATTTACTATTGACTGTGATGCAAGTAATATAGCTGTAGGAGCAGTACTAAACCAGGAAGACAGACTTGTAGCCTTTTTCAATGAGAGGCTAAATGAAGCAAAGAGTAAGTACTCTTTGTATGACTTAGAGTTGTATGCTCTAGTCCAAGCATTGAGGAAGTGGAAACATTATCTCCTGCCTAAAGAATTTGTTGTCTACACAGATAACCAAGCTCTGAGTTTTCTAAACTCACAGGATAAGTTAAGCAGCAGGCATATCAAATGGATGGAGTACCTGCAATCTTATACCTTTACAATTAAGCATAAGAAGGGGTAGCTGAACAGAGTTGCAAATGCTTTGAGCAGAAGATTGCTCACAGTGCAGGAAGTGCAATTGAAGAGCATTGGAGTTGAAGACTTCAAGGATCTCTATAGAGATGATGAAGATTTTGCTGAGGCATACAAGGTATGTCAAGATTTTAAGAATCACTTTCATAGTGAGTTTGTAGATTTCACCTTACAGAAGGGATTGTTATTCAAAGGTGGACAATTATGTGTGCCAAGAGGATCTATGAGAGAAAATCTCATACAGGAGAAGCACAATGGTAGTCTGAGTGGCCCTTTTGGTCTGAATAAGGCACTGGAGCTAGTCCAAAGGTTCTATTATTGGCCAAGGATGCATAGAGACATCAGAAGGTATGTAGAGCAGTGTATCGTATGTCAGAAGGCCAAGGGAACCATTTCAAATGCAGGACTGTACCAACCCTTGCCCATTCCTTCCAGGCCATGGGAATGTGTAAGCATGGATTTTGTAGTTGGTTTGCCTAAGACTAAGACTGGTTATGATAGCATATATGTAGTTGTGGACAGGTTTAGCAAGATGAGTCATTTCATTCCCTGTAAAGTGACTCATGATGCCAGTCATATAGCACACTTGTTTTTCAGAGAAGTGATAAGGATTCATGGACTTCCAACAAGTATTGTGTCTGACAGAGATGCTAAATTCATGGGGCATTTCTAGAAAACATTGTGGCAGAGATTGGGAACAAATTTGTCATTCAGTTCAGCATATCACCCACAGACAGATGGTCAGACAGAGGTGGTAAACAGGACATTAGGCAACCTGTTAAGGTGTATAACCAAGGAATATGGATAGAGTTGGGATCTTGTCATTCATCAGGCAGAATTTGCCTATAATGACAGTGTGAATAGGACTACTGGTAAGAGTCCATTCGAAATAGTCTATGGAATGCATCCCAGAGGTGTATGTGAGCTCAGGAATATGGGAAACATGGAGAACAGAAGTGGTCATGCAGAGGATTTTGCACAATCCATGAAAGAAGTACATGAGCAAGTGAAGAAAACTTTAACAGAGAACACACAGAAGATCAAGGATAGAGTAGATGCCCACAGAAGGGATATTCAGTTTGAGGTTGGTGATCTAGTTATGGTGCACTTGAACAAAGCCAGAATGCAGAAAGGAATGCCAACCAAACTGCATATGAGGAGAATTGGTCCTTGCAGAATCCTGAACAAGTATGGAAATAATGCCTACAGAATTGAATTGCCAGAAGACTTGGCAATCTCACCAGTGTTTAATGTCCAAGACCTGGTGCCATACCGAGGTCCTCAGTCAGCAGCAAATGGATCCATTTCAGAGAAGGAACAGATAGTCAGAGATGTGACTTTGCCACTAAAACCCAAACTACAAGCAGAGAGAATACTGGATTCAAGAGTACAGAAGCAAACCAGACATGGTGTATATATGGAGCATTTGGTCAAATGGAAGTAGTTGCCTGAAGCAGAAGCTACCTGGGTTGCAGAGTCAGAATTCAAAAAGAGGGGCATTGATTTTGCCTCATTGTCACCGGAGGTGACCTAGCTTCTTTCCGCACAGGGGGAGTATGGTGCAGGAGCACCAAGGCTCAATGCAGCTTGTACATAGCCTTTTTGATTTGTCAATTTTGAGTTTACAGCATGTGGTTTTGTCTTAGGAGTTTTTCTAGTTTTCTGAAAATGCATCGGCGGGAGAAGCCTTTACTTTTGATCGGCCTATCGGCCCAAGTGGAATTCAAGTTAGTGAATGTATGTTTGAAGGTGTGGCATTTGTTCAACGGTTGAACCGTGCCGTTGAAACTTTCTGTTGAACCTTTCCGTTGAACCTTTCTGTTGAACCCTGCGCCAAGGTTCAAAGGTTCAACAGTCTTATAATTCTACTTTGTAAAGAATGGAATCGTTGGTCATTTTGTTCAACGGTTGAACCGCGCCGTTGAACCTCTTGGCTGAACCCCACGGTTGAACCTCGCTGTTGAAGTTCAATGGTTCAACAGGTTCATGCATATTGAATGGTGGAGTGGAAAGCGTTGGTCACTTGTTTGGAGGTTGAACCTTTCCGTTGAACCCCGCGATTGAACCTCGCTGTTGAAGTTCAATGGTTCAATAGTTCTTCATTATGGATGGCTGTTGGCATGAGAAGCATTATCGATGAGTGAATAGAAAGCTACACCAATGGTTAAGGTCTAGCCGATAATTGTTATATCGGCATATGGTTATATGATCGGCAGAAATGATGAAAATCTGACTGATAGGCATGATTTGGTGACGGAGATTAAAAAGGAAAGCGGTGAGAAAGTAACTGCCAAGAAAATGCAGAACGGAACCAGCAGTTAGAAAACAAACAGGTCTAGTAACTGAACCATCTTGTAACAGACATGAGCAAGTATAAATGATTTAGCATTCTTTCTGTAGAGAGTGGAGGAGAAGAATCGAAGAAGGGGGAATTTTTGATGTGAGAAGCATTTTTGATGTAAGAACAGTTTTTGAATAAAAATCAAATACAACAGTTCGATCAATCTATGTATTTCTATTCTATTTTCAGTTTGTTATTCTGAAGTAGATTAGTCATTTCTTTTTCTACAATTTTGTTTTCTTTTGCAAACCATGACTCTGTATTGATGATTCCTCAAGTTCCGCTGTACAGTATGGAGGCCATCAAGCAGAGTCATGCTTTTTATTTGTTTTTCTTTTGTGGGGTGGTCAGATTGTCGACTAGAGGCAATGCATGCTTGTTCTAGGTGAGCTCAGTAAGGAGTCCGGCTAGTTAGACATGTAGGTAAATAGACTTGCAGGGGTGGAAAACAGAGAGGAAGAAAGTGAGCACCAAGTAGTCTAGACCCTTGAACAGAGAGAGAAGGGTGGGCAATGGGCTCAGAAAAGTTATGTGCCATTGAGGTAGTATCTTAGAAGCAATGATGATAAGGTATGTGTCCCACACCAAGTAGAGAAACAGAGTTTTCCATCTTTGCAAAGAGTTGAGGAGTTTAGCTGACATTTTTGTGTAGAAAGATGTTTGTTAGCACTTTGAATTGGTAGGGAGGCTAGTGTTGTCAAATAGTCTTGTACACCTACAAGACGCCAAGCAGGCAGCCTAGAGTCCTCCCTATCAAATAAATCTTCAGGGTTTGAAATGAAAAGTGTCCACTAATTTTTAATTTGAAACCCTAATTATAGATGGGGCACCACCACATTGCATGAGGACAGGTCAACTCTCAAGCGCTAAAGCATGAGGATGAAAAACAAAAAACTAGGAACCCACCACAGAAAACCAATACCAGAAGAAACAAAATAGTGCAAGATCCCATGACTCAAAAAATTCAGGGTTCGAATGGAAAAAACCTGCAAGTGTATGAACTTAAAACCCTAAACATAAATGAGTACTAACATAGGCTCCGATTGGGGATGTGCAGGCGTAAGGCTGCAGCAAGGACCAGAATACTTTGGGGTAAACCAGAACAAAATCCAAAATTCAAAACGTGACCGACTATACAAGGCATGTACAAAATACTTACATCTAGTTTACAGTGTGCACAGAGGAAGATCATTTATGAGAAAAAGGTCTTAAGGAGTTTACTGTGCACTGGTAATTCTAGTAATTCACCATTGAGGGCTTGGAGAAAATAAGAATCATCCCCATAGACATTGCTAATTTGGTACGGGCCCATCCATAAGGGCTTAAATTTACCGTGTTTGCCATTATCCTGACTTCTAGCATTCCACATAAGGACCAAATCACCTATCTGAAACCTTCTCTCTGTAGCGCTTCTATCAAACAGATATTTCACTTGCTGTTGTGTCTTGATGTTTGTTTTCTGTGCTTCCGTTCTCATTTCATCTAGTGCAACCAGCTGATTTATTCTTTCTGTCATTGAGTCCTCAACCTCCTCATCTTCTTGCATGAATTTGTAAACTAGCAGGAGGTTGTTCACAGGCAATCTAGCTGATGTGCCATATACTAATTCATAGGGTGACCTTCTAGTTGCTCTTTTTACTGTCACCCTATCAGCCCATAATGCCAACTTTAGCTTTGAATCCCAGGACCTCTTGTTTTATCTATCATCCTCTTGATGATTTTCATGAGACTTTTGTTGCTTGACTCTGCTTGACCATTCCCTTGTGGATGATATGGTGATGTATGAGACAAATCAATTCCGTAATTGCTGCAAAAATCAATAAACTCACTAGACCTGAAGCACATTGCATTATCTGTGACCAATTTGGCTGGTACTCCAAATCTGACAATAGTGTTTTCCAAAATAAAGTCCATCACCACTCTACTTGTAGCTTTTTTAGTTGGAATGGCCTCAATCCATTTAGTGAAGTAATCGGTGGCAACCAGAATCCAACTGTGACCTCCAATTGATTTTTCTGAGATTTCCCCTATAAAATCAATTCCCCATTGCTGAAATGGTGCTTCTACAGTTATAGTCCTAAGGGGTAATGCACCTTGATATCTTAGCTTTCCTGAGAACCTTTGGCAAGACTCACATCTTCTTACCATTCTATGTGCATCTGAGAAAAGAGTTGGCCACCAATAGCCAGCTCTGAGAATTCTGTGGGCTGTTGTTCAGGCAGCATAGTGTCCACCACATACCATGTTGTGCATATCACTTAAAATATCTCTGGCCTAATTTTCATTCACACATCTGAGTAATACACCATCAGGATTTTTCCAATATAGCTCTCCCTGAACAATGATGTATTTAATAGCTTGTAGCTTTAGGGTTCTCTTGTGGATATCACTGAGGTGGGAAGGACAATTCAAATTTTGCAAATAATATACTATGTCCTTATACCACTTAGAATCTGACATATTTATAACTTCACTATGCACTTCATTCACTTGGGATGCCTCTAAATTTGACTGTGTCATTAGCTTTGCTAAACCTTGTCCTCTTACCAATTTTGTGATTTGCATCTCTATGTTAAACTCCTGCAACTTGTTTATCCATCTGCATCTTCTTCCAGTTACCTCCTACTGAGTAAATATATCTTTGACTGCTGCATGAGGTACATATGCAACTACTTGTGAGCCTACCAAATATGGCCTAAAGCTTTTGACTGCTCTAACCAATGCATATGCCTATTTCTCCATTATATCATACTTTAATTCAGCAGCCTGCAACGACCTACTAAAAAAAGCTATAGGCTGTTCAAACCCTTCTTCATTTTTTTGCAATAGGCATGCAACAACAATATGGAAAGAAGCAAATGAAAACAATTGAAATGGCCTAGAAAAATCTAGAGATTTTAAAACATGAGCCATCTTTATCGCCTTCTTTATGTCCTGAAATGATTTGGTTGCTTCATCTTCCCATTTGACAATTGCATTCTTCTTCAGCATTTTAGAGATCTCCTTGGTGGTCTCTACAAAATTAGGAACATATCTCCTAACAAAATTAATCTGTCCAAAGAAGGACTGAACAACTTTTACTGTTTTAGGGATCTGGATTTTGTCAATTGCAGCTACCCTTTTAGGATCAATCCTGACTCCATCCTTGGAAACAATGTGTCCAAGCAGTTTTCCTTCTACAACCCCAAAGGCACATTTCTTTGGGTTGAGTGAGATTCCATACTCTAATGCTCTAACAAAAATTTGTTCCAAATGCAAACAGTGTTGTTCTTCTTTCTTTGAAAAGGCAGTTAGGTCATCTTGATACACAGCCAAGACTAAATCAATCAATCCTGTAAAAGCCACATCCATGGCCCTCTGAAATGTAGCACCTACATTCGTCAGTCCAAATGGCATCCTTACATAAACATAGGTTCCCTATGGAGTAGTGAAAGCGGTCTTGAATTGTTCTGATTCCTTTACTTTCACTTGATTGTATCCTGAGAATCCATCCATCATAGATAGAAGCTCACAGCCAGTCACCTTCTGCAACATGGCCTCCATGTTTGGCAATGGATAATTGTCCTTCAAAGAAGACACATTTAAATTTCTAAAACCCACACAAAGTCTGATGTCACCATTCTTTTTTCTGACTGGGACAAGGTTAGACACCCGAGTTGAATGTCTGATAGGCATGATTATTCCAGCCTCCCTAAGCTTCATGAGTTCTTCTTGCATTTTAGGAGCTAAAGTTGGGTTGATAGGCCTTTGCTTTTGTCTAAATGGTTTAGCTTCAGGCTTCAATGGGATCTCATGCTGGAATAGATCTTCTCTATAAGCTTTAAGGTCCTTATATGACCAGGCAAAGACATGCTTGTACCTTCTTAGCAATGCAATCAACATAATTCTGATATGTGGTTTGAGCTGTTTGCCAATGTATATCTTTTTGGGAGCATGAGATGTCCCCAAATTTATCTCTTCTAAATCATTCTTGTTTGTTGGAGCTACCTTTGTAATAAATTGATCCCTATTGTCAAAAGCCCTCTCTAAAGCCACCAGCCCTCTAGGGATATTATTTGTTTTTAGCTAAATTACTTCCTTCCCTAGGAGAGTTTCTTTCCCATTTACTACCTCTACAAAATTCTAAAAATCCATTTCCTGGTTCTCATATTCATCAATACAATGCAGAAATCTTAGTAAATCCTTATCATCATTAAATACGTGCCAGCTGCATACATTGTTTGGCACTGTAGGTCTAAGCTTGACCTCAACATTTGTGACATTTGATAGAGTGATGTCATTTGGCCTTATGGCTACATTAGCTAGAAAATCTGCCCTGACATTCTTCGATCTCTCTATCCAATTTATTGCAAATGCATCAAACAATTCTATTGTATCCCAAACAACATGCTTATATTGTTTTAACCTTTTTATTCTTTGATGCATACTTATATCTAACTTGGGAAACAATAAGCTTTGAATCACCAAACACCTTGAGCATCTTGATTCCATGCTTCAAAGCTACATTCAATCCTAATAACAGAGCCTCATACTCTGTAGTTCTATTTGTACAGGCAAACTTCAACAAAAAAGAGAATTTTAGAAGTTTACCAAATGGAGACAGAAATACAATCCCAGCACCAGAGCCTTCCTTCGAACAAGCTCCATCAAAATACATGGTCTAGAGACCCTGCTAGTCAAGCTCTTCAATGCATGTGTCTCCCCCTTTACCCTCTTTATCATCTGAGACAACTCTAAAATTATCACAGTCAGTGTTCACAAAACATATCTGTTCCTCTGATTCTTGATCCTCGACTGTCTCTAATGACCTTTCTTCTTTGATCAATTTGACATCCTTGCCATTCATAGGGATCATAGCATATGATAGATCCAGTTGCATACTCCCACCAATCAATGCTGCCCATCTTCTTGATAGCAGCATGCCATACTGTGGCTTGATATCAACAACCGTTATGTTCATTTTGTAGGTCTTTTCGAGATATGTTGTCAGTCTAAAATCAACATCTTTCATGATTCCAATGACAGGTACCTCTCTAGCATCCATGACATAGTATTTCTCACATGCCTTATCAATATTTAACCCAACTTGCTGCATGATGGCCAAAGGCATGATGTTCGTTGATGCTCCTAAGTTAAGCATACAATTTTTAATCACTTTTCCATTTATAACCAGGGAGACATAAAAGGTTTCCACTTGTGAAGGACATTTTGTCATGGTCATCCCCAAATATACTTCAGGAACTTCATCTTCATCAATATGTAGGGCCTGTTTCTTACCCTGAGGTTGATCAATCTACTTGGCTTGACATGGTGTTCTTGAGATCAAAGATACAACCTTGTTTCTGAACTCTTCTACTTTCATCAGTTCCATTAGTGGAACAGAGACTTTTATTTGAGACAAGACCTGAGTGATGTCGAACGAAGAATAATTTTGAATAACAGTTGTAGCTTGCTCCATCGTTTTACCTCTATCCTGAGATGATCCAGCTTTAGTTTTTATGGTTCCCTGACTGTCATTGTTGTTCTAAGAATTTTTATTCTGATTCTCACCTTGGGAAACTGTATTTTCTATTTTTTGAGAATCATAACCTGTTTTTTGATTAAAACCTTGCTTATTATTGTTCCATTGTTTCTTATATGTTTCGGTCCCCTTATGATCATGCACTGGCTGACTTATAGGGGCACTTTCCTGTTGATATGGATTTCCTACTTGAGCCCTACCTCTGAGGTTATAATTGCTTTTGACCTGAGCTACCGCTGCGGCTGTGAGGGCTCTAATTTCTTCATCAGAAGGTCACCTCAAACAATTCAGAAAGTTGTGTGAATCCTGAGCATAAGAGTAGCTGTCTCCCTCATCTTCATCATAAGGAAACTGTTGATAGACCGGAATCTCATCACTTGCACTTGCATCAACATCAAGAGAGGGATACTCTCTGTTTGTAGACAACATATTGACATTATCATCTTCCATGCAATGCGGCTCATTACATTCATCACAGGTGACGGGATTATCATATAAAGACTGAGCAATCATACATTGTGACTGTGAGTGAGGCATTTGGCAGATTATACACCATGGGGTGTCGTTTACAATATTTATAGCTTTCTTCAAAGGATCAGGAGTTTCCTTTGTATTCTAAGTCCTCTGATTTGAGTTGTTATGTGGAAGAATAGGCTTACCATTATGCCAATTAGTATGATATGGCACATCATGTAACGATGGTCTTCTTTCTTGCCTTTGGTAAACCTGTCTGTCAGGACCTATTCCCTTTTCATTTTTAGCTATTCTATAACTCAGGTCCTTAACAACATTTGTTAATTTATCTAGTTTATCCTCAGGAGAAGATACATTACCTTGGATACTCTAAGGCTTATTATTTGGATTCTGCAAAATCTTCACATCATCCCTCCTGTTTGTCTTACAATATGCTTTCCTGTTATTTTCAATATTTGTTGCAATCTTGAACGCATCTATGAGGCTGTGAGGACCCTTATCTCTTAATCCATAGGCAGTTTTGGCATCAAAAGCATTTATGTACAACACTATGCACATAGGTTCATTAGGCCTCAGGTCCTGTGGCAATTTGTTCAATACTTTAATGAATCTAGCATTGAAATCAGCAACTTGTTCATTTGATCCTTTGGCAATGCCAGTGAATTCATTAATGAAGAAACTAGGATCAGTTTTGTCACCATACTGTTCTTTAAATATTCTCCTAAATTCATCCCATGATGAAATGCTTCTGTTAGGCAGACCTTTGTACCATTCCTTGGCTTCACCAACTAAGGATTGCATGAATGATTTCATGAAAACATCCTCATGCTCAACCTCAAAGTTGTCCATGATATTTTGAAAAGCTTTCAAATGGTCTTCACCTGATACAGTATTATTTCCTAAAAACTTAGGCACTTGCAGTCTCACATGTTTGTTAATAGGATTTGGATAACCAGGAATGCCATCAAAAACCAGTTGTCTGAATCTGTCCAACTGCATTGGCTGTCTACCACATTGATTAACATTTGTATTCTGATTTCTTACATTATTTAATGGAGCTCTTATGTTATTTGCATTCTGTCTTTGATCATTACGCTGATCATGGATTTCATTTCTATGCTGATTTCTCTGCACATTTGTATTTTCAAGGGTAGGAATTGAATCATTCTGAGCAATCCTCAGGGCTTGCACTTACTATCTCATGTCATCTCTAATTTTCATTGCTTGCAGATATTCTAATTCTTCCCTTAAGCTCTTAATTTCATCAGCTAGTTCCTACTCTCTAGGCATAGAAGAGGACGGTTTTATCACATCTTGATCATCATTATCATCATCCCTTAGGGATTCAGCTTCTTCAAATCTATCAGGGGAGTCGTGGAAAGGGCATTCTTGAAACACTTCTGACCTTATTCTTAATCCACCACCCTGCTGTCTCTCATACACATTCTGAATTTCAACCTTAATGTTTGAAAGAAAAGGTATTGTCTGCTCTGAAGATCCTGGGTTGTCTTGAATAAATTCATTTTTCCTCGGGCTAGGAGAACCATCTTGACTGGCTCGAACAGTCCCCTTTTTCCTATACATCATTTTTGTGGGTAACTCTTCAAACAGAGTATTACGCTGGGATCTTCTCCCTTGCATACAATTTTTTTCTTCACCGGTTGGGAGATTGGTTTGGAGTCGCCACCTATTACTAAGAATTGTTTTCTTTTAAAAATCAGGGTTCTTTCACATCACATCCCTAGTAGAGTCACCAAAATTTGTTGGTTATTTTCCCAGACTGGATGTTTATTCCCAGTTATCCCTACAAGGTAGCCATCAGTGATCAATAGGATTCCTGGGCCAGGGGCCAACAGTATAGGAGATAAAATCTATAAATATCTCCTCTTCTTCTTTATGGCTCTGCAGGACCAAAGGGGGGTATTCCCTATTCAGCATCCATGAGATACAATTACACATAGGCTGGGATGCTGACACAAAGTAGATAAATCCTCTATTATGCAGACCAAAACTGTGAGATAAATGCAAAGGGGCTAGCTTTGGGCTTATATTCAGTTGTAGATAGAGGATTTTGGTCCTAAAGCTATTTCTAAAGTCCTAAAAGGTTTGATCTTAAAATTTAAGTTTGATTTTATGTGGATGCAAAACTAGGACCTTGGGTATAACCCCAATACAAGACTAGATTGGTGCCTATCCAGGGCTCAGAGTCAGTAGACGTACACATGTGAATAGCTTACATGAACATCTACCAAAAACTAGATATCAAGCAGTTTTGTAGTATCTGCCTTACAGATACCTCCAAGATAGGGTATCCTGTTATCTCTACTTACAATATCATTACTGCAATATATTTTTCCCAATCCTTGATCTAAAACATTTAATCTACTTATTGAGTAGAAGTAAGAAATTAAGCGTTCAATACAACAAACCTATATTCTAGAATCATAAACACCCCTTAGATGCTCAGACTCAGAAGAAGAACATACTCAGTTTGGAGACAGATAACAGAACACATGCAATATGGCATTACTCATTTAAATTAACATGATATCAGTAGGTCAATACAGAAAAACATACAACATGAGACTCATAAACTCACAGAACTTTCAAGACAGGGCCGCCAACTAAGTTGTATTGTGTCAAAGACCAGAAGTTTGTCCAGTTTTCCAACCCGTAAAATGGGTAACATAGTTTAGTCTTTATACCAAGACTGTGTACCCAGCAAAAATTAATTACAAGACAAGGTCCAAATTTCCCATCAGATACGCAGTACTAGAAATGATGCTCAAAAATAATAAATATAGCGGGGGACAAAACATGGATAAGCAAGAGAAGGATGAGGAGCAGCTGAGCTCAAGCCCCACGCCGCTACCCAAGGATTTTCTTCTTTAGTCGCATTGCTATCAAGTCAATTAGGCCATACCTCGACAATTCCTGTGCCATTAATGGCACACCAACCCGTACGATGTAGCAACGGCCTGCATCTGAGAATTCCCACCAAGAAAGATGCATTGAGCCTGGGAAATCCCACGCTGATGAAAGTTTGAACTATAACCGTCAAAATCCTACCTATCACTAAGATCCGTGGTGCCAAAAAAGTCTGAAAAGTCAAGAAGAAATAAAAATGTGCCACGTAGGCACCCCGTGCATCCATCGCTGACCATTTAAAAAAAATGCAAGATTAATAGTCTCACATTCATCCTGCAATGCTTGCTTGACTATCATATAAACCAAGCCACGAGCAAACCTAGTGTCATGCGCTTTTGCCCTTTATGACCATTGAACCATCTGCCAATAGCCCATTGGTGTAGCTCCCGCCTCCGTCAGTGTGACCCACACCATCAGAGCAACCGAAAATCCATCTGTCGACATCACCCGTTACACCGATGGACATCCCTTTGTTCGATCTTCGGTGAGACCATAAACCGTCAGCCAACTCAAAAATTCTCCTACCGATATACTGCTCTTACCAACGAAGCCTCCACATTCCCTTCTTGGCCAGACCTCAACCTGTCGGAGCGACCTCTATTGGACATGCCGATGCCACATATCACACCAATGTACACCTTGATCGGCATGACTAAGACCATTGGCCCAATGCTCCGCGATCCACCTGATGAACCATATCACCCCGATGGTATCCCAGTCAGTGTAACTCAAACACATCGGCGGATCCCAAAATTCCTCTGCCGATATCACTACTCTTGTCGATGGCCACCCTGTACAACCCCCATCGGCCTGTCGGAGAGACATGTAGCACAGCTGTCGATGGAAAAAGTCTTGGTGATGGAATGAGCATACTATTGTGAAGAACATGGTTGCCAAGACAAAGATGAACTCACACTGATGGACCAATAAATCCTAAGGGTTTGAAATGAAAAGTGTCCACTAATTTTTAATTTGAAACCCTAATTATAGATGGGGCACCACCACATTGCATGAGGATAGGTCAACTCTCGAGCGCTAAAGCATGAGGATGAAAAATAATAAACTAGGAACCCACCACAGAAAACCAATACCAGAAGAAACAAAATAGTGCAAGATCCCATGACTCAAAAATTTCAAGGTTCGAATGGAAAAAACCTGCAAGTGTATGAACTTAAAACCCTAAACATAAATGAGTTCTAACAAATGCCTTTATAAAATAATAAAATTCGTTTGAGGTTTCGGGGGCATTGCCCCTAGACCCCGCAAGGGGCGTTGCCCCCAAACCCCCATTAAATAATTTGGGGGGGGGGGGAACCACGCTAATAAAAGTGGGGAAAATTTAACCTCCAAGTTTGATTAGGGTCCATATAACAACAGGGCCCCCTATAGAACCCCCACCATTTGGCAATTGATATACAAACTTCATCATCTCTAACAATTCACCATATCTATACAATTGATATGGTAAGGCAAAAATTAAATTAACATCACAAAAAAGAGGAGCATTAATAACCTTCTTGATGAGATCCAACACATCTTGATTATCCACAAATTCTGCACTACTCCAGTTGATTTCTTCTCTGATGTATTCTTCCTGCTCCATCTTAAACACATCCTGCATCAAAGTACCAAATATAACATCATAACTAAAAATTCTAATTGCAGAGTGCAGAGTAGAGTTGCTAGAGAATATATTGCAGCCATGAAAAGAGCTCAAACATAAATGATAGTTTCCTAACCTGATTGAAATAGTTTTGTAGCTTCTCATTTGTTAGATTGATACACATTTTCTCAAAACTGTCATGCACAAAATAAGAATATATGAAATAAGCGAATGAAGCAAAGATTAGGAATGCAGATCTCAATTACACAAAAATGAAGTTAATTTTTCTTTATTTAAAAGAATATCTTTCCTTAAATACTCATATACAAACTAGAACATCTGGCACTCTACAAAATACTGACTTTTCATAAATGGCTGATGTTTACCTGATTACTATAATGTAACATTCCTAAAAAAAATGGAGTCCCCTAAATTCATTTGTTTCTCCTAAAGGCAAGGAACATTACAATTCAAAAATTGTAGTTTCAGAAAAAGAATGGTTAAATACTTCAAAATGTGGAAGCATAGACAAGGCACATGAACTGTTTGACAAAATGCCTCAATGAAATGTGGTCTCATGGACTGCAATGATTGCAGGATATGCATAAAATGGATTTGTTGAAAAGGCTTTAGAAATTTTAAAGCAAATGCAATTGGTTGGTGTAAAGCCAAATTCCACAAGCTTTGCTAGCATCATCCCTACCTGTGTCAAAATGGGGGCTTTGGAATAGGGTATGGACATCCATCAAAACATAAAGGATAGAGGAATTTTGTTAGATGTTGTAGTTGCAACTACCTTGTTAGACATGTATGCAAAATGTGGAAGCATAGACAAGGCACATGAACTGTTTGATAGAATGCCTCAAAGAAATGTGGTCTCATGGATTCCAATGATTACATGATATGCATAAAATGAATTTGTTGAGAAGGCTTTAGAAATTTTAAAGAAAATGCAATGATTGTCATATATTGATGTAAATGATTATTTTGACATTAGTAATGACAGTTTTCCTCCTTTTTAGCCCTTTCATATATAATTTTGGTAGCCTGATTGACTTCTTCCTTCTTAGAGCATTTTAAAGGGTACCCATTGTGGAGAAATTTGTCATTGATGTCAAGAAAAGGAAAGAGTTTGTTAGTGATGTTGGCAGTTGAGTTGATGATTCACTAGGTGTTGAGAGTTGATGATTCACAAGGTGTTGAGAGTTGATGATTCATAAGGTGTTGAGTTGTTGTGTTGAAGGTTGGCATTGATATGGTATTGATATACAAGGGCGTTCATGCTTCTTCACAATGATCAGATAGTTGTTCATTATGCCTTGCTTGTAGTTGTTCATGCTTTTCTCATGATTCTTCATGATGTTTAGAGTTCACAAGATTTGATTCTTTGAAGGAGGGTTTGTATTGCTTCCATGCTTATCTTAGAATATCATGTTTCTTGTTACAATGTCTTCTTGGTAATGTTGATCTTCAGGGTGCTTCCATGATCATATAAGACTTGATGTCTTCTTTTTGTCTTGGATCATGTTATATTCATGTTGTTTGATTGTCAGTTAGCTTCAAGGATGCTTGGTGTTTTCTTCTCTATGGCAGAACTAGGATTCTTCATGACAACATGTATCAGTTTGGTTGGAAGAGTTCTCATATCATTATAAGATGGCTCAACATGTTGTTAAGGAGTCATATCATTATGTTTAAAAATAGTGGTGTCATAATAAGCATATGTTAGATGTTTGCATATGTGTTTGGTTGATTATCAAAGGACTACAATTCAATGCAAACAGGAGTTTTGATTGTTGCTGAGTTTGGTCCTATGTCAAGAGTACATAGGACATCAGGATGGAGCATCAAGAGGTCTCTCATGATGGCGGTGTTCACAAGAATGGAATCATTAATCTTTGTATCAAATAACTCTTCAAGAAGTAGGTGCTTAAATATAAGGCTTATGAGTTAGGGTTTAAAAGAAGTAAACCCTAAAAGATGTCTTTAGTGACAGTTAGGAGTTCACCATATGCTTTTTGTTTTAATTTGAAGATGACTTGGGATAGACGATATGTCACTTAATAGTTACCTTTTGAAGGGTCTTTTAGTCATTTAATTGACTGGCCCCATTCTCTAGGTAACCGACTCGATAAGTTAAATGGGTGCCAAGTAAATATCAAAGGCTACTATTTAAAGTAATATGGGCACCATTTTGAAGATCAATGAAGTTAATTTAAAGTTGGTTTAAAAAGCAACAGACTTTCTACGTGCTTAAAATTTGACAGCTTCGATTTGGTGTGGTAGTTTAACTGCCTTACAATAGAATATTAAGCGACTCAAAGGGCCAGCAAATTGAGTTTCTTAGTTTTTGTTTTTGGATGATGAGACTTGGTCAGAGAGATACTATAGATATATACCTACCGATATACAAAATGTGAAGAATAGAGAAGATACTCTGTGATTGAGAGGTTTTTATATATAGAGTTAACTGTGTAAAGAAAGATGTGAGAATAAAAGAGTATACATATGCAGGAAGACAGAGAAACACCTACATGATGATATGCATTTTGGGATAAATTGTGGAAGTAAGCAGAGTTGTTGATGAAGTGGAAATAGAAGGACATTAATAAGGAGTTTGCAGAGAAGGATAAAAAGCCAATGCAAAAGTTTTCTGACATGTCTTGTAGAAATCATGCTTTGTCCTATGTGATCATTGAGAAGTGATGTGATATGTATGGTTGAGAAAGTTGTACTTGAAGGATATTTTGGTTGTGGACATAAAGAGGTGTAAGATTGTAAAGTGTAAAGCATCGTAGTGAATCAGGGTAATCCCCTGAATTGAGTTTTCTTTTTCTAGTGTTCATGGTTTGCCCGTGAGGCACTTGTATTAGCCAGTGAGGTACTTGTATTAGCCAGTGAGGCATTTTTACTTGCCAATGAGGCATTTTGTGTAGCCAGTGAGGCATGGTTTTGGTTAAGCCAGTGAGGCATTTTCCAAGTGGTTTTTCTTCCCTTTTAGGGTTTTCCACTCATGAAGTTATTGTGTTATGGTCTCAATTGATGTGAATTTCATGCTTGAACATTCAGTCCTATTTGTTGTTCAGTATTTGATTTCTTGCTTTGATAAAGTACACTGTCAGTATCATTACTTTCTTTCTTTCAAGTTTGAAAAGAAGTAAATGATTTGTTTTTATCTATAACACTGATTCACCCCCCCTCTCAGTGTTGTCTATGCTCCAACACCCATTTTATTCTTCTAGACATTTTACAAAAGGACTTGATATTCTTCTTCTTTTCTTTATATGGCCACAAACCTTAGATAACAATTGACTGTCTAAATTATGGAAGGATGAGAATCTGAAAGAGGAAGGTGTCCATATTTTCTTGAGTATGTGCTAAAGCCTAAGATAAATATAGTTTTGAATACCAAGCCATAATCATTGATTCAAATGGTTATTTTGATGGTAAATACAGAGGGGTTTCCTTCTATCCCTTTTGTATATAAGGTTTCTGTTTTAGGGTACCCAATCTGTCAACTTCATCTAGATTTCACAAAGATAAATGATTTCATTTATTATTGGTCATTTCGTCCAAAGTACTCATCAACAAATTACAAAGGCCTCAATAACTAACAACATAAAATTGGAAACAAAACCAACAGACTTAGTAAAAAGTATGTTTGTCCTTAAAATAACACACTTGGAAGTCAAACAACCATGCACAAGGTAGCCAACAAACCTCTAATAGATACTATTATGAGAAAAATTTGTAGAATTACAAGTAATATCAACACTTAATATTTCATTAAACACTTGCCTTGAATGTCAAGCATCCCCTAATCCTTTAGTCACATTCCCAATCTAGCGTAACAACTCAATAAAGGCATTAAACACATCCATCTGCAGCAGAATTAACAAGAAGTTGAAATAATAAAATACAAGAAAATGGCATCATTCATCTAAAACTTAAATATAAGCAAAATATTAATACTTTAACATTTTCCTCTTTCTCTTTGAACCTTTCTATTAGCCTTGGACAAGCCTACAAATCAGATTCCATGCAAACTTAGAGCTCAAATGACAAGAATAAATTGTGATTCCAATGAAATATTTCACTTATCAAATAAGAATATTAATCTCTAGGAGTAACTAATGAATGAAAAAGATACTATCTTAAAACTGTGATCATACTCACCAAGGTATTTATAGAATTGTTGTGTCTAGTAAATAAAGTAATTAAATAATGATAAGTTTTTTTGGCTGATCTAAAGATGATTGTCTTAACTACACAAAGAAAGATGTGAAAATTCAAAAGCTCCAAGCACCGTGTAGGTTATACTTGACAGTAGCATAAGTGAATCAATCTTTTGTTCATAGGACATGTTGCAGACAATATAATCTTATTATTTTTACAAAATCAATACACAAATGAAGCTCATGACCTCAACTTCCATGTGTTAATACGTGGACTTTCTATAGGGAACATATTATTGTCTTGAGAACTATTGTCATGCGTTTCCAAACCCTCTTCAATTCTACTAACTGCCCAACTATTATACTGCCCTCTTACCCTTCCACTTATTGTTATCTGATCTTTCATTTCTTTGAAGGACTATCATTCTTTTGATAGTCATAACATGGCTTCCTTTTCATGTGGATTGTCCCTTTATTCCATGAGCACTCTATACTTTTATGAGTTCTATCATACTTCATGGCACCAAATGATAACAAAGACTCTTGAAAAATGGTTTAGAAGACTCAGTTAGGATTGTTATATGACTGTCCCTGGCTCAATATCATTGAAAATGCTCATAATGTCATTTGATGTGGATTGTGAAATGACTTAGTATAACCTTGGTACCCTCCTTAAGGACTATGAAATGGTGTGATGAGCCACACAATAGGATACCTAGAACAACTTCATGCTTTGGGTAATAGGGGTCCAGGAGTGTGATGATGTTTATCTACTTAAACAACCATTATAAAATTTCTAAGTTAAAATCTTATAAACTAACATTGTATAATTATAAAATATTTTAACTTAGTAATTTTGTAATTTTAAGAGATTTTAAAGTTATGGAATAAAATATTAAGAACATACAGAGAAGATCCACGCCCAGTAGGTGTAAAAAGATTATGGTATAATACCATTGACATGCAGAGGAATTAAAAGTATGGATTTGAAGCCATTGTCATGTAGACGCAAATTAATGAGTGGATGGCAGAGAGATGTGATTCTATGAAAAATAGCTCCTAGAATATTACCATAAATAAATTCTTAACTAGAGATATGACATATCCAAAGAACCATTGAAAACATTACCATCTGAAAATTATACAATACCAAGAAATTTAGATTAAATTCACTTACCTAAGTCTCCAATCATTCCTCATGATTCCTTCAACCTATATACCCGGCTACCTACCCTTGTTATCACCATCTAATCCTTCCATGAAATTATTAATATTCACAAAAAGAAGAAGAGAGAAAAATAGAGAAAAACAAATGAATGGAATCAAAACCCATTCCTTCTCAAATATTTTAGGTATTTCCATATATGAAAAGTGATCCCCCAATAGAGAAAAAAGAAAAGTCCAAACAACTTCATGCTCCAGGGGTAATAGGGGTCCAGGAGTGTGTGAACATAACTTTTCTCTATGAATCGACAAGCAAATTATTGGAGAAATCATCATCATAATGGTTGTGAATTGACAAGCCACATAGGAATGTATCAACGCAAACTATGTTTAGTTCTTTGCATGAATTGGAAGTGCCCTAGAAAACAACAGAACATGCAAAATGTAGAATGTACAATGAAAAATACAATTATGAATAAAGGGCACAGGCACTAACAAAACAATATTTTAAACCATTACCTGTTCAAATCGGTGACACGATGCTTGGATAGACTAGGATCTATAGGAAAGAAAGTTAATGCCATTTGAAAATAAGTTATTTAAACCCTCTTCTTTGTCCTGGTAGCCATTTCATCCTATTCTGATGCCTCCATGAAGAGAAATGTTCACCACATATGTATTCCAACATGCAAAATACACATTCCTCTCTGCAAAAAACAACAGAATAGGAATTTAGGTCTTGCCCATATTCCCTCCATGAAAAATGTGAGGGAAATCAAAACCTTACATTTTGTCCTTTTTCCCTCCATGAAAAATGACTCAAAAACAAAAACTTACCCACTTTAATATCATATTGTGACTAATTATATAGTCATTTTTATTTGTGTGACTAAATAATTTATTTAGTCATTTATTTGTGTGACTAAATTTATTTGTGTGACAATCAAATTAGTCATTTATAGTTGTGTTGCAAAAAAATAGTAGAATTTAGTCATTTTTAGTTATCGTGACTAAATTTTTTATTCATGTAGTCATTTATTTTCCAAAATTCTACTAGTGACGGGCTCTTATACCTAGTGTAATTCCCCAAGATTTCACCCAAGTCATTAGCTGAATAAACACTGGATAAATAGAATTTTTGTGTTTGCAAGTGCAACAATTACATGTCGCATTTCACTCACATACACACAAGATGTTGTAACAAGAATAAAAACACCTATGACAACATCACCATTTTACTAGGTAAGGTGACACAAGTGGAAGACTTTACCCTTCATGTGATAAGTCACCACGATGACCATGCGAGAGGCGGAGCTCACTCCATGGCGACGATTAGATAAACATATACAACCTCACTTCCTCGCGAACACATGGAGTATGATGAGGGTGAAAACTACCTTAGATTCATTCCAAAATTACATAAAACAACATCCCAACACAAGGGAAAATCTCACCAAGAGATGGTTCAACTAGTAGGTACATGCCCTCAACCAGTTGGAATAGTCACTAGTCAATTTTATGCTAAGACACACTTCCCAATGCAAAAGAGGGAATATCATCTAAACCAAGACACCTAACAGTAAAGTTTCAGCATGGGAAGACTCAATAGACCAAGGGGAACAACTTTCATATACAAATTTCTTCAAGAAAAGTCAAGAAATGCTTGCTATCTAATGACCCAAGGAATATAGCATGTCAAAGGACTAGAACATGCCAAAGGATTATAGCGCATTGTGCTAATGTCTAGTTCTAGCATTGTCATCCTCTCATAGTGTTCTAAATGAAAACTTTTCATAATGTTTTCTTAGGACTTTGACTAAAGGTCAAACAAGGACTCTACTACCTAGGAATCCATCCCTAGTCCTCCTACAAAGTGACAGAAGACAAAACAAGCTCCAGGAAATGATTTTGAGGTCTCCAAACTCGTCGATCTTTGAACAAGCACACAATTGACACACTCTTCAAGAAGAGTGAAGGTCATCGATTGGAACACTCCCCAAGACAAGATGGAGTTCCACAAGACACCTATCCAAACATGCTCAACTCACATGGACATACCCATATGTGAAGGAGATGGTAGACGGGTTAGTGGTACAATCCACCCTATGCAACCATCAACAACCAACTTGAGGTGAAATGACACACCAAAAGAGAAACATGAACCAACAACACGAGAAACTTAGCTCAATATTACAAATTATGAATTAAGGCTTTTATCCAACAATGTCCACATAAATAATTATGATATTGGTGCTACAAATCACTATGTATGTTTGACACCAACATTGACACATCCATAACCTTCAATTATGACATCAAAATAGTTGAATCTAACATGCTAACATAGAAATATTACATGTGAAACATATAAATCATGCCAACATCCTCACAAGTCAATGCATGGAAAAATACAAGATGATAACAAATAATTGAATTTAAAGGGTTTCATCCTAAACATGGATGATTCATAACCCACATCACAAAATACATCATAACATCATCATAATCTTATTACAATGGTTCCATGGACCCACTTTACAAAGATGACCAATATACAATAATGAAAAGATACAGGTGCATAATATACCATAAGTCCAACATGTTCTCCAAAGAGCATCCTCTAAGCTCACCTATCCACAATAGTAATTTAGCACCACCCAACCATGTGGTACCCTCAAGCCCACCCCACTATCCTAGGAGATGGTCAAATTGGGTACAAACACACTCACACAATCATGGAGTACATGACAACACTCACGCCATTCAAAGCATACACAACATATAATATGTGACACAACTATCAATCCAGTGCATATAAGTACATGTGGCATAACTGCATTAAATGCATGCAAGTACATGTGGCACAACTACCATTCAAATACATACAAGTACATGAATGTCTCACACGAGCCAACAAACATACAAGAGTGCCATCTCAATAATCAAGCACAAGGGATTCTCACACCCTCAATGCATGCTAAACAATATATATACCACACAACACACTTGGAAGCATGAATCTGACATATCAATGCACAAGAAAATGCTAGGGTCACATCAAACGTTGAATACAACTTTGATGATAAAGAAGGAAGAGAGACACAACAATCAAGACAAGGAGTGTCATTATGATGGCACAATGGCCTTATAGAATATGAGTAGTTGGCTTCCCAATCATGGCATCTACTCCAATATTCACCGACTCTGTGAGTCATGACATGCTTTTTATTTCTAAAATCATATCTAGGAAAGCATCCCTGTTTGGCATAGATCTTATTATTACATTTTATTTACCCAATGAGGTTATGGTTAATCTTATTTTAACTCACCACTCACTATTTGCAATGATCTGTTTGTATCATGCTACATGGTGGAAGCCATTCCTTTCTTATCCTATACCTCTTCCTCCACATCCATCTCACCAATTTCACAAATTAGGCATGGCATGGACAACAATGCGATAAAAATCATGACATGAATTAAAAATATGCAATATTAAAATCATAAGGGATACTACTCATCGTACAATTCAATTCATTTATATTGGGTCTAAAATGCAAAATTTCCTTTTTTCGCATAATGCAAATAACCATAAAAAACCCAATTCCACCATTAATGGTTTCTTTGCAACCTTCTATTTTTTTCATTTTCTAGATGATATCAAATATCAAATCTGATGATAGATAGGATGCGATTACTAGATGTAGACCAATGAGTGTCATTATAGTAGTGTGATGGTTATGTAGAAATTTGACATGATTTGCCAATCTCAATGAGTTGTGGCATGCCTTTTTTTTATCCAAGGCACGAATCCACTAAAGGCATTTGGCCCTTAGCAAACATTTGTCTTATTTAATCACATGCTTTATTATCCCAATGTGTTTATGTTATCACTTGATTTAAAATCTCCACTCACTCTTCCCACTAATCACTTTTTTATCATAGTAAGTGGTGAGAGCCACTCCTTCCCTACTCTATACCTCAATCTTAAGTGCCCAAAATTATAATTTTGGCTTGGCACAAAAATTAATGCAAAAAGTCATGGTACATTTCCCAATGACACACAATCACATTTACATATGGAGTTATCTCATTGCACAAAATAAATCATTCATATGAGACTCTAAATTTTAATTGTCTATTTACAAAAATTGAGAAAAAACCATAGAAGTCTCCAAATCCACCATTGATGAAATTGGGTTAAAATCTTAAATTTTTATTTCACAAACTAGAAGAAATTTCAAAAAAACAATGTGCCCTTTTGCTTCTAAAGTGCACAAATACATTATTTTTAAGTCATTTTTTCCCAATTTTAAAAAACACAATTTTTAGAAAAAATTTCCATAACCATGGCTATAAATTGCATATATTTAAAAGTTTAAAATACAATTGATACTAAGAAATGAAGATAAATAATTCTTAAAATATGGAAGCCATATGCTTCCACCTAATGTGGGTATGGAAAATGAAATAAATTTCATTCTAAATTCAACACAAAAAAGAGAAAAATACCTTCTCAACAAAAGTTTTCAAATAAATGGAAGAAGACATCCTTTGAGGAAGAATTCACACAACACTCCTTGCCACATGTAGTGGTATTCAACACCTATCCAATTCCAATCCAAAACAATTCACATCCCTTCCATTTCAATCCATTCTTATCCCAAAATAATTTTCGTTTTCAAAGGAGGAGAGAGGGTCTTGCAAAATGCAAAAATAACAAATAGTGAAAATAATTCTTCTCCTTTTTTTTAATGCTTTTCCTTTATTTCTTCTTCTCCATTTTCTATTTTCTCTATTTTCTTATTTTAAATTTTATTTTTTTGCAAAATATATTTTCAAAGAAAATCAATCAATAAAATTGATTAAATAAAACTATACAACTAATTTAATTTAAACTGACATAATTTTCTAATAGCCATAAGAGGTCAAATCAATTTAAATTAACTCACATTTTTTTAAACTATAGCAATTTTATTTCACTGAAGCTAAATATTTCATTTTGAAAGAATAATTAAACACACTTAATTTTCTTCTACTAGAAATAAAATAATGCATTAGACCATTTTCCACTAAGGTATAATATTATCTTTTTGACTCAAGCATTAAATTTTTTGAAAACATGACAAACATGCATTTTGAAGTAAATTAGAATGCAGCAAAAAAATAAAATAACCATATAGAAAGGACTCACACATTCTTTACAGATTTGTACAAAATGCAGGTTGTAGAGTTGCCACTAATTTGGATCCCAGTTTACATGAGAATTCACAAGAATCATCTCACACTCAAACTAAGTGAGATAGAGGTTGATACACATGTTTTTATCAAAACATGATCATCTCCAATATAACCGCCATTGTGGGAAACCCTATTCCTACACACTCAAGTCAATACTCAAGTATACTTGCTCCACATAATAATAGTCGAAGCAATATAAACCACCCAATATGATATAACTCATAACATGATATCAAATGAACACATCTAATTATAAATCATCTATGACTAGCATGATCCAGGAAATAAGATGCATAATCAACAATAATTCATAAAGATGAATTAGATATAATAATCAAACTTTATCGAATATAGTGAAAACTTTGACGCTGAAACACTATAATAATCCAAACATGTAAAGGTACAACATATGCATCCTATAATTTACATAGTTGTAATTCTAAATGCCAATACAAAACCTCATTAAGAACACATCGATGGTCATACACAACATCACAATAAAATCATCCAAAGTACATAATCAAAACACCTCAATGGTATAATAGGCCTCATTAGAAAGTTTGCTATAATAGATCATAACACTTGCATCTCACAATATAGTGATGTAAAACAATCAATACAACATATAACATATAAATTGAAAAGTACAAAAGGAATACACTCTAGTGGGCATTACAATAATACCAGTCCAAGGCTATACCTTCCAAGGTTTTGGGGAAGATTCTTGCAACAACTCCATCCTAAGGAAGGAGCTCTTGAACAACCATGGTGTAAGCTTTAATGTGGAAGTTGGGATCTCCCACCCTATATGATCTAAGGGATCCTTTACATACTCAAGGCATGTTTTAGAAAAGGGATCATGTGCTAGGGGAGGGATCCCTCAAAACATGAACCCTATGGGTGGAGCTTATTAGGTGGACTGTACCTAGAAAGGTATATTTGGTTGTTGATATTTAAAGAATGATAAATAATTTTTAGAAAGTGTGTTCATGGGTTGAAAAACTGGTGAGATAATTTGATTTAGATTTTGAGTTGAAGACATCCCACTTGGTTGGTGTAGGCTTGTTGTGTTGTATAAAAAAGGAGAGGCATGGAAGCTTGATTTCTTACATTACTTGAGTAGAAGTTGATAGAGATGGTAGTTTGGATACCCCATTGACTTGGTTCATTTGTGCCAATAGAAAAGGATTGGTACGAATCTAGTGGATTGAAGACCTTGGTCGATTATTCACTTGGTTTAGATTTTAGAGTGGTTTCTCGATGCCCACAACCTCAAGCATCCTAATCCATTATACCAATGTAGCTATGAGAGCCTCTAGGGTTACTCATTTTATGTGTCACATTTCACCACCATGAGGTGGGTTTCGTTCTCTGTACTATGGATGTTGAGTGGCCTATTTTTTGTTTCTTCCTTATAATTTTTAAGTCTCACTTTTGCATGGAGACTTAGTCATTTTGAAAGACACACTACTTGAGCATTTTCTAAATCTCTTTTGAGGTGATCCATCTCATTATCAATCTGCATGGTCATATCCTTAGGTGGCCAAGCTAGGCCCCTGAATTTAGATTTTCAATTGAGCTAGAACTTGACAAACTCTTGTTTAACCTTGGTTTGGTTGAAAAACAACTCCTTGAAATTAACTCCATGTGGGGCTATCAAAGTTTTTGAATTCTTGGCCCAAATGGGCATTGTTGTTAGGCTTTAGGCACCTTCCATCTAAATTAGTATCCTCACAGTCATACCCATTTCAAATAGGTGGCATGGGAGCAAGAGGGATATACTAATTGAATGAAGGGGTGATGAGTTCATTAAAAAAACTTTATTCTTGAGTTCTTGTCAATTATAACATATTCAAGGGTATCTTAGGTACTATAGAATAAATGAGATTATGTAAGAGCAGAGGAAGTGAAATGAGATAGAATGAAAAAAGTGAGAGAGCACGTCCTAGAAGTATTTTCTCTTCAATTTGGGTTCACAAAAATATGTGTTGCTCCAAATGTACTCACCATTATTTTGTATGAGTTGGACTTGTGACACCACACATGTTACACTCATGTGATTTGTATAAGGTCAAATCCCTCCTTATCATGTGATAAAATTTAATGGAGTGGGGAAGTGTTTGAAGGACTACCCTATTCATGAGGAGGAAGAGTCTAATGAGTTTCAATGATATCTGTGTGTGGGGTAGGTGTTGTGCCAACTTGATCGCTCACTTTAAATGAGGAAGGAGTGTTTGATGGTGGAAAACTATGTTGATGCATGAAATTATGGTGGAATATGTGGGTGTTTCTTGGAAAACCTTTGAAGAGGTGTTGCTATGACAATTTTTGTGTGGCTAAATGTGTTGTTAGTATGGATTAAGTCTAGCTCCTATTAAGAATTAGAAAGAAAAGTGTTAAGATGATAATTTTCTATCTCAATTAATTCTTGAAGGAGGGATAATTATCTTTCTCATCTCATGTCACTTTCTTCTTGGATCTATTGCAAGATAATAGCTTGATCCTGAACTTGTTTTGGGTTGAAGGCTTCTTGGTTTGGTTGAGCAATTTCATGAAAGGAATCTTAGTGTGCGGAAATCACTTGCTACACTAATCTAATGAGGGAAGAAGAGTTCAAATTCTTTTTATCCTTTAAGTTATAGTGTTATTAACCCAACAATAGAGATATTGCAGCAATACGCAACACAAGAATGTAAGACAAAAGAAGAGAGAGACAAGATATAACATGGGGAAAACCCTTACGGGTGAAAAAACCCACACTCCAAAACTTGCACAATGTATTATCTAAACAAATAGGTTTACAACACACTTGTAATGCAAGTATTTACAGGAGTCTTCCATAATCTTATTTGGAGACAATCCGGCAGCATAACAGTACCTGTCAATCACATAATACATCTCCTCTCAAAGCACCTGCTTAAATAGAAGTTTACAAGGCAAAAATGAGCTTTCCTTGAGATGGGTGTCCAACTTGGCCTCATGGCCCAAAATCCATGCCTAGGGACACTTGTCCAACACTGCAGTATGGTCATGACACTTGTCATATCACCTCATCACAAAATGGTCACCTATTCCCAAGTTGGGCAATGACAGATGCTCTTACGACTCTTATGACTGTCATAGAATCTGTCAAAACTGCCATATCTTATAGTTGTAAGAGAATCTGTCATACACTGACTAAAAATAGCATATTCTCTTACATCATGTCATAACCCTCCATGGGGTGCCCAAAGATGCCTTCTTCCAAGATGCCTTGTGACACATGTCTTCACCTGTCATAGTATCTTCTATTTCTAACTCTTACGTGTCATAGATTTTGTCATAGGAATCTGTCATAACCATTTCGATCAAGATTCACTTACACACTATTCAAAGTGCCGACACATGGAAAATTACCTCTACCACTAAGTGTGATGCCTACCTCCTCATGTGAGGACAAAATTACATGTGGTCACCTTCCACGTAGGATGACACATCACCGTGCCAACTCCCACAAGATGACAAAATAGGATTTGCATCCTAATTACATAGTAGGAAATAAATAAATATATTACAATTAATAAATGCAAGGAATTACTAAGGTTGAGACACCTTAATTCCCAACATTCTCCCACTTTTTGAACACCTTGTAAGAGCCAATAGAAATAACAAGATTTAACTGCTATAGGCCGAGAGGCCCATAGACTCTGAACACCATCTGAACTTATCTATGCCCACTGGTTTCGTTAATGCATCCGCAACATTCTTCAAAGTGTCTACCTTCACCAAATTCACCTTCCCATCCTCTATCGTGTCTCATACAAAATGAAACTGTACATCAATATGCTTTGTTCTAGCATGGAAAGTTAGATTCTTTGCTAGGCAAATTGCACTCTAATTGTCACAACAAATCGTAATCTGTCCGGCATCAACACCAATATATGAACACAATCTCTTAATCCAAAAGGCTTCCTTGCAAGCATGAGTTGCTTCCATATACTCAGCTTCTGTCGTGGACAAAGTGACCACAGGTTACCGCTTACTCATCCAACTAATTGCACTACCAAACATAGTGAACACGTAAGCACTGGTGGATCTCCTACTGTCAATGTCACCCACCCAATCAGAATCCACGAATACAAGATGAATGCAGAGGTCCTGTAGGATTACCATGATAACATATGGAATACTTGAAAGTGCCCCACAAATATCTAAACACTCTCTTTACTGCATCCCAATGTACCCGTCCAAGATTAGCCATAAATTGGCTAAGGACTCCCACTGCTCGGGCAATGTCTAGTCTTGTGTAGACCATAGAATACATCAAACTGCCAACAACACTAGCATAAGATACTCTGCTCATGTCCTCCACCTCACTAGGAGATTTTGGACAATCATTAATAGACAACTTTGTTCCCAGAGAAATAGGAACACACAATGATCTACAATTTGCCATGCTGAACCTATCCAACACGGTCTTCACATACTTACTCTAGCTTAACCAAAGTTTTATGTTAGCTTTGTCTCTTCTGATTTCCATTCCCATAATGTACCTGGCCACCCCTAGAATTTTCATCTCAAACTGTGTTGACAACTGAGACTTCAAATCAGAAATCATATTCTTACCATTCCCAATCAACAACATATAGTCAACATACAATGCAATAATGAGAATATGATCATTGTCAAATTTATAATACACACAATGACCTGATTTTGATCTTAGAAATCCAAACAACAACACAAAGGCATCAAGCTTCAAGTACCACATCCTAGGAGACTGCTTCAGACCATACAAAGACTTTTTTAACTTGCAAACCAAATTTTCTTTACCTTTCTCTATGTAATGCTCTGGCTATGACATGTAAATCTCTTCCTCCAAATCACCATGAAGGAATGGTGTCTTCATATCCATCTGCTCCACCTCTAAGTCATAAGTTGGTGCAAGAGATAATAGGAACCGAATAGATGTCAGCTTTGCAACAGGAGAGAAAATTTCACCATAATCAATTCCCTCGACTTGTGAATACCCCTTCGCAACCAATCTGGCCTTGTACTTTTCAACACTACTATCTGCACCGAATTTCTTCTTGAACACTCATTTGCATCTAACAGGTTTCCATCCTTCAGGCAAAGGCACCAAGTCCCATGTTTTGTTCTTCTCCAAAGAAACCATCTCATCTTCCATGGCCTCCTTCGAGGAACCTGAATCTTTCATGCCCATGGCCTCTGTCACAGTTCTAGGCTCATCAGTGTTAGTAAGCAAGGAAACAACACAACTAGAATCAAGCAATGATTAACCAAACCTATCATGTTGTTTTCTTGTTCGTGTAGACCTCCTCAATGGCTAAGGCTGAGGTTTTGTTTCTTGTTCTGAACTTTCAAAGCTGCTAGAGCTCTCCTCATCATCAGGTCTCACAGGGTCTATCGATTCAGTCTTCTCAGGGGTAGAAGGAAATTGAACCACATCCTCTTTCTTTTTTGTCTCTTCTAGTTGTAGAACAACAAGAGAAGGTGTTAGCTCTCTGAAAATAACACTTCTTCTATACAACACTTTTTCAGCCATAGGATCCCAAAGCTTGTATCCTTTCACACCGACACCATAGCCAATGAAAATACATTTAACAACATTGTTCTCCAATTTAGACTGTTTCTCCCTAGGCACATGTGCATATGCCTCACAACCAAAAACATGAAGATGTCTAACTAGAGGCTTCTTACCAAACCACACCTCCATAGGTGTCTTACCAACAAGAGTTGATGTAGGAGACATGTTTACCAGGTAGCAAGCAGTGGCTACAACTTTAGCCCAAAACTTTTGTTTGAGGCTTGCTCCACTAAGAATACTCCTAGCCCTCTCCATCAGTGTCCTGTTCATCCTCTCTGTAACTCCATTTTGTTGCAGGGTGTATGGAGTTGTCTTATGTCTTTCAATCCCTTTCTCTTTACAGAACTTATCGAACTCTGCCGCACAAAACTCACCACCGTTGTCAGTTCTCAAACACTTAATATTTTTACTAGTTTGATTCTCAACAAAAACTTTAAACTCTTTGAACCGACTAAAGACTTCAGTCTTGCTTCTGAGAAAATAAATCTATGTCCTACTGTAAAAGATACAAAATATATAGATTTGGAAATCAAAGGAACACTAACAGGACCAAACACATCAAAATGAATAAGATCCAATACACTAGAAGACTTGTGAGAACTAGAGTAAAACTTAACATAGTTTTGCTTTTCATATATACAATGTTCGCAAAAGTCAAACTTGAGATTACAATCTTTCAATCCCTCAACGAGGTTTTTATTTTTCAGGATTCTAAGACCCTTCTCACCAATGTGGCCAAATCTCATATGCCATAACATTGTCTTTTCAGTAGGAAGCTTAACTTCCAAAGCATGAGCACCCTTGGGTACCCAAGATGCACTACCATCAGAATTTGTTACAACAGATTTCTTCACTGCTATTTTAGATGGTGGGGATGAAGTGATTGCAGCTCTTTTCTTCGAGTTAGAAGAACTATTGCATTGTGATGTGCATGCCTCTAGTTGAAATAGAGTACCTCTTCGAACTTACCCTTCGCAAGCACCATAGATCCATGTGTGTGCAAGAAGTTGAGTCCATTTTTTGGCCAAAAAGTGGAAGTGTTTTCCCTGATTTTTAGAATTTGTCACATTTGACCTAAAAATTTGAAGCACTTAAAGGTCAAATCTTGAAAAAAGTTAGTAAATATGAAATGTAGTACTTGGAGTCTAGTTTCTGAATATGTAATTTTTTTAATACCCAGATGATACAAATTAATTTTTAATAGGCATTTCTAAAAACCACTGTTTAAAAGTCACTTTTTTTAACTACTATGCACGTGTACGTCATCCATATTTTGACCTAAATAATCATATTTTTCTAAATCCTTTTGGGAAAGGATTTGTAACTCACTAAAGCATGTTTTCCATATTTTTTGTAATTTTTTATTGAATATTTTTTTGTTAATTTTTTATTGGCCATTTTTGGTGTTTTAAAAATTCATGTACGTCATGCATAAGATGACCTAAACTTATCATTTTTTGAAAATTTTTTTTCAAATTGAAAAGAATTGTCTAAAGCACATTTTCGTATAATTTGTTTACAAAAAAATATTATTATAAAAAGTTATTAAAATATTAAAAAAACCCTGATAATTCAAGTTTATGGACCTGTTTCATCATAAATTAATTGAAAAATAGAAAAATAATCCAATTGTAAAAAAAATTACATATTTGAAATCTACACTGTCTCATCTATAATGGGTTTCAATTTCGTCAAAAAATTTTGCAAAAAAGGCCTTTATACATATGATGAAATTCACTATTTTGTTGTGACATTGACAGGACCTTCAACTTACAGGTTTCCAAGCCTTTTTTCCGACCCAAAACCCATAGAAAAAATTGAGTCAGAAATTCAAATTTTATGAAACGGGATCCCATTTCATTAAAGGTTAATATTTTAACCTTTTATGAAATGGGATCCCGTTTCTAGAAAATGAGATCTTGCTTTTGGCTCAGGATCCTGAAGCATAACGAGATCCTGTTTCATAAAAAGCGGGATTCTATTTTGGTTTACCTAATTTTGGGTTTTTTCTAAGTCTAAAACTTCCACCTTAAGTGAACTCATCTTTGTGCATTTACCCATCCTCTAGTCATCTTGCATCTGTCCTTCGAAAAGACAACCTGCACACCTGCATCATTCAACATACTTACAAAAAGCAGGTTCCGTGCCAAGCTTGGGATGTGCATAACCCCAGTGATCCCATTTACTCGTCCATCAGGGAGTCAGATTGAGACTTTTCCATGACCAACAATCTTCAGATGAGAATTGTCACCCAGGTACACTCTTCCACCATCGAACTCTTCATACTTTGTGAACCAGCTTCGATGCGAGGTCATGTGGAATGATGCACCAAAATCAATCAACCACACATCATCAGATGCATGGGTGGCTAGGGCTGCGATGAAGGCATCACCATCATCTTGTGACTTGTCAAAATCTGAGTCTGGGACATTCTTCTTCTTCTTTTTCTTTTCCTCTTTGCATTCCTTTCAGAAATGCCAAGTTTTTCCACAATTCCAACAGAAAGCCTTGAACTTTCTAGGAGATTTGGATCTCCCACGGGATTTGGATCTACCCTTCTCAGCTTTCTTGTCCTTCTTTTTCCCTTTCTCTTTGGGTCTTCCACAAACCACAAGAGCCTCTTTGGCTGCTTCAGAAGACTTTCTTTGCATTTCTTCAGATAACAGCGAAGATACCACTTCATCCATTTTGAAAGTGGATGTGGTACTCCCAATAGCCATAACAAGATGATCCCACTAGTTCGGCAAGGAACAAAGCAAGGTTATACAATGATCCTCCTCCTCCATCTTCACACCAACAGATGTCAACTGTGCAACTAACATGTTGAAAGAATTCAGGTGATCTGCAATAGATCCTCCATCCTCCATCCTCAGAGAATACAACTTCTTTCTTAGAAAAAGCTTGTTCACCAGGGATTTGGCCTGATAAACATCTCCCAGCTTCTTCCAAAGATCTTTTGTGGTCTTCTCCTCATGGACATTTAGTGGGACAGAATCAGCTAGATTGAGTCTTATGAGACCCTTATCCTTTCGATCTTTGAGATCCCAATCAGCTTGTGCCATTGCAGTTGGTTTTACACTAGAAACGGTTTCCCATAGGTCACGATCAACAAGCATGGCTTCCATCTTAAGTTTCCATAACTCAAAATTTGTGTCATTGAACTTCTCCACCTCTAATCTTCTGGATGTGCCTGCCATCTCTTTCCTGCAACAAGATTATAGAATACTCTGCACAGACTCCCACTCAATCTAAGATCAGCTCAAAATACCCCTACCCAACAACTAGGACCAAAGGTGATCAAGCTCTGATACCAACTGAAAGGAAGCTAGTTGTGCAGAAATTGCTTCCTACACTAATCTAATGAGGGAAGAAGAGTGCAAATTCTTTTTATCCTTTATAGTTACAGTGTTATTAACCCAACAATAGAGATATTGCAGAAATACACAACACAAGAATGTAAGACAAAAGAAGAGAGAGACAAGATATAACATGGGGAAAACCCTTACAGGTGAAAAAATCCCACACTCCAAAACCTGCACAATGTATTATCTAAACAACAAGGTTTACAACACACTTGCAATGCAAGTCTTTACAGAAGTCTTCAACACTCGTATCTGGAGACAATCTAGTAGCATAATAGTACCTGTCAATCACATAATACATCTCTCAAAGCACCTGCTTAAATAGAAGTTTACAAGGCAAAAAAGAGCTTTCCTTGAGATGGGCATCCAAATTGGCCTCATGGTCTAAAACCCACGCCTAGGGACACTTATCTAACACTGCAGCATGGTCATGACACTTGTCATATCACCTCATCCCAAAATGGTTGCCTATTCCCAAGTTGGGCAATGATAGATGCTCTTCTGACTCTTACGATTGTCATAGAATCCGTCATAACTGTCATATCTTACAGCTGTAAGAGAATCTGTCATACACTAACTAAAAATAGCATATTCTCTTACAACATGTCATAACCCTCCTTGGGGCACCCAAAGATGCCTTCTTCCAAGATGCCTTGTGACACATGTCTTCACCTGTCATAATATCTTCTATTTCTGACTCTTACGCATCATAGATTCTATCATAGGAATATGTCATAACCGTTTTGGTCAAGATTCACTTACACACTATTCAAAGTGCCGACACATGGCAAAATATCTCTACCACTAAGTGGGACGCCTATCTCCTCATGTGAGGACAAAATTACATGTGGTCACCTTCCACGTAGGATGACACATCACCGTGCCAACTCCCACAAGATGACAAAATAGGATTTGCATCCTAATTACACAATAAGCAATAAAAAAATATATTACAATTAATAAATGCAAGGAATTACCAAGGTTGAGACAGCTTAATTCTCAACATTTCAAGCTTGTTTAAAATGGATCTTACCTAATCCTTTTTTACCCTAGGACACATGATCTTTATAGTGGGAGAGAGAAGGAAGAGGTATGCCTTTCTTTAAATGCTTGTTGTGTGTTATGCTTGCATTTTTTGTTCATGATTTACTTGTCTTGTTAGCATGTTGATTGATTGCCTATTGATGATTGATTGTCGATTGTCTTGTTTGGTCATTTTGTTGATTGCCTTGGACTTGTTAGCAAGGACTTTTGACTGCTAATGTTTCCTTGAGTAAAAATGAACTAACTAAATTATGCTTTGATCTAAAATTAGAAAATAAACAACTATTCTATGTTTTTGTATTTTTGCCAAATTGAAATATGAATTAATTAACTAATACAATTAAATGATTCTAAATGTAATTTGAAAAAACATTTCCAATTTTGTTTTGATTTTGGTTGATTGGACTCATTGATAGCCATGGACTTGTTAGCAAGGACATTATCACTTGTTGCCTTGGCCTATTAGCAAGGGGTTTTCAAAATGATTTAGAGTGATTCTATTGAATTAAAACTAAATCCACAATCTAATCTAAGCTATCTAATGTAATAACACATAAATATTGTCTAGCTATTTATAATCTGTAATGTAGTGTCCGAATGCCACCAATTCAAGTAAGATTAGCGATAAATAATCTATTTTTCAATTCTAATATAATCTTTTTCAAAGAAAATTAATCTAATAATTCAAAACAATGAGTTACAACCTCACACCTGGAGACCAGTAACCAAGATGCTTGGTGAAGATGTGGCATATAAGCCCACCACTGGAGGCCAAAGAAAGTCTCTAAGCAAATTTTCAACCTTCAACTAAGAAGCTTTTGAAGGAACCCAAAAAAAGGAGTAGTAAACATGGGTGGTACTTTAGTGTAAATCTAAAATTTACTAGTCAAAGAAAGAGGTTTGGTAATCTAATAGTTAAACTTTTTATCAATCATGAAATAATAGCTTGCAAAAGGGTAGCAAGAGAATATTGAAAGGAAAAGGGAATGCCTAAGAATTAAAAGACTTACCCAAGATCAACCTATTTCTAGCCAAAATTACCTAACCATCCTGACTTAGGAAGAAATGACTGCCTATAACACTAGGTCTTTTACCATTGGATACTCAAACCAGAGGCCTGGCATAAAGTATCAAGGCAGTGAATATCTTGATTAACATTGTTTTCCTCCTCAATGATGGTGAGGAAGGAATTATCAACAAAATGACCATTATTCAACTAGTAGGGAGAATTAGGAAGAGATCCCCTTAACCAAGGTTTGAGAAACTGCATGGGCTAGTAGATAACCAAAGCCTTTTGCTGCAAGCCCATAAAGAGCTAGAGAAAGAGGGTATCCTTAAAGGATGGTCCAAAAATGTCTAAACGGTTTGGATTGCTGACTATTATAGTAATACAAGGCAAGACATCAACAAACATCTACAGAGACTGGATAAAACACGGTACAAATCCAAGAACTTGAAGCATGACAATAGTAAAAGACCATTCAATATAGTCATAAGCCTTGGTAAAATAAATTCTAATAAAAATGGTAGATGGATAAGAACGTTGGGCCCATTCCATTCCTTCCCAAACAAAAATGATATTATCAAGAATATATCTAGATTTGATGAAACTAGTTTGTTTTAGGTGAACGAGCTGGGGAAGATGATGCCTAAGATTAAGAGCTAGAGCCTTGAAAATAATCTTGTAAGAGATATTCAACAAAATGATGGGCCACCAATTGTAAATTTCTTCAAGGTGACTAGCTTTAGGTATGAATTTGATATTCCCTTTATCGATTAAATTTCCTAAATACTTTGTTTAAAAAGCCTCTAGATATACATTATGAAGATCTTCACCCATAGTATCCCAAATCTTTTTATAAAATTCACAAGGAAATCCATCCAAAATAGGAGCCTTGTCATTAGACAATGAAGAAATAGCTTCCTACAATTTCTCTTTGGTGAGAAGTTGATTACAAAGAATACATTGGGAATTGGAAACCTAACAAGGAACCACACTTAGGCATTGTTGCAAAGTACTAGATCGAGCTAGCATATACTCTTAAGCAATAAAAACTTGCTTATAGTGTCAGATAAATCTCTATAAAATGTTAGGAAGTTTATTATGAGATGCTACCCTTCCTTGATTTGCTTAATGGTTTGAGATGTATAGAGAACATGTAAAGCATGAACAAATTCTTTTGAGACCTTGTCTCATATCTTGATCTAGTGAAGCTGAGCTTTGATTTGGGCTCCACATGCAGTATGAGCATCTACAATTTACTTCTGGTGGTGGAGCTAAGCCACCCAATGATGAGTAGCCAAATCAAAGGAATACACTTCCATAGTTGTAGTGACTTGGTGGAGCTCCAATGTGGTGGCCTCAGATGCATAGTGGTAGAAACAAGCCAATTGACACCATTAAATGTAGAGGAAATGAGAAGTATAAGTGATTGCATCTTCCATTAGGCTATCCATTTGGCCTTATGCATGGGATGTGGTTCTAAATTCCAAACATGTTGAATATGACCTGAATTGGCCTTGTGATTGAGCAATGACATGTTTAAGAAAAATTGAGTCTTTATAGCCTTAGGTTTGGCAAATTTCCACTCAATACAAAACCGTATTGGAAAGTGGTCTGAAAGCATAGTGTCTAACAAGGGCTCCATTGGAAAAGAGTAATAGATGGAAAATGAAAAGGATTGAGCTAACAACATGGCTTGATCTAGACACTTGATTACCTTACTAAGACCAACTCTAAGATTACTCCAAGTGTACCATGTTGTATGATCTTGGCAATGACCAAGATTGGGAGCAAAAAGTCCTAATTTATTGTGCATAAAAAACCAAGCCTCTCTTTCGCTAGTTATCCACCACATAGGAAAGGCCCCACATTTATCCTAGGCCATTTCAATAATATTAAAATCCCTACATAGGACCCAAGTGGAAATAGGCATTGAATCGATAATCCATCTCCAAAGGGTATATCTCTCAATAACATAATTTGAATCATAAACATCAATAACTCCAAAGTAATGATTATTAATGTTGAAAAGAGACCACAATGCTTAGTTGGTGGGGCCACATCCCTAGTCAACTAAGTTTTGTTGCCACATAGGAGAGAGAAAGGTGAGAACACCATCTCAAATTTCTTCATGATTACTACACAAAAATGACTAGAAGGATAAATGACACAACAAGCTACAAAAAGCAAAAAAATAGAAATCTTAACCTCTTGTAAATAGAGAAAGTATAGACCTGGAAACTATAGTCAAGTATCTCAATGGAATACTTTTGAGGGAGGTCTGTTAGACCTTGAACATTCTAGGGGACACAATTCATAAATGAGTGTTGAGAGTCATCTCCTCGTTATTTAGCTCATCAAGAGTGAAATAACTATTGTATAGAAGAGCTTCATTTGAATCAAAACTTCCTATCGAAAAATTAAGCTAGATGGGTCACCGTTTCTCTGGCACATACTCTCCCTCCTTCAAATGCCCCGATGGGCTATGAGACCTTCATCGTACAACTACAAGAGGGGAAGCATGTTAGGAAGTGATGGTTGGTGGTTGAGTCAAGAATGACACTAGTGGAAATCTTATAAATTTTACCTCACTAGAATTCTCGCCAAGAGATGAGAGATGATATTTTCCTGAATCTTGAGGTTTTATTAAAACATTTTTGACACCCGACCTCTAGATCTTGAAGATAGAGCTTGAAGAAGGCTTGGGTGAATGACCATTATTACTAGAGTTTTTAGGTTTGTGACTAACCATTATAGACCAACCTTCCATTTTTTGCAAGAGGCAGTGACCTAGAGGCAAGTTGTGTGGAAGGTTTAGGATATGAAGAAGCCAAAGGCTAGTCTTGAATCTTATGTTCAGAAGATTGACAATCATAACAAGTATTCATAAAATTCAAGTAAAGAACATGTTGAGCATACCTCATTTGTCAAATTTGGGTATCCATAGTCTCTTTTAAATCTTTAGTGAGGTCAACTTCAACACAAACTTGTCGTTGAGGATGAACTGAATAGAACCATTCAGGTTCAACACAAACCATAGAGCCTAAAGAGGAAGCTATTTGGCTTAAAAACTTCTAGCATGGCAAGGGCAATCCAGGGAACTCAACCCAAATAGGGACTCAAAGATTCCTTTTGTTGTAGATACTTTAGTCCAAGGTTTGAAAACCAACAAAGAAGAATGGACAAGCCACGGGCCATGATTGAGAATAGCCTCAACATGGTTGGCTTTAGTGAAGAAAAAAAGAAAAAAGTCTTTAGTAAGGTTTTGCATGGCTTCAAGGAAAATCCTATGCAGGACCCAAGCCTTGTTGACCCAATCTTTGAGCATGCTTTCATGGGGGGACCCTTCCCACAAAATACCCTATCAAGGTAAAATTTGTAATCACTGCAAGCATTATCAAATTCGGGAATGGCAAGACAACATCTGGGGCTTTTTCAGGGGACGTACCTCATGAAACACCTTGGGAACAAACTTCCTGGGTCACTCGAGTGGGGGTGCCAATGTTAATCATTGTTGGACTTTCAAATCCAACAATAGCAACTATGGAGTTATGAAAGATCGAGGCCATTTAAAAGGGGCAATAAATGTCCACAAGCATGGCAACTTAAGAAGTGCTGCAATAAATGAATAAAAAAGCTAAAGACCCACATTTTAGAAAGTAGTATGACATGGACACTAGCAAAACCAAGAAATTCTCATATATTTCAATATTATTTTGAAACTTAACTTTTTAATCTAATTTATTTGCTACATTCATTGCTTAATTAATTAATCATTCTAAATAATTTTTAAAGAACCTTTATAAAAACAGTAACTATAAAAAAAATATTAAAAAATCTAATAATCAAGGGGGTACAATAATTGTGAAGATACTTAGAAACTAAAAGACTATTTCTTATTTGAAACTATGCTCTAGGATGGGAATGACTATTTAATGTTTATATTGATACCATTTACCTACAAAAGATAGTGTGAAACTTTAATTCTATATATGCACCAAATAAGGTACATGGGAAATGAATAAAATGAAATGATTTTAGCTACATCCACCAGATGACCAAAATTACACCTAATGTGGACAACTAGAGTCAAACTTTATTCTTAGCCAACATCCAAAAAATGTGAGGCAAACCTTTTTGTTGGTACAAAAAATGATGCCATTAGTTTTTATCGTTTAATAAATGAGATAAAACCATATCCATCATTGATTATAACCATTATAATAAATCAAACACTGGGTAGGACCACATATAAATAGAGTTAAACTTTATTTTTAGTCAGGGAAGACCTTTTTGGTACAAAAGTTGATGGAATTGGCTTTTCTAGTTTATAAATGAGGCAAAAGCATATCCACCCTTAGATTATAACCCCTAAATAACTCATCCTACGGTTCATATCTAAAGCTTTAATAGAGAGGAGCCTTAAACATCAGCATCTCAAAACCAACTCGCTTTTTCAAGAGCTGAATTTGGTGCTCTCACACTTAAAACCCTGTCACGAGCGTTTGGAGGTGACAAGAAAACTAGAAACCTCAAAGCCGTCTTTCTATTGGTCCATGTCAGCAAAGCCCACGTGCGTGAGGTTTGAATCACGTGGGCTATTGGTGAAATCTATCCGCGGCGGGGTTCATCTTACTGTTCGACACTGACGTGGACCAAAACTTTATCCAAAGTGCACCCTCTCTTGGTTTTAATGGATGGGAAGTTTTCGAGAACATCATTAAGTTTTTTGTTGCAGGTTTAAAGCTCAGAAATGTGGGGAACAGATATTTTAATGGAGGAGAATTATATACCGTGTATTGCTGCAATGCTAAGTGTTTGCATCTGCACCTGCACCGATCAAATGCTTTTCTTCGATGCAGATGCAGATACAAACAGATAACACTGTGGCCTTGTAATTATAATCCTTTTTTGGTTCGAATATGTAGCCTTGCAACGATATAATATGATTTTGTTTTGGGATCTGTACATTTCTGACATTATAAATCTTTTTTCTTGTTCTAACATTTGCAGTATTTTTTTCTTGTGGGGTTTTGTGTTGTTTAATCTTGTTCTGGCTGCATCACCTGGCTTAAAGCATGTAGGAACCTGTGACGTTTACTTGGCAGATAAGTATAAAGTGCATTGTCTGGCTTAAAAGCATGTGACATTACTAGGCAAATTGGTATGAAGGGTGCTTTTATAAAATAGGGAATTATTTTGTATGGACCATTTACAATACCAGAGGTTTGGACAAGTTTTGGGACTTCTGGGTCTATTTTAAAAGCAGGCGCTAGAAACAATGAGAGCATAATTAAAACTGAAAGCTAAAGAATAGAAGATGAAACTTATTTTGCAGTTTTTATAATAGAACTTGCAACATCAAAACAGCTTTTTTTAATCCATCCACTTTATTCAACTTTCACAGTTTTATTGGAGCTTTTGCTATATATAGTTTGTTGCTGTTCACAGTATCATTGTATGCGTTGCTTTGGTTTGATTGATCTCCTGTATTTTTATATATATTTGTTTACCTACTTTCACCATTGGTTCTGCATGATTTTCTTTAATTTCATCTACCCATTAGAGAGCAGTGTATTTGGCATTCATCTTTGTATAGGCTCTTATGCGTTGTAAATCTCATCTTATGCATTACTACTGCCAGGATATTTTGGCCTTTTTCACTTTTGTTCTATTTTTGCATTCCGCTACTTATGCTGTCATTCTCATTCTGGGCATATGGATCTACTAATGTCAAAGTTGGGACCTTTTTAACTCGAGCAGTGAATATTTGCCACTGTTTTTTTATTGGCTGAGTATACTACGGGATTTTAACACTGATATGTGATTAAGCTGGTTTGGCTTGAGGGCTTAATCAAATTGTGAGTGGTTTTAGAATAGTGAAAGCTATTTAGAATATTAGATTATTTTCTCTCTTAGAATATTATTAGTATCTTTAACACTGATATGTGATTAAGCTGTTTTGGCTTGAAGGCTTAACCAAACAAATTGTGGGTGGTTGTTAAAATCTAACCTGGGTTTAAAGTTAGAATAGTGAAAGCTGTTTAGAATATTATTAGTATCTTCTCTATTAGAATATTATTAGTATCTTTAACATTGATATGTGATTACGCTGTTTTGGCTTGAGGGGCTTAATCAAATAAATTGAGGGTGGTTTTAAAAATTTAACTTGGGTTTAAAGTTAGAATACTGAAAGCTATTTAGAATATTACTAGTATCTTTTCTATTAGAATATTATTAGTATCATTTTTGTGATTATTTTAAGGAAAAGGTTTAATAGTTAAAAGATAATTTTTTATTAATAAAAGTAAGATAATCATTCATATTAGTTTTTTGGATATAGAGGGAGTGTAAAATTGTTATTGATTGTTTGACAATTAAACTGATAATATTAATATTTGAGTAGGACAATTTTGACTATTAAACCATTTGATATCTAAGTTGTAGACATCTCTACTACCAAACATTCCATAGCCCTAGATGATAAATAGCTTATTTACCCCTTTGCATTGTCTAGTCTGGTGCCATTAGCCCTACCCACTCTATAATGGAAATTATTGAATTGACAATTTTGTAGTGGTCCATAAAGACACCATTATAATCAATGCTGGTGTTGAATGACCAATATGGTGGTATAATCTATGAATGGTTATTGTAATCTTTTAATGATTATATGTCTGTTCATTTATTAGGTGAAAAATTTACTGCTTTTCTTGTCTTTGTAATTCTTTGAATAAATATTGCTGGCTCCTCCTGTTTCTGTCTACTTTGAGCTGTACTTTTGTAGATTCATTTACCTATTTAGTCAGTCTGTGGACATTAACATACTTTCTTTCTTCTTCCTGTAGGTCATGAAGGTAAATTGGAAAAGGACTTTGTGGAGATATTCAAAAGAGTCTTGGTTGTAAAAGTATGCACCTTACAAACACTGCAACTGCAACTATAACTGTACCAATGTTGGGAACTTGATCACTTTATTTTGGTCCTTGATTTTAGCTTATCTCCAGTGGAGATATGTCTTCATCATTTGCTTCTTTATTGTCATAGATAGTGGGAATATTATTTTTCTTTAATGCTGCTAGGGTGATTTCCTCTGTTTCCTTAACCACTTTGTCAATTTCTCCCAACATCAATGAGTTCATTCTTTTCTTAGTCCTGAAGGCATCTTTGATTTCTTTTGAGATTTTGATCTTCTCCTCAGGAGTGATTTCTAGACGTAATTGTATCAATGAGTGCTCTCTCAGCTCAACATCTTTTGCCATAGCTGCTTCTTTCTTGTACTCATTATGTTACCCAGGATGTGTGGTAGATCAATAATGATTTCAGTCAGGGCCTTGTTGTAGATGTTTAGATATTCTACAACAATAGTCTCAATGATCCTCTTGTCTGGATCATTGTATTCATCATACAACTGAGCTATGGGTTTCAAATTTCCATAAACTGTTATGGCTTTGAGAACATCTTCAAGGCTTATAGTAGCTTCCTTTGTCTGATGCTCATCTTGCTTTAACCCTTTCCCAGATCTACTCTTACCAGAGGGCCCCTTTTTGTTAGTTCTTGAGGCTTTTGAGGCCTCAGTCTTCATCTTATTTACTTCCTCATCTGATTTTGTTTCTTCTTCATCAACTGTTATACTTGGATGCATTCTCTTGGCCTTAGACTTCTTTCTTTTGGAGTTGGTGGTAGGAATTTCCACATTTGCAGATGGTGTGGAACCAGAGGGAGTGGATGAGTCTTCAGTAGAAGTGGAGGCTCTGGTTTTTCTTTTTGCCTTCTCTGGCTTTTCTAGCTCACCTTTGGGTTCTTTCGGAGCCCCAGACAGTTCACCTTTTCTCTTTTCTTCTACTTCCCTAACAACCTATGCCTTTTCCCTTGCCTTTGCCACTTTTTCTTTTGTGAATCCATTCTTTATGGCAATTTCTTCTGCCACTTTCCTCACTTTCCTAGAGATTTCAGGTTTTCTTACCTCAACATGAATTTTGGCATGCAATTCATCATAAGTCCCAAATCTTTTTTCCATGGGATCTCTAGGTTTTATTAGCATCTATTCAGCATAGTTTTCTAGTATAGCTCCATCTACCTCATATCCCATAGGCATAACCCAGACTGTTCTAGGGTCAACAACCTCCATCAAACACTGATCTTTTGTCACAATGAAGCAGATTATATCCTTGTATTTTTCAGCCACTATTTTGGGAATCCTTTCTCTTGCTTCCATTGATCTTTGGAAGCTCTTGAAATAGCTCCATAAGGCTGCATTCTATGCAATAATGGTGCCTATGATACTCAAATTTCTAATTTGAACTTCTTTTGTCTTCTTCAGGTTATCCATTACTTGCTATTGGAGCAATTCATAGATGTCATAATCAATATTTTCCTTAATCATTTGATAGGCTATGTAAATGGCCAAGCCTGAAACAGAGTTCTCCTAGTTGGTGAAATAAACTTTGTATCCCAATACCATTGAGGTAAATCTCATGGCATGATCCGCAATATCATTTATTGTCAATGCTCTCTTATCAAATTTTACTTTGGTAGCCGTAATTATTGTATCATTCTTCACGACTTTCAATAGAGGTACTAATCTGGTAGAGCATAATCCAATGACTACCCTAATAGAATCTTTTGTAATCTTGCAAGGTCTTTCAAGCCATATGAATTCATCATGAATCCTGCTTAACACATATCGGACCCATTCATCTTCGATAAATGTTGGGAAATTCAAGTACTGAATGAATTTCTTTTCTTTTAATGCCAGATATTCATTCTTCAGTTTGAGATTTGCATTGCTCAAGTGTTTTGTGTAGAGATCAGTAAACCTGCTATCACCAAATTCCTCTAGGACAACATGAATATATGCCCTAACATCTTCTGCATGCATAACTCCGTGAGAAACACTTGAGAATGCACCCAATTGATCAACTTTGGTTGATTTGAATGGGTGTTTTTTGAATTTTGGTCGCACTCTCTTAGTAATATAATTAACTTGTGGTGACACCATTTAAGAACTTTAATAGATTCACAAGAAAGTTTTGAACGAGATTACCTTGTACCGCCGAATTAGGGTTTCCTTTTTTTGAAATTCTCTAGGCCCTTTAGTTCTTGGTTGTTGTTGCTCAAAGTCTGTTCTGATCTCTCTGAATAGTTGATAGCTTCGAGTGTAATGTGGAAACAATTTCCTTTTTATCCTCCGCATGACTTGACGTAGTCGTCATTAAATGTCCATTCCCAAAAAGCTATCAAAATTCTTCATTGTAGACCACAGTCAATTAGAATTGCTTCGCAATATGCCACATTGACCCTTTTTCTTCCAGTTTTTCTTTCAATGGACTTTACTTGTCAGATTTCACCACATGACTCATTGTTGGATTCTAGCTCCAATTATCTGGCCAGGGAGATTGGATTTTCAATACTGCTCCCCCTGAGCTAGAGCTCACTATTTACTCTTCAAAGAAGGTATCTGCATCAAATGTTGGTGCGGATATATCCTCAATTAAAATTACTTCCTTATCAATCCAAATCTTGTCCATTTCTTCCTTAGTTTCAATCAGATCAACATTTTCGTTTCCTTTCTCATTTTTGTGCTCTATTTTCCTTTCTTTAGAATAGCGATCTTTCTTCACATTCCTGCTTCTGCAAAACCTTGCAGTATGTCTAGATTTGTTGCAATTGAATATACCACATTCTTTTGACCTCGATTCCTTCCATTGATTGAATTTGATCTGCCTTGATTAGCCATGTGACCAAAACTATTGCATGCAAAACACTTTCCATTGATTGATTGACTATTCCTGATATTTTGAAAATTAGTTCTTACCGAACTTCTACAATCATTTGATCTATATCCCATTTTACATCATGCATTGCACCTAATAGAATTTTGACTCACTTTACTTCTGCATACAACAGCTCTATGACCAACACTATTGCAAGTGAAGCATTTACCTTTGAATGATTGTTCATTCCTTCCATTGTTGAAACATTTCCTGATCTGATTTCTACATTCATTTGCTCTATGAACAATTTTCTTGCAATTGAAACACTGACTAGAGAATGATGGAGTCTTTTGATTTATTCTACTCCTACACTGAGTAGCCTTATGACCAAACTTATTGCATGAATTACAATAACCATTGAAATATGGGTACCTTTGAGCATTTGGGTGTCTGACCGGAGGTCTTCTAGGTCTTCTTATTTGATTTCTAAACTGGTATCCTTGGTTTTCCCTTGACTTTGTCCTTAGTTGACCAAAGTTTGAGCTTTATCCTTTCTCAAATCCTAATCCATGTTTGTCATTAGCATTCTTCTGGCTAGAGATCATTTCATCAAGCTTTCCAGTACTTATATTGAATTTTTTTTCAAAACTTCTAGCCTTTTCCAAATCTGTTTTTAAACTTATAATTTTTTTTTAAAGTTTTGTACAATCTTCTGATTTGTTCTTCACAATCCAATTTAGATCATCTTCTACTCTTATTCTTTCTGTAACTTCTTCTTTCAAATTATTTAGGGCATCATTTACTAATAACAATTGGTCACTGACTTCTTTGTATTTGTCTTTGAATTTCTTGACTTGCTCTTTTAGCTTAAAGATGCATTCATCAGCTTTTTGCAAGTTTTCTTTTAGATCCCTGACCTCTGCTTCAGAATTTCCAAGATCCATAAGAGCTGCTTCTAGTTGGTTGTATCTCTCATAATTTCCATACCTTCTTGTTGCCATGATTATACTATCCCAAATCTTCCTTAAGCTGTTAAACTTTTTCAAAGGAACCTTTCTTTGATACCTATTGTTGATTGTCAAGAACACTGAGGGGGGGGGGGGTGAATTAGTGTTCTATAAATCTTTTCTTGTAATTTTACTTTTAACCATTTCAAAAGAATAATCCAATAGAAGCAAAATATACAAGTGAACAACATCCACAAAAGTATGACACATAACACCAAGATTTTACGTGGAAAACCCAAAGAGGGAAAAACCATGGAGAGGATTAGCTCTCAAATATATATTACAATCTTTACAAAAATGATGTTCAAGCTTGGTCACTCCATGGGCCTAGAACATGTTGGCTTACTGCCATGAAGTACAACTAGATTTAGTATGCTCACTATCTCAACCCTAAACCTAGCAAGATTACAATGAGGGTTGTTAAACCCTATTGAAGACTCACTACCAGCTCACTGCCTTGACGATAAAATCTTATTTCCAATTAGATCACACATGATAACTAAATACTGCTTAAGCATCTACCACTATGCCAGGGTGCAGTCATTTAGCAACTGAATTCTAAATACCAAGTCTTCATCATTGCTTCTCTTCTAACTTTGCTCTTCTATTCGCATGCTCGCACCACACACACACCTCTACTCTTGCACACCACTCAACCAAAGATCATCGCTCTTATATATATCCGCATCATGATTTAATCCATAATCATGTCAGCATCCAAGAAGTGAAACATGTACATAGAAAGATGTACCTTGTCGCTCAATCCAATGTACTATGTGTCACGCAGACCCAAATCTTCTCCAAAACGTGTTCATATAGGTTGGCTCTAATCATTCAATTACTTATATAGATCTTTCACACACTATCCTTTCTCCGCATCATGATTTATCTCACTAGTCGGCCTGTTCCTCAAGAGCATGCTTAACAACCTCATCTGTTGACTTACAACTTTTACTGAGGATCTCAAAACACGTCCAAATCATATCAAGGACTCTTTACACATTCCCAATCTTACCCTTAGAACGGCAAGGCATTATATCATCTTGCAGAGAAATGCGGACCATTAGAACTTAGTCTCTATCTCTGTCAAACTCTGTTAAACACTATGTCGATTCTTAGCAGCTTGTAGCTAACCTTCTGGTGGACTTCAGATGTCCTAACTCTAGAATAAGACACTTCATACAAGTGTTTACAACACCTTACAACCGCATAAAAAAATACTTATCTGTAGAGGAATGCGGACCTCTGCACTAGACCCTGTTTATTGTTCCTGCTATACCTTTGCTTACCTGGACTTAGATATTTCTTCTAAGTGGCCTCCAGAGGAAGTCAAGACTTAATCTCTGGAGCATGATACCACCAAACAATTACTAACATCATATCTGAACCACGTTACACAATCATCATCTGTAGAGACATATTGTCTGACTCATTGTCCTCTACTCAGAATACTTTCCATACTTAGCCATTTTCTGTCAACCGGACCTGAAATCCAATATGCTCTTCCAGAGATATCTCTTCGTGTCATGGTGATAGGATCTTTAAGCCTTGTTACCATCATTGAAAACATACAAGTCCATACCAGAGCAGTGTCTCTTGCCAACAATGATCTATTCTAAGTTGGGTATGTTGGGAGATTCGAATCTCAACGCCACATGATTGTTGTACCTAAGATTATTGATATAGGTTTATTGAAATGTATTTTAAGGATGAATATACATGAGTCTATAACCTATCATATTTGAAATTCAGTAGACTTAAGTAGACCAGAAGGTTGAAAGTATTTTGTTATCTTTATGATTTCAACCTATTTGGGTTGATATAATGATTTTAGTCAGAAGACTAGTTATGAAAAGTGTTAGTATCCATCAAGATATTATATGAATGAGGTTGTACCATGCATACTATGCTTATTCATGTTATGAGAAATGTGAATTCAAACAATGCCAAGTGGTCAAGGGAAGACTAGAGGTATTTTGTTCTCGTGTTTTGTTATATTTATGTTATTATCTATGGAAAACAAGGATGTTTAATATTTCCACGTATTGGGTTAGAGAAGTTAAACCCTAGTATTAATAGCAGAAGGATTTGGGAAACCTACAACTCTTATGTCAGATGCAACATTGTTTATATATATTGGTCGAGAAAACCATATTGGTCAACAGTGAAAGGTTGAGAAAACCATAGTGGTCGACAGTGAAAGATTAAGAAAACCATAGAGCAAGAAAGGAAGAGTCTTAGAAGTGATTTATTAAATTTAAGTGATTTAATAATAGAGTTGAACTTGTTATATGGCATGTATATCCCTAGGTTAAGGATTATTTCTAAGTCAGATTGACTAGAATGAATTTACAATATGGTTTTCTTAATCTTTCACTATCGACCACTATGGTTTTCTCAACCTTTCACTGTCAACCAATATGGTTTTCTTGACCAATATATATATATATATATATATATATATATATATATATATATATATATATATATATATATACAATATATATATATATATACCAATATATATATCTTGACAGTGAAAGGTTGAGAAAACCATAGTGGTCAACAGTGAAAGATTAAGAAAACCATAGAGCAAGAAAGGAAGTCTTAGAAGTGCTTTATTAAATTTAAGTGATTCAATGATAGAGTTGAACTTTTTATATGGCACCAAAAATGTTTGATATTTGAGTCAGAGAGAAGAGTGATAAAATGTCATAGACCCTAGAAATTGCAAGTATGCAAAGAGGGAATCTTTGAAAGGTTAGAACTACCTAAACATATATATAAGAGGGAATATTTGAAAGGTTAGAACTACCTATATATATATATATATATATATATATATATATATATATATATATATTGCATGTATATCCTAGGTTAAGGATTATTTCTAAGTTAGATTGACTAGAATGAATTTACAATAAAGACAATTTTGTGTCTAGAGTTACTAAATGAAGAAAGTCAAATTGTAGGATGAGATAATCTCCAAGTTGAGTCATAGGTGTGTGAACTCATGACTACGTTCATTGTGAATGTCTATTTATATTAAATCTTTGGCCAAAGTAATGTATCCGTCTCTGCATGCATTAGTTGGTTCACTATGCTCCAAATGACATAATGCTTCTAGTAGCATCATACATAGTTAGACGAGATCTATAGTTGTATGACTATGAAGTATTATGGACACAACACTAGGACTCAGATGGAAAAATCCTAACGGTTCCTTATATCTATACCTTTGTGAAGGGTAGGGCCACTTCCAGGAAGGAAGGTGTGCAGGGGACCGCTGATCTGTGGTTGGAGGTAAAGCACTCGAATGATGCTCTACCTCCCAAGAAGAAGACAAGTCGAGACTTGTGAAGATAGATATCAATATTCCAAATGCAATGTACTCCATGTTATGACTTATGTCAGTCAAATTTATGAGGTAAAACTATTCTTTATGCCAAGTGTAATTTATGTATTGAAATGAAAAGTGAAAGGATTTCTCTATGTTTCTAGCTTCTATTATGTTATGATTTCAAGGTTGAAATTATATAGAAAGTTATGATTTCAAATGTTATGCAAATGTTATGATTTCAAGGATTTCTCTATGTTATGATTTCAAGGATTGCTCTATGTTTCTTATGATTATGCAAATGTTGTTTAGTTAAAGCAAAAAAAAATCTCACTCATGTTTACCATGAATATTTACTTTCTTGTAAATTCTTAAGTTTCTTCGAGTAATATGTGAGGGCATGTTACATATATTATATATATGCATTTGTATTTAATATAATAGATAATATATATTAAATACAGTTTGGATTCCATGTATGAATATTTAATTATATATATTTCTGGTTTAAATTTTTATTAAATCTTAGCCCCCTCCATTTTTTTTTTCGTTCCCCTTGTAACCCCCCTATTGATTTTAAAGGTCTAGTCTTCTATGCAATCCATAATATCCTCTTCCTGATGATGGATCACTGAGTGAGAGTTGAAATGTTGATAAAAAAAGATACATTGTTAAATTTAAAAAGCACTCTTAATAACTTTATGGACTGTGGAAATCTCATGTTAACTATCCCAACACAAGGGAAAATCTCACCCAAGAGATGGTTCAACTAGGAGATACAAGTCATCAACCAATTAGAATAGTCACTAATCAATTTTGTGTAAAGGCACACTTCCCAATGCAAAAGAGGGAATAGATTCCAAACTAGGACATTAACAACAAAGTGTCAGCATGGGAAGACTCAATAGACCAAGGGGAACAACATTCATATACAAAGTTTCTTCAAGAAAAGTTAGGAAATGATTGTTGTCCAATGACCCAAGTAATGCATCACATCAGAGGACTACAACATAACAAAGGACTACAGTGCATCATGTTGGTGTCTAGTTCTAGTTATGTCATCCTCTCACGATGTATGAAAGGAAAACTCTTCAAAATGATTACTCAAAAATTTGACCCAAGGTCAAACAAGGATTCTACTACCTAGGAATCCATCCCTAGGTCTCTTACAAAGTGACAAAAGATATAACAAGCTCCATGAGACAATATTGAGGTCCCCAAGCTTGTCAATCTCTGAACAAGCAAAACATTGACACACTCTTCATCAAGAATGAAGGTCTCTAAGTGGAACACTCCCCAAGACTAAACAGAGTGCCACAAGACACATATCCAAACATGCTCAACTCACATAGATATACCCATATGTGAAGGAGATTTGGTAGACAAGTCAGGGGTACGATCCACCCTACACAACTATCGAAAACCAACTTGAGGTGAAATGACACACCCAAAGAGCAACATGAACCAACAACACTAAGCACATAGCTCAATAGTACAAATTATGAATTAAGGCTTTTAGCCAACAATGTCCACATAAACAAATATGATAAAAGTGCTACAAATCACTAGCATGTTTGACACCAATGTCAACACACACCAAAAGCAATGATAGAATCCTCACCACCTATGTGGGTAGAATGCAATCCCATCCTAACACATCCATATCCATCAATTATGACATCAAAATAGTTGAATCTAACATGCTAACATAGCAATTCTATTAAGGAGAGTAAGAAGGCACCAAACATGATGCCTCTTCGCAAGGGATTAATTTTCCTAATTACTAATTATATGAAGTGTTAAAAGCTTAGTTTGAAAAGTGTAGGTGGCAGCGGTACTTCTAAAAAGGGGGTAGATGTAGGGTGGTTGAGTACTCAAATGATTATGAGGAAGGGGGAACTCGGTGGTGCTTCTAGGGAGTCTAATCCTCTATATTATGGATCTCCTATGGACCTAGATTATAAAGAATCTAAGGAGTACGTTACTCCTAGAGGTAGAAAGGAAAGATTATGATGGAGACCCCTGAGCCTGAAAATCATACTAGAAAGAAGGCTACCATAAAGAAAAACATTGTATGGTCAAAGGATTTTTAGATAAGGGAAGATATGTACAAGAAAGAGGGACTTGAGGAAGGTCTAGAGGATTTCCAAATTGAGAATCAAAGAGAAAAAAAGAAGAGGAAAACCATTATACCTTAACCTTTGGTTGGGCTTTCCTTTCTTAAGATCTTGGAACCTACCTTGAATATCCCTAGGGATTTCTGTATTCTTGTTGCTAATGCTTCCTCCAAAGAGGAGTTTTTAGACATCTTGAATATAGTTAAGGAAGCTATTAATCCCAACACACTATGAACAAGTGGTTTTTTATTGAAATTATTCAATTTAATATGAAACTAGATATAATACAAAAGAAAATAGGAGGTCAAATTTAGATGCAGGGGAAGGATGATACGATCATTATTCAGGGTTGGCAATCTATTCCCAAGATGGACAAAATTAAGAAAGATTTATCTGATATGAAAGGTGATATTATGGTCAACTTGGGTGAATTGGAAAAATGGAAACATGATCATAATGTGATGGGGAGCCTCATATGGTAAGAATTACTCCCCCTTCGCTCAGGCCGATAGTCAATTCAACTGTCGCTAAACTCTCGTCGCTGTGACCTTTACCATCGGTGAACACTTACAACCTGTTGCCGATACGCTGATACACTAACTTAGTATATGCTTGGTGTGACTTGCTATTACCGGTGGACTAAATTTTCTATACCCTGATTCACCATTACGACCAGTCACCATTTGTATCTGATGAAAGATACATTCTTAATGTACATTCCCCACATGCTTTCTCAACATACATTTGCGATATGCATTCGCAATATACATTTGGTGAAATGATATGAAACTTACGCCAATGCTGGTGTCTTCGGCAAGACTCTTGTCATCGGTGAACACTCATACACTTAGGCCGATGTGCTTTGTCACCCCGATCTGAATCTTAGGCCGTGACTTTCATTCATCGGCTCAAACCTCCCTTCAGCTGGACTACCCTCGTCGCTCTAAGAAAGGAATGCTTTATCAATGGTCTATGTCTCACCGACAACAACTCCAACTCCTCCAATCCAAACCCTAGCACATGGAGATGCTAGTCTGCCTACTGTGCACAACCCTCGATCTGGAACATCTGCACTGCTGAACAATGAAACAGAACAGGAAACAAACAAATATGGTACAATGAAGCCATTCCACTGATTTTGACAGAAAACTCACCAGTGGAATGCTTCACATCAACATTTTGTAACAACAGAATTATAGAAAGGAAAAGAAATCTACAACTATGCAATTGGTAATTACAAAGAATGGAAAACAAATTGATGACATAGAATAGTTTGATTTCTCCTTAACACAATGCACAATTACATTCAATCTCCTCTTCGACCTGATTACAATACTATCTTATCTATATGCCTTTGATTCATTTCTCTGGGGTTTATAAGCTTGCCCCGAGGAACACCAACCCTATTCCAAGCGGCTAGGAGACTGATTCCAAGCGGCTGGGAGAAAAACTAATTGATTCCAAGCAGTTGGGAGAAACTAACTGATTCCAACCGTCTAAAACTAACAACTTGACAAAAGTGACCTAAGTCACTAGGGACTTACAAATAGAAAATAAAATGCATTGGTCGGATAGACCTTATTACAACAAAAAACCTGTTTTAAAATAGAACATGAACTTAAATGCCTCACAGAGGCCACCTTGTGTTAGGTGCTCCTGCACCATACACCCCACCTAGAAAAGAACTCATGTCCCATGAGTTGAGTCTGTGTCTTGCACCACCGTTATCCTTTGCTGCCTCATGTCTGCCCCATGAGCTCTGGACTACAACTTTCTTCCATGGAATCAAAAATTCATGCCTAGCATTGTAGGCTCTACTCACACCTTGCCATGAGTGAGTGCTTACAACCAAACTTGGATGTTGCATACCATGATTGCTTACTGTCATATCTGCCTGAACACCTGCATTCGAAACCGTGTTTGATGCTTCCTGTACTGCTGCTATGGTAGAGTATGTTTGCCTTCCAACTCTTGTTGGCTCTAGAGGACAAATAATGGCCCCTGCTATGATAGCATCCTCTTCTTTCCAATCAACTTGTGGCTGCCTATAGACTTGCTCTTTTACCTTTTAGTGATCCATCTCAGACATCACCATCTGATCTCCATCATTCAAAACTGAAATCACCTTCAAACTGTGATCTTTGGTAACCCCACTCCTTGAGGTATCGTCAACTTTCCTTGTCTCTTCTTCATGCATCTTCACAAACTCTTTCTTTCCCACCAAAATGATATTGGCTACCTTCTGTGCTTTAGTATCCTCCTACAATGGTGTCATCACAAAAGTCTTTCCATCCTTCTTGATGGTGTATGTGTTAGCATATCCATCATATAATGCTTGCCTATCAAATTGCCATGGCCTACCTAAAAGTAGGTGACAACACTCCATGGGCAAAATGTCACATAAAATTCTCTCCTTATATTCTCCAATCTGAAAATCAACATATGCTTGTTCATCTACCAAAAGTGATTGGCTATCACTTACCCAAGATGCTCTGTAAGGAGTTTGATGAGGAATCCTTTCTATGTTCAATTTATCCACCATTTCCCTAGACACCATATTATCTGTTGAACCAGAATCTATGACTACCTTACATATTTTACGTTTGCTTTTGCAATTGATTTTGAAAAGTGCTCTCCTTTGTGATGGTTTAGTTTGCACTGGCTCTTTGAGCAACGTCCTCTTAATCATCATATTTTCTCCCACTTCTGATGTCAAGTTCACTTCAGGAGCTGTTACACTCCCTGCATCCTCTTGAGTCAATGTGGTTCTTCTCTCATTACCATGAGAAGTTGAGGCCTTTTCTGGAAACTTATAGGCCGGGTGTCCTATCTGATTACAGTTATAACATCTCATATTGGAGAACTTGGATTCTCTACCTGATCCATTTGTCCCACTTCTTTCATTTGGCCTTCTTCCTCGGTAGCCTCCTTTGCTACTTGAGTCTCCAACTTGCCCTTCTTGGCTAGACTCACCACTAGGCCTCTGGTTAGGACTTCTTCCTCCAAAACTGCCTCTAAAAATTCTATCACCTCTTCCTCTACTCTGCTGCTCACCTTTCCTCTTTAGCTTCTCTTTAGCTCTTAATGCTACTTGAAAGCATTTTTCTACAGTTTTAGGGGTAAACAAACTTATCTCATCCTAAATATTGATCCTCAGACCATTTAGATACCTTGCTACCTTGGCTTTTTCATCCTCCATGTACCCACAATGAAGAGTGTATCTATGAAACTCCTCGGTGTAAGTAGCCACATCCATATCTTTTTGTTTAAGGTTCTGCATTTTCCTGTAAATCTGCACCTCCTAGTCAGATGGAAGGAACTAGGACTTGATCTTCTCCAGCATTCTACTCCACAAAGAGATCGTATTCTTCCCATTCTTTACCCTCTCTCCTTGGGTGTAATTCCACCATGTAAGGGCAGCACCTTTGAGTTTAGTTTTTGCAAACTTAGCCCTCTTACTTTTAGGAACTTCTTTGTACTCAAAGTAGTTGTTTAGAGCCTCAATCCACTCCATGACTTCATCAGCATTCATCTTCCCACTGAACATGGGAATATCTATCCGAGCCTCCGAAGAGTCCTTGCCAATTGCCTTGATGGCTTCCAGGAATTGCTTTTGTTCAACCAATATCTTTGCCTCTTCTTGTTCCTCTACTTCTTCCTCTTTCTCTTCTTCTTCATCTGAATCTTCCTCTATCCTTTTTCCTATCTTCATTGCCTTCACTTCAGCTTGGAGTGCTTCCTTGACTCCAGTTTTGATCATCTCTTCCATCTCTTGAAATTTCTTGACCACTTCAGTGGTCATCTCCTTTGGAGGCATCTTGCTAGCCTCTCCTTCGCTCTCTTTGTCTGACATAAACATTCACAGACAGCACCCAAATGCCAACACTCCTGCAAATCCTCAATTTGACTACAACACAATGCTCAATCAAATGTCCATCCTACATACTTCTACAGACCCATTCCTCTTGTCCAATAGCATATCCTGGAGATGCACTACCACTCTCTCTCACAGCGGCCTCACTCTGCACCGTCTTCCAACCAAACCTCTATTGGTGAATGGTCTTGACAGACCTCATCATCGTCTGCCCACACACTATAGGAATCTTGTTCCTCCTCACATCTAGATGGCATGAGCATTTGTTTTGCTCCAACTCTTCATCTGCCTTCTCAGTGACAGAAATCAAATACACAACACCTCCACCTAGACCTTTCGCAGGCTCTGATACCAATATGATGGGAAGCCTCATATGGTAAGACTTACTCCCTCTTCGCTCTGGCTGACAGTCGGTTCAACCGTCACCAAACTCTCGTCGCTGTGACCTTTACCATCAGTGAACACTTACAACCTATTGCTGATACACCGATACACTAAATTAGTATATGCTTGGCATGACTTGCTATTACCGGTGGACTAAAGTTTCTATACCCTGATTCACCGTTACGACCGGTCACCATTTGTATCCGACGAAAGATACATTCTCAATGTACATTCCCCACATGCTTTCTCAACATACATTTGTGATATGCATTCGCAATATACATTCAGTGAAACGATATGAAACTTATGCCGATGCTGGTGTCTTTGGCGGGACTCTTGTCATTAGTGAATGCTCATACACTTAGGCCGATGTGCTTTGTCACCCTGATCTAAATCTTAGGCCACAACTTTCATTTAGTGGCTCGAACCTCCCTTCGGCCGGACTACCCTCATCGCTCTGAGCAAGGAATGATTTTCTGATGGCCTCTGTCTCACTGACAACAACTCCAACTCCTCCAATCCAAACCCTAACACATGGAGATGCTAGGCCATCTATTGTGCACAACCCTCGATCTGGAACATCTGCACTGCCAAACAATGAAACAGAACAGGAAACAAATGAATATGGTACAATGAATCCATTCCACTGATTTTGACAGAAATCTCACCAGTGGAATGCTTCACATCGACATTTTGCAACAACAAAATTACAGAAAGGAAAAGAAATTTACAACTATGCAATTGGTAATTACAGAGAATGGAAAACAAATTGATGACACAGAATAGTTTGATTTCTCCTTAACACAATGTATAATTACGTTTGCACAATTACGTTTGCACAGTTACATTCAATCTCCTCTTTGACCTGATTACAATACTATCTAATCTATATGCCTTTGATTCATTTCTCTGGGGTTTATAAGATTGCCCTGAGGAACACCAACCCTATTCCAAGCGGTTGGGAGACTGATTCCAAGTGGCTGGGAGAAAACTAACTGATTCCAAGCCGCTAGGAGAAATTAACTGATTCCAACTATCTAAAACTAACAACTTGACACAAGTGACCTAAGTCACTAGGGACTTACAAACAGAAAAGAAAATGCATTGGTTGGATAGACCTTATTATAACATAAAACCTATTTTAAAATAGAACATGAACTTAAATGCCTCACGAAGGCCACCTTGTGTTAGGTGCTCTTGCACTATAATGAGAGACTTATCAATTTGGAAAAGGAACTCATGGCCGTCAAAGAAAATCTCAACCATTTTATCCAAGTTTAAATGTACTATTCAAATTAGTGCTACAAGGATCAAACTTCTTACCAACAAGTTGAAGGATTTACAAGAGATCCATGTTATACATGTTACTAATGACAGTGTTGCTCCAAGGAAGAAGAGTAGAAAGGTAGGCCCCAGTACCGGAACTAGAGATAGTAAAAAGAAGACCTTCGAAGAGGAAAAAAGGATTTGATGGACTTTGTAAAGCTACATGATAATTTCTACCAGTAAGAACTAGAGGTGATGGAAATCCCCAAGCAGATGTAATTGGGGTCTTGGGGCTGTAGTTCTCCTTTTTGTTTCAGTTGGTCTTAGTTTCCTCTATGTTGGGGTATTTTTTTAAGGGTTTGCTGATGTGAATGTTTTCTTGTTCCTCAACTTTTTGTAATGGGTTTTAGGGCCCCTTCAAAGTTTGTTTTACCATCTTAATAAAAAAATATGCCAACATAGAAAGATTACATGTGAAACATATAAATCATGCCAACATCCTCATAAGCCAAGGCATGGAAAAATACAAGATGCTAACAAATAATAATTACATTTAAAAGGTTTCATCCTAAACATGGACAAGTCATAATCTGCATCACATAATACCTCATAACATCATCATAATCTTATTACAATGGCCCCATGGACCCACTTTACACAGATTACTAATATACAATAATGAAAAGATATAAGTGCATAATATACCATAAGTCTAGCATGCTCTCCAAAGAGCATCCTCCAACACCAATGATGGTTTAGCGCCACCCAACCATGTGGTACACTCAGGCCCACCCCACTATCCTAGGAGATAGTCTAATTGGGTACAAGCACATTCATGCAATCACAGAGTACATGGAAACAATTAAACTATTCAAAGCATACACAACATATAACATGTGACACAACTGCCAATCCAATGCATACAAGTACATTTGACACAACTACCAATCAAATAAATATAAGTAAATTTGGAACAACTGCCAATCAAATACATAAAAGTACATGAATGACTCACACGAGCCAACAAGCATACAAGAATGCCATCTCAATAATCAAGCAAAAGGGATTCTAACACCAATGTCTACTAAACATGTATACCACACAACACATTTATAAGCATGAATCAAGGATCTCAATGCACACACAAATGCTATGGTCACATCATGCATTGAATACAACTCCAACGGTAAAGAAGGAAGAGAAACATAACAATCAAGACAAGGAGTATTATTATGATGGCATGGTGGCCTCATAGAATATGACTAGCTAGCTTCCCAATCATGGGTTCTACTCCAACATTCACCAAGTCCATGAACCATGACATGCTCTTGATGACTGAAACAAGATCTAGGAAAGCATCCCTGTTTCGTATAGATATTATTATTACATTTTATTTACCCAATGAGATTGTGGTTAATATTATTTAAACTCCCCACTCACTATTTACAATGATTTTTTTTATCATGGTAGGTGGTGGAAGACACTCCTTTCTTATCATATACCTCTTCCTACACATCCATCTCACCAATTTCACAAATTGGGCATGACACGAAAAATAATGCGATAAAAATCAGGACATGAATTAAAAAGATGAAATATTCAAAATCATAAGGGAGACTACTCATCCCATTATTCAATTCATTTAAATTGAGTCTAAAAAAATTCCATTTTTCTCTTAATGCAAATAACCATAAAACTCCCAATTCCACCATTAATGGTTGCTTTACAACCTTGGATTTTTTTCATTTTCTAGAATACAATATTTCTCAAAAATCAAATGGCAAACCATTGTACCAAATATGCACTATACTCCATTCATGTACTAAAATTAAAGATGGGTGTTTCCAATAATTTGTTTCCATAGTTTTGTTTGTATTTGCAAGTTTTCAAAAATTTAAACTCAAGCAAATAATTAAACTATAAACTCTATTATTGACCAATTCAATTCATATCCAATTGAATCCATGATCAAACCACATATAGTGGCTTGGCAAGGAAAGAGAGAAACAATTTTTAAAACAAAGAAATTAGAAGAAAATTACCTTTCCAATAAGCTTGAAAACAAGGGAAGAAGATGAGTTCTTGAATCCAATTTCTTTGCCACACAATTTCAAATCCTCCACCAAGAAATTGAAAAAACAAATATCCATCCAAGCAAGAAAGAATCACTCATTTCCAATCCAAGAAAATTCTTTTTCCAATCAAACAAGGAGAGGGTTTTTGAGCAGAAATGCCAAAAAATGCATGATACTCTACTTTTCCTATTTAGCCAAAAATCCCTTTTTCATTTTTTGTTTGAAATTAAAATGCAATTTGTAATTCTTTTCTAATACATTTTTGAAACAATAGGAAAATTAGTTGATTAAATTAATACAATTATTCCCACAAGGTAATTGCAATTTAATTTAACCACATTCCAAAAAGTCCAAACACTCATATAAAGAGTCTAATTTCCTTAATAATGCAATTCTACTATTTCAAATGAAAAAATATTAAATTCTAAAGAAAGAATCAAAAGAACTATAAATTTCTTCCTTTAGCATAAAATAATGCAACAAACTTTTCCACTAAGATAATTTAATCTTTTTCAACTAAGTCATTCAATTATTATGAAAACATGGAATACATGTTTTTTGAGATAATTTAAAATATAATTTGAAAAGATAATTGAAACACATGCAATGGACTCATTCACACTTCACGAGTTTCCACAACATGTAGGATCTAGAATCACCAATGATTTTGGTCTAAGTTAATGTAGGAATTCACAAGACTCATCTCAAACTCAAACTAGGTGAGATAGAGGTTAACACACATGTTTTTACCCAAAGACAACCATCCCAAATATGACCATCCTTGGGGAAACAATCTTGTACCTGCACACTTAGGGCAAACATTAGGCATACCTACTCCATATATAATAGTTGAAGCAACATAATCCACCCAATGTGGCATAAACCATAACATGATATACAATCATCACATCTATTGTAAATCATCTATGACTAGCATGATCCATAAATATGATGCATAATAAACAACATTTCACAATGTTGAAACAATATAATAATCACAACTATAACAAATATAGTGAAAATAATGAAGCTAAAGCACTACAATGATCTAGATCACACATAACCACAATATATATACCATAATGCATAGTCAGAATCTAAATTGAATACAAAACCCCATTGGAATCACCTCAACAACCATACACCCTTAGAACCACTCGATGGTATAATAGGCCTCATCAACAAGTTCAATGCAATGGATCAAAGCATGAGAATCGCATAATACACTGGTAAACACTCAATACAACATATAACATATGAATTAGAAAGTACACTAGGAAAACACTAGGGTGAGTATTACATCCTCCCCCAATAGGATTAGGATTGCTCTTTGAAGCTTGCAAAAACACAAGGATGAAGTACCTATAATACATAATCATTTGCAAAGACAACAGATCTCAAAAGATCAATTCCCTAGACCTTCACCACGTCTAGGTCTCAAATCAACATAACAAGTCTCCAAAGGTGGACCAATTAGGTCAAAACCACCCACTGTGTCAAATAACTCCTCTAAGACTACATCACTCTATCCTCCACAAATGAGGAGAGGATCTAGCCAAAAGGCCCTACTAGCCACAAGAAACTCAAGGCCACATAACTCAAGACTACTACTATGTCACAATAACTTCTTAAGTTATCAACTAAGCCTAATAAAAACCTCACAATGCCACAAATTTCACTCTCAACGATATTTTCCAATGCAAGCTTACACTTCTTATAGTCCGTCTTGGGATTGAGGACTCTACCCACAACTCTAAAACTCAAAGGTCAGGGAAACCAACTCTTAAAGGATTAGGCACCATTACCTCACCCTCATGCTTACCACAAGAATGTCTCATCGCTAGTCATGGTTTCACTCCATGAGGTCCTTCCTCACAATCCACTCTTGAAAAGAGAGGGTTTTCTCCAACACTCTAACTTCACACCACAAAATTATGTACAAACTTATAGGTTCTTAGAGGGAAGAATCTAGATCACATCCTCCTGAAAGCATAACACTTCCAACAATCAAGGCTTAGCAACCTATTACTCATGAGGAACACATCTAAGGAGACAACCACCCACATAACATAGGAACACTTAAATACTCTCAACACAACTACAATTCTCAACTATCTAAACCAAAAGTTTAAGCAACCCAATACAATCTAGAATTCATGATCTGCTAGGCAACACAAGACTTCCTCATGTCCTAAACACTAAGTATCCATAACATGGAATACATAGGATAGAAAATTATTCACACAATAATTTTATGCCTTTTAGCACCAAGCTAGGAAAACCTCCAAACTACCAAGGAGAAGCTCCTAAAGAAACCAATTTCACCAAGATGACAAATCAGCAAGAGCAAGAAAACAAATAAAACATAATAAATATATAAATAATATGTGCTCATGCACTAACTAACGCACCATCACACCCTACACTATGTCAGAACATGAGTGTATTAAAAGAATTCATATATAAATGATACAACATGAGCCTTCATGTTATTTAATAACATGGTCTTTATGTCTAGGACACAACATCAAATGCTCCACTAATGTCAGAACAATAGAAGACATGGTATTACAATTACAACTAACAAGAATGAGACAAGCAAGAACTACCATAATTGGTGGACTAAGTCAACACCTAACCATATGCGATCTACTAAAAGCAAGATTCCAACCAAATCAAGTTCTCTACATATCTCATTCACATAGGCATTAGTCAAAGAATAACATTTAAGCTCATACAAGAATTTAATTTCACATCATTTGCTACATACACACCAACTAGTAAGGTAACTCACATCAAGTGATCCATAACAACACAAAATTTCATAACCTTCTCAAGAACTTTACACAATATTCACTTGCATTCAACAATAAACAATAATTCAATTTACCATAGTTCTAACAACACACACACACACACACCAAGAACTAGTATGTTCTCCCCAATCTATTCCCTTATACAATCCATTAGAGGTCCATCATGAACATGATAGAGAACATTACATGATACATGCCTAGTAGTTAAAATATTCAAGCATAGCTGCCATAATAATAAAAAGGAATACCAAAGTGGAAGAAAAGTCAATTCCAACAATAAGACATAAAATGAGCTCAATTTCAACAATAAATTAAGTGTGACCACAAAATTCACAAGATAAATAAATATCAAAATTTGATGGATAGACTTATTCATAAACAATAATAATAATTCAATGCTATTCCTTACAATATTTAGAGAATTCACCAATAACTGAAGAAAAGTATCAAAATTCAAAAGGTACACTTTACATGCACCACATGACTAATTCTAATCATAAGAAAGGGAGTACAATGCTACACTACAATTGGATTTCAAAATCCAAGGTGAGTAAGAGAACGAGATCAAGAACACTAAGCAAATGAGTCTTGTAATACTTCAATCATGTCATAAAGCATGAGATCATTTTCACTCATCTAGACAAACATAACTCAAGTTGCCAAGTAACAAAAGCTTCACCTTATTCAAGCAAATTGTAATCACCATGCAATGACATATGTAGTCACACATTAGAAATCATCTAGCAAACCATTACTAAGATAGGATATAAATAGACTCACAAGATAAAATATCTCAACACATCACTCTCACAATAGGGAGTAATTAACACTCCACACTATGTGAGGATTCACCAATCATATGGTTAATGCATTAATGCAAGATTTACATTCAACACATACCAATACCACAAGGGAGAATTAGGTTGGGAATTAATCTCTTATCTAATGTTCCACCCTCACAATACTAAAATGTATCCACAACATGATGACAAAAATATCTAAAATAGAATGCATCCACAACAATAGTGCAAGAAATGACAACTTCCCTCAAATGGAGGGCTTATGTTAGAGTAACACCCAAACCATATTCTCAATGCAAAAAGGTTAATCACACTAACATGATTCTTAAGGGAATGACAAGAAGTTGGGGGCTCTAGTCCACACCAACCTAAAAAATACTTCAATGCACCATTCCTTTCGTAAATCAGGTGTAGACTATGCAACGAGTGAGAACACAATTTTATGGTCACAAGATGCAAGGTTTACAATTGCACTCATTATTCTTACATAAAATCACAATTTTCCATGCATATGATCCCTTTCACAACCCCTTTTCTTTTAAACTTTTCAATTAATGCAATACAATAATCACCCCTGGTTTACCATGTGAATCCTAGGGAAGAATGTGATTTGAGGACATAATTCATTACCCAAATGATCTATTCTAGCAATGCAACATTTTTCTTTAAATTTCCAATCATATGAGCAAAACATCATCTCTTTCACAAATAACAGATAACTCTTTGAAGACTACACTAGGTTCAATTCAAACATTCAAGAACATGGTAGTTCTTCTCACACAAAGGTTTACATAGCCACACTATCAAAAGTGGTCATAATAGCACCAACATGCCCCTACAAAGGTCACTCAAGCACTCACACACACTACAAGGATTCTTGCCAAGAATTTGGGACATCAAGAAGGCAATTCACACAAAAGTAACTTCTCAACAACCACAAGGGTCTAAATAATCCCTCCATAATGTATTCCTCAACCACACATGAATAAGGAAAACATATTAGATAACAACACATGCTACTCACAGTACACAACCACACAAGGACCCCACACATGCTTGAACACAATGAACAAACACACAACCCAAAGCTCCCAACACTACAACATGCACTAGTACAAAAACAACAATATATTACTAAAAAAACTACTAAAAACTACTTATAAATGACCAAACATGGTCACGTGATCATTAGTAGCTTATTTCTAGTCATTTATAACACAACCAAATTGATGACTACACCATTTTTAGTCATTTATTGGTTGTTTTGATTGATCAATTTCATAGTATATTTAGTCATTGATTTATTCATATATTTAATCATATTTATTCACTGAGTTTGGTCACATGACCAAATTTATAACGTGACCAAATTTATGTCAATTGGTAGTATATTTATTCACTAATTTCTATCATAGTATATTTAGTCATATGTTTAGTCATATTCATTTATTGATTTTTGTCAATTGGTAGTATATTTATTCTGATATTTGAGGATTTAAACATAAAACATAGAAATACACATCAATAATCAATTGCACACAATAAGACAGCTATTGAGAAGGCAAAATCATTGAACTTTATTAAAAGAAAGGTGTTCTTGTAGCTTGCACAAGTCTAAAATATCTATCTTGCTTGGAAAATGCTTAGAAATAGAGTATTACAATGTTTATTTTCAATCACAAGACTAAAAATTTGAGTTACAATGTACAGAAATGACAGAGTCGAAGGATTCCAAACTATTTGTACATAATACATGTATTTTGGTCTAACAACAGGAACCTTTTCTGCAAGTGAGAAATCCTGAAGTTGTAATAATAGAGCCCACAATAGAGGAACGCCTTGCCACCATACTTGAACCTTTGGCATAGCTTGAGGATGCTCCAGCCCCTAATGCTCTAAAGAATGCGTCGTTTAACATTAAATCTCCCTCTGATCGCTAATTCCAATTCCTCTACGTACTTTTTGATGCATCTTCATGCTTTTTCACCTGCACATTACTCATACTCATCATAACTATTCTACATCCATTGTAAACCAAAGAGATAAATAAGAGATGAGTTGTATAGGCCTTTTACCTCCTTTTTGAATTGATTGTCAGGGGCAAGGAATCTGTTGCCTTGGTTGTTAATGGTGGGTTTGCACTCCCCCCGATGGTGTACATATCCCAGTCGGTGTAATCATTGTTCACCACATGGAAGTATCCATGTCAGCACCTGCATTACAACATTAATTTTGTAAGCTTCTAATAGAGAATAGATGGATAAACTTCAATTTTTGAGTAAGTAATACAAAGTCTAATAAGATTGTATTCATACCTAGGCATACACTAAACAAGCCCTTCTCCAAAGTGGTTGAATGCAACTGTTACTTGCATTTTAACATCTTGGGTATAGTCGCCATTGTGTCCCAAGAGCATCACTTACAAAACACTACAAAATATTTAACTTGAGCAATAGCTTTTTCATTGATAATTTAATAGTTACCAACGTTGTTTTGTGTTTCTGTTTGATAATGGACTTTAATACAATACTTTAAGGTCATGTCATTAAAAAACAATGGTCAATCCTTTGTAAATAAAAACAATTTTGATTGGGGTTTACTGGGCATCAATTTCTATTGGTAGCACTTTAGAATTAAGAAGCCAAATGTTAAAGAGTTTTTACCTTGAGTTGCTCAGCTAGTATTCTCACAATGATGGCACAACAATGATAGCAGCAATGAGAGACACAACAATAGTCTTCTTCAAGTTAACAGCTAGTTATGTACAAAAGGGTGCATGCATATTGAGAGCCTCATCCTCTTCCAGATTAGAATACTGTTGCAGATTGAGAAGTCTGAGTTCAGACTTTGCTGTTGTTTGCTTTTGGAATTTATATTTTCTAGATTTAGTAGTTCCTTTTTACTATTAGCCTTCTTCATCTATAGAAGAGAGGTAGGGGTGTGAGTGATTTATTCATTCCATTTTTGAGCTAGTGTAGTGTATTTCTTTTCAGATTTAATGAGAAAATAGTTACAGGTTTGAGAGTTCACTACTATGTATTCACTGTTCATATTTTTAGTGTGATGTGTTTTTTTCTAAAAGAGGATAAGAATGCTCAGAGAGTTTGGATATGACTACTTGCCTTAAGTAGTGCTCAAAGAGCTTGGATATGACTTCTCTTTGTATAGTCCTTTTATATCTTGCAATAAGGTGGTAGTCAGGCTCGAGGTTATAAAGAGTGGTAGTGGTGTTTTTATTTGCAAATGCAAATGGTGGCATTTGCAAGGCTTTGGTGTAGCATGTATGTAGATGCTCTGATTTGGTATCTTCTTGAGGTATGGAAGATTTGTCATCAATGCATCGAGATGGGGTGGTTCTATCACTAGGAGGCATCTCAAACCATAGATTGCAATGTGTTTTTGCATGTATGGACCCAACTATGCTAGGGTTTGTCAAATCCATCTTTAGTGAGCTAGCACTGTGGGATGGTCAATGCTCCAAAGCGGCTAAAAGAGAGGATTTCATTGCCAACTTAGTGCTCTATCTCCCCAATGTTGAATTTTGTCTTTGGCTTCTCATAATCTTCCTTTTTGATCAATTTGTGGGGACAATGATGCCAGATATTAATCTGGTGGTGGGCCAGAGGTGCAAGTAGTCAAGGTTGAGGGAGTTGGCTTAGTATTACCCACTTTACAATAGGAAGATTTGTTAAATGTGTTGGATAGTTTGCAGAGAGAAATTTGAGTTTTGCAAGCCTAATGTGGTGATGTGGTAGTGTTATGTAGGCTGCATGTTAATCATTTCCACGTTCACTTGGAGGTTGGTAGTGATTACACTATTGCTTTTATTGTGGTTCCTTTGTACACAAATCTCAGTGTGAACAAGAAATTTGTTATAGTGTATGGTTTCCCATGCTACATGGTAATCAAAGGGCTCAAGCTAGAAATGATAATGCTCCTTGGGTGGAGGAAGTGGTAGATACTAGCCAAGCTATGCATGGAGGCAAGGAGTGGTGGGGTGTGGTATAGTGCTATGGGTTTATGGTTTTAGCATTATCTTTTTCTCTTGGATTATTGTATGTTTGTAAAGGTTTTTCATAGTTATTGGGCAGTTTTGGATTTTGGTAGTTGATGGCTATGGTAGTATGCTTATCATGGTCTTGTTAATTTTTGCCTAGTTGTATGTAGCTCTCGGTAGATGTTTTTGTCTATAGTTTCTATGATGATGGATAGCCTTGTAATACTTCTCTTTCATGGGTGGTACCTATTAGGTTCATTACATGTAGAAGATATCAATTAAATGCAAATAAAGATTAAACAGAGGAATGAAAAATACACATAAATAATAACAATGAGAGACAATTTTTAACGTGGTTCACCCAAACTTGGGCTACATCCACCAACAGAGAGTCTAATATTATTATCCAGCAAATCAAACCGATTACAACCAACAATCCTTACAACTCAATACCACTGCAAATGCTACAATACAATATCAACAGAAACCCCAACCCTTAGTTGTTTTTATCAAGACTTATGTCGGTTAAAAAATAGGGTTTTTTATATCGGTCAATAGAAAAAATTAACTTCCGACGCCTTTGTAAAATAATAAAATTCATTTGAGGTTTTGAGGGCGTTGCCCCTAGACCCCGCAAGGGGCGCTGCCCCAACCGCATTGATAAAAGTGGGGAAAATTTAACCTCCAAGTCTGATTAGGCTCCATATAACAACAGGGCCTCCTATAGAACCCCCACCATTTGGCAATCAATATACAAACTTCATCATCTCTAACAATTCACCATATCTATAAAATTGATATGGTAAGGCAAAAATTAAATTAACATCACAAAAAAGAGAAGCATTAATAACCTTCTTGATGAGATCCAACACATCTTGATTATCCACAAATTCTGCTCTACTCCAGTTGATTTCTTCTCTAATGTATTCTTCCTGCTCCATCTTAAACACATGCTGCATCAAAGTACCAAAGATAACATCAAAACAAAAAATTCTAATTGTAGAGTGCAGAGTAGAGTTGCTAGAGAATATGTTATTGCCATGAAAAGAGCTCAAACATATATGATAGTTTCCTAACCTGATTGAAATGGTTTTGCAACTTCTCATTTATTAGATTGATACACATTTTCTCAAAACTGTCATGCACAAAATAAGAATATATGAAATAAGTGAATGAAGCAAAGATTAGGAATGCAGACCTTAATTACACAAAAATGAAGTTAATTTTTCTTTATTTAAAAGAATATCTTTCCTTAAATACTCATATACAAACTAGAACATCTGACACTCTACAAAATACTGACTTTTCATATATGGTTGATGTTTAGCTGATTACTATAATGTAGCATTCCTAAAAAAAATGGAGTCCCCTAAATTCATTTGTTTCTCCTAAAGGCAAGGAACATTACAATTCAAAAACTATAGTTTCAGACAAAGAATGGTTAAATACTTCAAAATGTGGAAGCATAGACAAGGCACGTGAATTGTTTGACAGAATGCCTCAAAGAAATGTGGTCTCATGGACTGCAATGATTGCAGGATATGCACAAAATGGATTTGTTGAAAAGGCTTTAGAAAGTTTAAAGCAAATGCAATTGGCTGGTGTAAAGCCAAATTCCACAACCTTTGCCAGCATCCTCCCTGCCTATGTCAAAATGGGAGCTTTGGAATTGGGTATGGACATCCATCAAAACATAAAGGATAGAGGAATTTTGTCAGATGTTGTAGTTACAACTGCCTTGTTAGACATGTATGCAAAATGTGGAAGCATAGACAAGGCACATGAACTGTTTGACAGAATGCCTCAAAGAAATGTGATCTCATGGATTGCAGTGATTACATGATATGCACAAAATGAATTTGTTGAAAAGGCTTTAGAAATTTTAAAGCAAATGCAATGATTGTCATATATTGATGCAAATGATTATTTTGACATTAGTAATGACAGTTTTCCTCCTTTTTAGCCCTTTCATATATAATTCTGGTAGCTTGATTGACTTCTTCCTTCTTAGAGCATTTTAAAGGGTACCCATTGTGGAGAAGTTTGTCATTGATGTCAAGAAAAGGGAAGAGTTCGTTAGTGATGTTGGAAGTTGAGTTGATGATTCACAAGGTGTTGAGAGTTGATAATTCACAAGGTGTTGAGAGTTGATGATTCATAAGGTGTTGAGTTGTTGTATTGAAGGTTGGAATTGATATGGTATTGATATACAAGGGCGTTCATGCTTCTTCATGATGATCAGATAGTTGTTCATTATGCCTTGCTTGTAGTTGTTCATGTTTTGCTCATTATTCTTCATGATGTTCAGAGTTCACAAGATTTGATTCTTTGAAGGAGGGTTTGTATTGCTTCCATGCTTATCTCAGAATATCATGTTTCTTGTTACAATGTCTTCTTGGTAATGTTGATCTTCAGGGTGCTTCCATGATCATATAAGACTTGATGTCTTCTTTTTGTCTTGGATCATGTTATATTCATGTTGTTTGATTGCCAGTTAGCTTCAAGGATGCTTGGTGTTCTCTTCTCTATGGCAGAACTAGGATTCTTCATGACAACATGTATCAGTTTGGTTGGAAGAGTTCTCATATCATTATAAGGTGGCTCAACATGTTATTGAGAAGTCATATCATTATGTTGAAAAATAGTGGTGTCATAATAAGCATATGTTAGATGTTTGCATATGTGTTTGGTTGATTATCAAAGGACTACATTGCAATGCAAACAGGAGTTTTGATTGTTGCTGAGTTTGGTCCTATGTCAAGAGTACATAGGACATTAGGATGGAGCATCAAGAGGTCTCTCATGATGGAGGTGTTCACAAGAATGGAATCATTAATCTATGTATCAAATATCTCTTCAAGAAGTAGGTGCTTAAATCTAAGGCTTATGAGTTAGGGTTTAAAAGAAGTAAACCCTAAAAGATGTCTTTAGTGACAGTTAGGAGTTCACCATATGCTTTTTGTTTTAATTTGAAGATGACTTGGGATATCTGGTATGTCACTTAACAATTACCTTTTGAAGGGTCTTTTAGTCATTTAATTGATTGGCCCCATTCTCTAGGTTAAATGGGTGCCAAGTAAACATCAAAGGCTACTATTTAAAGTAATATGGGTACCATTTCAAAGATCAATGATGCTAATTTAAAGTTGGTTTAAAAAGCAACAGACTTTCTGCGTGCTTAAAATTTGACGGCTTTGATTTGGTGTGGTAGTTTAACTGCCTTACAATAGAATATCAAACAACTCAAAGGGCCAACAAATTGAGTTTCTTAGTTTTTGTTTTTGGATGATGAGACTTGGTCAGAGAGATACTATAGATATATACCTACACACCGATATACAAAATGTGAAGAATAGAGAAGATACTCTGTGATTGAGAGGTTTTTATACACAGAGTTAACTACACAAAGAAAGATGTGAGAATAAAAGAGTATACATATGCAAGAAGACAGAGAAACACCTACATGATGATATGCATTTTGGGAGAAATTGTGGAAGTAAGCAGAGTTGCTGATGAAGTGGAAATAGAAGGATATTAATAAGGAGTTTGCAAAGAAGGATAAAAAGCCAGTGCAAAAGTTTTCTGACATGTCTTGCAGAAATCATGTTTTGTCCTATGTGATCATTGAGAAGTGATGTCATATGTATGGTTGAGAAAGTTGTACTTGAAGAATATTTTGGTCGTGGACATAAAGAGGTGTAAGATTGTAAAGTGTAAAGCATCGTAGTGAATCGGGGTAATCCCCTGAATTGAGTTTTCTTTTTCTAGTGTTCATGGTTTGCTAGTGAGGCACGTGTATCAGCTAGTGAGGCACACTTTTCCAATGAGGCACTTGTATTAGCCAGTGAGGCATTTTTACTTGCTAGTGAGGCATTTTGTGTAGCTAGTGAGGCATAGTTTTGGTTAAGCCAGTGAGGCATTTTTTGAGTGGTTTTTCTTCCCCTTGAGGGTTTTCCACTCATGAAGTTATTGTTTTATGGTCTCAATTGATGTGACTTTCATGCTTAAACATTAAATCTTATTTGTTGTTCAGTATTTGATTTCTTGCTTTGATAAAGTACACTGTCAGTATCATTACTTTCTTTCTTTCAAGTTTGAAAAGAGGTAAATGATTTGTTTTTATCTATAACAGTGATTCACCCCCCCTCTTAGTGTTGTCTGTGCTCCAACACCCATTTTATTCTTCTAGACATTTTACAAAAGGACTTGATAGTCTTCTTCTTTTCTTTATATGGCTACAAACTTTAGATAATAGTTGACTGTCTAAATTATGCAAGGATGAGAACATGAAAGAGGAAGGTGTCCATATTTTCGTGAGTATGTGCTAAAGCCTAAGATAAATATAGTTTTGAATACCAAGCCATAATCATTGATGCAAATGGTTATTTTGATGGTAAATACAGAGGGGTTTCCTTCTATCCCTTTTGTATATAAGGTTTCTGTTTTAGGGTACCCAATCTGTCAACTTCATCTAGATTTCACAAAGATAAATGATTTCATTTATTATTGGTCATTTCGTCCAAAGTACTCATCAACAAATTACAAAGGACTATATAATTAACAACATAAAATTGGAAACAAAACCAACAGACTTAGTAAAAAGTATGTTTGTCCTTAAAATAACACACTTGGAAGTCAAACAACCATGCATAAGGTAGCCAACAAACCTCTAATAGATACTATTCTGAGAAAAATTTGCACAATTACAAGTAATATCAGCTCTTAATAATTCATTAAACACTTGCCTTGAATGTCAAGCATCCCCTGATCCTTTAGTCACATCCCCAGTCTAGCGTAACAACTCAATAAAGGCATTAAACACACCCATCTGTAACAGAATTAACAAGAAGTTGAAACAATAAAATACAAGAAAATGGCATCATTCATCTAAAACTTAAATATAAGAAAAATATTAATACTTTAACATTTTCCTCTTGCTCTTTGAACCTTTCTATTAGCCTTGGACAAGCCTACAAATCAGATTCCATGCAAACTTATAGCTCAAATGACAATAATAAATTGTGATTCCAATGAAATATTTCACTTATCAAATAAGAATATTAATCTCTAGGAGTAACTAATGAATGAAAAAGATACTATCTTAAAACTGTGATCATACTCACCAAGGTATTTATAGAATTGTTGTGTCTAGTAAATAAATTAATTAAATAATGATAAATTTTTTTGGCTAATCTAAAGATGATTGTCTTAACTACACAAAGAAAGATGTGAAAATTCAAAAGCTCCAAGCACCGTGTAGGTTATACTTGACAGTAGCATAAGTGAATCAATCTTTTGTTTGTAGGATATGTTGCAGACAATATAATCTTATTATTTTTATAAAATCAATACACAAATGAAGCTCATGACCTCAACTTGCATGTGTCAATACGTGGACTTTCTATAGGGAACATATTATTGTCTTGAGAATTACTGTCATGCATTTCCAAACCCTCTTCCATTCTATGAATTGCCCAACTATTATACTGCCCTCTTACCCTTCCACTTATTGTTATCTGATCTTTCATTTCTTTGAAGGACTATCATTCTTTTGATAGTCATAACATGGCTTCCTTTTCATGTGGATTGTCCCTTTATTCCATGAGCACTCTATACTTTTATGAGTTCTATCATACTTCATGGCACCAAATGATAACAAAGACTCTTGAAAAATGGTTTAGAAGACTCAGTTAGGACTATTATATGACTGTCCCTGGCTCAATATCATTGAAAATGCTCATAATGTCATTTGATGTGGACTGTGAAATGACTTAGTATAACCTTGGTACCCTCCTTAAGGACTGTGAAATGGTGTGATGAGCCACACAATGGGATACCTAAAACAACTTCATGCTCTAGGTAATAGGGGTCTAGGAGTGTGATGATGTTTATCTACTTAAACAACCATTATAAAATTTCTAAGTTAAAATCTTATAAACTAACATTCTATAATTATAAAAGATTTTAACTTAGTAATTTTGTAATTTTAAGAGATTTTAAAGTTATGGAATAAAATATTAAGAACATACAAAGAAGATGCACGCCCAGTATGTGTAAAAAGATTATGGTATAATACCATTGACATGTAGAGGCAAATTAATGAGTGGATGGCAGAGAGATGTGATTCTATGAAAAATAGCTCCTAGAATAATACCATAAATAAATTCTTAACCAAAGATATGACATATCCAAAGAACCATTGAAAACATTACCATCTGAAAATTATACAATACCAAGAAATTTAGATTAAATTCACTTACTCGAATCTCCAATCATTCCTCATGATTCCTTCAACCTAGATACCTGACTACCTACCATTGTTATCACCATCTAATCCTTCCATGAAAGTATTAATATTCACAAGAAGAAGAAGAGAGAAAAATAGACAAAAATGAATGAATGGAATCAAAACCCATTCCTTCTCAAATATTTTAGGTATTTCCATTTATGAAAAGTGATCCCCCAATAGAGAAAAAAGAAAAGTCCAAACAACTTCATGCTTCAGGGGTAATAGGGGTCCAGGAGTGTGTGAACATAACTTTTCTCTGTGAATCGACAAGCAAATTATTGGAGAAATCATCGTCATAATGGTTGTGAATCGACAAGCCACATAGGAACGTATCAATGCAAACTGTGTTTAGTTCTTTGCACACATTAGAAGTGCCCTAGCAAACAACAGAACATGTAAAATGTAGAATGTACAATGAAAAATACAGTGATGAATAAAGAGTACACGCACTGATGAAACAATATTTTAAACCATTACCTGTTTAAATATATGACATGATTCTTGGATAGACTGGGATTTGCAGGAAAGAATGTTAATGCCATTTGAAAATAAGTTATTTAAACCCTCTTCTTTGTCCTGGTAGCCATTTCACCCTATTTTGATGCCTCCATGAAGATAAATGTTCCCCACATATGTATCCCAACATGCAAAACACACATTCCTCTCTGCAAGAAACAACAAAATAGGAATTTAGGTTTTGCCCATATTCCCTCCATGAAAAATGCAAGGGAAATCAAAACCTTACATTTTGTCCATTTTCCCTCCATGAAAAATGACTCAAAAATCATTTATTTGTGTGACTAAATAATTTATTTAGTCATTTATTTGTGTGACGATCAAATTAGTCATTTATTTAGTCATCTATAGTTGTGTTGCAAAAAAATAGTAGAATTTAGTCATTTTTAGTTGTCGTGACAAAGTTTTAGTCATGTAGTCATTTATTTTCCAGAATTCTACTAGTGACAGGCTCTTATACCTAGTTTAATTCCCCAAGATTTCACCCAAGACATTAGCTGAATAAACACTAGACGAATAGAATTTTTGTGTTTGCAAGTGCAATAATTACATGTCGCATTTCACTCACATACACACAAGATGTTGTAACAAGAATAAAAACACCTACAACAACATCACCATTGTACTAGGTAAGGTGACACAAGTGGAAGACTTCACCCATCATGTGATAAGTCACCACGATGACCATGCGAGAGGCAGAGCTCACTCCATGGTGATGATTAGATAAACATTAACAACCTCACTTCCTCGCGAACACATGGAGTATGATGAGGGTGATAAATACCTTAGATTCATTCCAGAATTACATAAAACAACATCCCAACACAAGGGAAAATCTCACCAAGAGACAGTTCAACTAGTAGGTACAAGCCCTCAACCAGTTGGAATAGTCACTAGTTAATTTTATGTTAAGGCACACTTCCCAATGCAAAAGAGGGAATATCATCTTAACCAAGACACCTAAAAGTAAAATTTCAGCATGGGAAGACTCAATAGACCAAGGGGAACAACTTTCATATACAAAGTTTCTTCAAGAAAAGTTGAGAAATGCTTGCTATCCAATGACCTAAGGAATATAGTGTGTCAAAGGACTAGAACATGCCAAAGGACTATAGCGCATTGCGCTAATGTCTAGTTCTAGCATTGTCATCCTCTCATAGAGTTCTAAATGAAAACTCTTCAAAATGTTTTCTTAGGACTTTGACTGAAGGTCAAACAAGGACTCTACTACCTAGGAATCCATCCCTAGTCCTCCTACAAAGTGACAGAAGACAAAATAAGCTCCAGGAGATGATTTTGAGGTCTCCAAACTTGTCGATCTTTGAACAAGCACACAATTGACACACTCTTTAAGAAGAGTGAAGGTCATCGCGTGGAACACTCCCTAAGACAAGATGGAGTTCCACAAGACACCTATCCAAACATGCTCAAGTCACATGGACATACCCATTTGCGAAGGAGATGGTAGATGAGTCAGGGGTACAATCCACCCTATGCAACCATCAACAACCAACTTGAGGTGAAATGGCATGCCAAAAGAGAAACATGAACCAACAACACTAGAAACTTAGCTCAATATTACAAATTATGAATTAAGGCTTTTATCCAACAATTTCCACATAAATAATTATGATATCGGTGCTACAAATCACTATGTATCTTTGACACCAACATTAACACATCCATATCCATCAATTATGACATCAAAATAGTTGAATCTAACATGCTAACATAGAAAGATTACATGTGAAACATATAAATCATGCCAACATCCTCACAAGTCAAGGCATGGAAAAATACAAGATGATAACAAATAATTGAATTTAAAGGGTTTCATCCTAAACATGGATGATTCATAACCCACATCACAAAATACATCATAACATCATCGTAATCTTATTACAATGGTTCCATGGACCCACTTTACAAAGATGACCAATATACAATAATGAAAAGATACAAGTGCATACTATACCATAAGTCCAGCATACTCTCCAAAGAGCATCCTCCAAGCTCACCTATCCACAATAGTAATTTAGCACCACCCAACCATGTGGTACCCTCAAGCCCACCCCACTATCCTAAGAGATGGTCAAATTGGGTACAAACACACTCACACAATCATGGAGTACATGACAACACTCATGCCATTCAAAGCATACACAATATATAATATGTGACACAACTATCAATCCAATGCATATAAGTACATGTGGCACAACTGCATTAAATGCATACAAGTACATGTGGCACAACTACCATTCAAATACATACAAGTACATGAATGTCTCACACGAGCCAACAAACATACAAGAGTGCCATCTCAATAATCAAGCACAAGGGATTCTCACACCCTCAATGCATGCTAAACAATATATATACCACACAACACACTTGGAAGCATGAATCTGACATATCAATGCACAAGAAAATGCTAGGGTCACATCAAACGTTGAATACAACTTTGACGGTAAAGAAGGAAGAGAGACACAACAATCAAGGCAAAGAGTCATTATGATGGCATGATGACCTTATAGAATATGAGTAGTTGGCATAGATCTTATTATTACATTTTATTTACCCAATGAGGTTATGGTTAATCTTATTTTAACTCACCACTCACTATTTGCAATGATCTGTTTGTATCGTGCTACATGCTGGAAGCCATTCCTTTCTTATCCTATACCTCTTCCTCCATGTCCATCTCACCAATTTCACAAATTAGGCATGGCATGGACAACAATGCAATAAAAATCATGACATGAATTAAAAATATGCAATATTCAAATCATAAGGGATACTATTCATCCTGCAATTCAATTCATTTATATTGGGTCTAAAATGTAAAACTTCTATTTTTTGTATAATGCAAATAACCATAAAAATCCCAATTCCACCATTAATGGTTTCTTTGCAACCTTTGATTTTTTTCATTTTCTAGATGATACCAAATACCAAATCCGATGATAAGATAGGATGAGATTACTAGATGTCGACCAATGAGTGTCATTATAGTAGTGTGATGGTTATGTAGAAATTTGACATGATTTGCCAATCTCAATGAGTTGTGGCATGCCTTTTTTGATCCAAGTCACAAATCCACTAAAGGCATTTGGCCCTTAGCAAACATTTGTCTTATTTAATCACATGCTTTATTATCCCAATGTGTTTATGTTATCACTTGATTTAAAATCTCCACTCACTCTTCCCACTAATCACTTTTTTATCATAGCAAGTGGTGAGAGCCACTCCTTCCCTACTCTATACCTCAATCTTAAGTGCCCAAAATTATAATTTTGGCTTGGCACAAAAATTAATGCAAAAAGTCATGGTACATTTCCCAATGACACACAATCACATTTACATATGGAGTTAACTCATTGCACAAAATAAATCATTCATATGAGACTCTAAATTTTAATTGTCTATTTACAAAAATTGAGAAAAAACTATAGAAATCTCCAAATCCACCATTGATGAAATTGGGTTAAAACCTTAAATTTTTATTTCACAAACTAGAAGAAATTTCAAAAAAAAAATGTGCCCTTTTGCTTCTAAAGTGCACAAATACATTCTTTTCTAGTCATTTTTTCCCAATTTTAAAAAGCACAATTTTTAGAAAATTTTTCCATAACCATGGCTATAAATTTCATATATTTAAAAGTTTAAAATACATTTGATACTAAGAAATGTAGATAAATAATTCTTATGCTTCCACCTAATGTGGGTATGGAAAATGAAATAAATTTCAGTCTAAATGCAACACAAAAAAGAGAAACATACCTTCTCAACAAAAGTTTTCAAATAAATGGAAGAAGACATCCTTTGAGGAAGAATTCACACAACACTCCTTGCCACGTGGTGGTATTCCACACCTATCCAATTCCAATCCAAAACAATTCACATCCCTTCCATTTCAATCCATTCTTATCCCAAAATAATTTTCGTTTTCAAAGGAGGAGAGAGGGTCTTGCAAAATGCAAAAATAACAATTAGTGAAAATAATTCTTCTCCTTTTTTCTAATACTTTTCCTTTATTTCTTCTTCTCCATTTTCTATTTTCTCTATTTTCTTATTTTAATTTTTATTTTTTTGCAAAATATATTTTCAAAGAAAATCAATCAATAAAATTGGTTAAATAAAACTATACAACTAATTTAATTTAAACTGACATAATTTTCCAATAGCCATAGGAGGTCAAATCAATTTAAATTAACTCACATTTTTTAAAACTATAGCAATTTTATTTCACTTAAGCTAAATATTTCATTTTGAAAGAATCATTAAACACACTTAATTTTCTTCTACCATAAATAAAATAATGCATTAGACCATTTACCACTAAGGTATAATATTATTTTTTTGACTCAAGCATCAAAATTTTTGAAAACATGACAAACATGCATTTTGAAGTAAATTAGAATGCAACAAAAAAATAAAATAACCATACACAAAGGACTCACACATGCTTTACAGATTTGTACAAAATGTAGGTTGCAGAGTTGCCACTAATTTGGATCCCAGTTTACATGAGAATTCACAAGAATCATCTCACACTCAAACTAAGTGAGATAGAGGTTGATACACATGTTTTATCAAAACATGATCATCTCCAATATAACCACCATTGTGGGAACCCCTCTTCCTACACACTCAAGTCAATACTCAAGTATACTTGCTCCACATAATAATAGTCAAAGCAATATAAACCACCCAATATGATATAACTCATAACATGATATCAAATGAACACATCTAATTATAAATCATCTATGACTAGCATGATCCATGAAACAAGATGCATAATCAACAATAATTCATAAAGAGGAATTAGATATAATAATCAAACTTTATCAAATATAGTGAAAACATTGAAGCTGAAACACTATAATAATCCAAACATGTAAAGGCACAACATATGCATCCTATAATTTACATAGTTGTAAATCTAAATGCCAATACAAAACCTAATTAAGACCACATCGATGATCATACACAACATCACAATAAAATCATCTAAAGTACATAATCAAAACACCTCAATGGTATAATAGGCCTCATTAGAAAGTTTGATGCAATAGATCATAACACTTGCATCTCACAATATAGTCATTTAAAACAATCGATACAACATATAACATATAAATTGAAAAGTACAAAAGGAATACACTCTAGTGGGCATTACAATAATACCAATCCAAGGCTATACCTTCCAAGGTTTTGGGGAAGATTCTTGCAACAACTCTATCCTAAGGAAGGAGCTCTTGAACAACCATGGTGTAAGCTTTAATGTGGAAGTTGGGATCTCCCACCCTATATGATCTAAGGGATCCTTTACATACTCAAGGCATGTTTTAGAAAAGGGATCATGTGCTAGGGAAGGGATCCCTCAAAACATGAACCCTATGGGTGGAGCTTATTAGGTGGATTGCACCTAGAAAGGTATATTTGGTTGTTGATATTTAAAGAATGATAAATAATTTTTAGAAAGTGTGTTCAGGGGTTGAAAAACTGGTGAGATAATTTGATTTAGATTTTGTGTTGAATACATCCCACTTGGTTGGTGTAGGCTTGTTGTGTTGTATAAAAAAGGAGAGGTATGGAAGCTTGATTTCTTACATTACTTGAGTAGAAGTTGATAGAGATGGTAGTTTGGATACCCCTTGACTTGGTTCATTTGTGCCAATAGAAAAGGATTGGTACAAATCTAGTGGATTGAAGACATTGGTCGATTATTCATTTGGTTTAGATTTTAGAGTGGTTTCTCGATGCCCACAACCTCAAGCATCCTAATCCATTATACCAACGTAGCTATGAGAGACTATAGGGTTACTCATTTTATGTGTCACATTTCACCACCATGAGGTGGGTTCCATTCTTTGTACTATGGATGTTGAGTGGCCTATTTTTTGTTTCTTCCTTTTAATTTTTAAGTCTCACTTTTTGCATGGAGACTTGGTCATTTTGAAAGACAGTTTCACGGTTTATTCACACTACTTGAGCATTTTCTAAATCTCTTTTGAGGTGATCCACCTCATTATCAATCTGCATGGTCATATCCCCAGGTGGCCAAGCTAGGCTCCTGAATTTAGATTTTCAATTGAGCTAGAACTTGACAAACTCTTGTTTAACCTTGTTTTGGTTAAAAAATAACTCCTTGAAATTAACCCCATGTGGGGCTATCAAAGTTTTTGAATTCTTGGCCCAAATGGGCATTGTTGTTAGGCTTTAGGCACCTTCCATCTAAATTAGTATCCTCACAGTCATACCCATTTCAAATAGATGGCATGGGAGAAAGAGGGATATACTAATTGAATGAAAGGGTGATGAGTTCATTAAAGGAACTTTGTTCTTGAGGTCTTGTCAATTCTAACATATTCAAGGGTATCTTAGGTACTATAGAATAAATGAGATTATGTAAGAGCAGAGGAAGTGAAATGAGATGGATTGAAAAAAGTGAGAGAGCATGTCCTAGAAGGATTTTCTCTTCAATTTGGGTTCACAAAAATATGTGTTGCTCCAAATCTACTCACCATGGTTGTGTATGAGTTGGACTTGTGACACCACACATGTTACACTCATGTGATTTGTATAAGGTCAAATCACTCCTTATCATGTGAAAAAATTTAATGGAGTGGGGAAGTGTTTGAAGGACTACCCTATTCACGAGGAGGAAGAGTCTGATGAGTTTCAATGATATCTATGTGTGGGGTAGGTGTTGTGCCAACTTGATCACTCACTTTAAATGAGGAAGGAGTGTTTGATGGTGGAAAACTATGTTGATGCATGAAATTATGATGGAATATGTGGGTGCTTCTTGGAAAACCTTTGAAGAGGTGTTGCTATGACAATTATTGGGTGGATAAATGTGTTGTTAGTATGGATTAAGTCTAGCTCCTATTAAGAATTAGAAAGAAAAGTGTTAAGATGATAATTTTCTATCTCAATTAATTCTTGAAGGAGGGATAATTATCTTTCTAATCTCATGTTACTTTCTTCTTGGATCTATTGCAAGATAATAGGTTGATCCTGAACTTGTTTTGGGTTGAAGGCTTCTTGGTTTGGTTGAGCAATTTCATGAAAGGAAGCTAGGTGTGTGGAAATCACTTCCTACACTAATCTAATGAGGGAAGAAGAGTGCAAATTATTTTTATCCTTTACAGTTATAGTGTTATTAACCCAACAATAGAGATATTGCAGCAATACACAACACAAGAATGTAAGAAAAAAGAAGAGAGAGACAAGATATAACGTGGGGAAAACCCTTACGGGTGAAAAACCCCACACTCCAAAACCTGCACAATGTATTATCTAAACAACAAGGTTTACAACACACTTGTAATGCAAGTCTTTACAGAAGTCTTCGACACTCATATCTGGAGACAATTCGGCAGCATAACAGTACCTGTCAATCACATAATACATCTCCTCTCAAAGTATCTGCTTAAATAGAAGTTCACAAGGCAAAAATGAGCTTTCCTTGAGATGGGCATCCAACTTGGCCTCATGGCCCAAAACCCATGCCTAGGGACACTTGTCCAACACTGCAGCATGGTCATGACACTTGTCATATCACCTCATCCCAAAATGGTCACCTATTCCCAAGTTGGGCAATGATAGATACTCTTACGACTCTTACGATTGTCATAGAATCCGTCATAACTGTCATATCTTATAGTTGTAAGAGAATCTATCATACACTGACTAAAAATAGCATATTCTCTTACAACATGTCATAACCCTCCATGGGGTGCCCAAAGATGCCTTCTTCCAAGATGCCTTGTGACACATGTCTTCACTTGTCATAGTATCTTCTATTTCTAACTCTTACGCATCATAGATTTTGTCATAGAAATCTATCCTAACCATTTCGGTCAAGATTCACTTACACACTATTCAAAGTGCCGACACATGGAAAAATACCTCTACCACTAAATGGGACGCTTATCTACTCATGTGAGCACAAAATTACATGTGGTCACCTTCCACATAGGATGACACATCACCGTGCCAACTCCCACAAGATGACAAAAACAAGATTTGCATCCTAATTACACAATAGGCAATAAATAAATATATTACAATTAATAAATGCAAAGAATTACTAAGGTTGAGACATCTTAATTCCCAACATTCTCCCACTTTTCAAACACCTTGTAAGAGCCAATAGAAATAATAGGATTTAACTACTATAGGCCGAGAGGCCGATAGACTCTAAACTTCTTTGTGCCCACTAGTTTCGTTAATGCATCTGCAACATTCTTCAAAGTGTCTACCTTCACCAAATTCACCTTCCCATCCTCTACCATGTCTCGTACGAAATGAAACTGTACATCAATATGCTTTGTTCTGGCATGGAAAGTTAGATTCTTTGCTAGGCAAATCATACTCTAACTGTCACAACAAATCGTAATCTGTCCTGCATCAACACCAATATATGAACACAATCTCTTAAGCCAAATGGCTTCCTTGCAAGCATGAGTTTCTACCATATACTCAGCTTCTGTCGTGGACAAAGCGACCACAGGTTGCCTCTTACTCATCCAATTAATTGCACCACCAAACATAATGAACATGTAAGCATAGGTGGATCCCCTACTGTCAATGTCACCCGCCCAATCAGAATCCACGAATCCATGAATACAAGATGAATGTGAAGGTCCTGTAGGATTACCATGATAACATATGGAATACTCAAAACTGCCCCTCAAATATCTGAACACTCTCTTTACTACATCCCAATGTATCCGTCTAGGATTAACCATGAATCGACTAAGGACTCCCACTGCTTGGGCAATGTCTGGTCTTGTGCAGACCATAGCATACAACAAACTACCAACAACACTAGCATAAGGAACTCTGCTCATGTCCTCCACCTCACTAGGAGATTTTGGACAATCATTAATAGACAACTTTGTTCCCAGAGAAACAAGAACACACAATGGTCTATAATCTGCCATGCTGAACCTATCCAACATGGTCCTCACATACTTACTCTGGCTTAACCAAAGTTTTATGTTAGCTCTGTCTCTTCTGATTTCCATTCCCATAATGTACTTGGATGTCCCTAGATTTTTCATCTCAAATTGTACTGACAACTGAGACTTCAAATCAAAAATCATATTCTTACCATTCCCAATCAATAACATATCGTCAACATACAATGCAATAATGAGAATACGATCATTGCCAAATTTATAATACACACAATGATTTGATTTCGATCTCATAAATCCAACCAACAACACAAATGCATCAAACTTCAAGAACCGCATCCTAGGAGACTGCTTCAAACCATACAAAGATGTTTTCAACTTGCAAACCAAATTTTCTTTACCTTTCTCTATGTAATGCTCTGGATGTGACATGTAAATCTCTTCCTCCAAATCACCATGAAGGAATGTTGTCTTCATATCCATCTGCTCCACCTCTAAGTCATAAGTTGCTGCAAGAGATAATAGGAACCGAATAGATGTCAGCTTTGCAACAAGAGAGAAAATTTCACCATAATCAATTCCCTCCACTTGTGAATACCCCTTCGCAACCAATCTAGCCTTGTACTTTTCAACACTGCCATCTGCACCAAATTTCTTCTTGAACACTCATTTGCATCCAACAGGTTTCCATCCTTCAGGCAAAGGCACCAAGTCCCGTGTTTTATTCTTCTCCAAAGAAGCCATCTCATCTTCCATGGCCTCCTTCTAGGAACCTGCATCTTTCATGCCCATGGCCTCTATCACAGTTCTAGGCTCATCCGTGTTAGTAAGCAAGGCAAAAGCATAACTAGAATCAAGCAATGATTAACCAAACCTATCATGTTGTTTTCTTGTTCGTGTAGACCTCCTCAATGGCTAACGCTGAGGTTCTATTTCTTGTTCTGAACTTTCAGAGCTGCTAGAGCTCTCCTCATCATCAGGTCTCATAGGGTCTATCGATTTAGTCTTCTCAGGGGTAGAAGGAAACTGAACCACATCCTCTTTCTTTTGTTTCTTCTAGCTGTAGAACAATGAGAGAAGGTGTTAGCTCTTTGAAAATAACACTTTTGCTATACAACACTTTTTCAGCCACAGGATCCCAAAGCTTGTATCCTTTCACACCGACACCATAGCCAATGAAAATACATTTAACAACCTTGTTCTCCAATTTAGACCATTTCTCCCTAGGCACATGTGCATATGCTTCACAACCAAAAAAATGAAGATGTCTAATTGAAGGCTTCTTACCAGACCACACCTCCATAGGTGTCTTACCAACAAGAGCTGATGTAGGAGACTTGTTTACCAGGTAGCAAGCAGTGGCTACAGCTTTAGCCCAAAACTTTTGTTCGAGGCTTGCTCCACTAAGCATACTCCTAGCCCTCTCCATCAGTGTCCTGTTCATCCTCTCTGTAACTCCATTTTGCTATGGGGTGTATGGAGTTGTCTTGTGTCTTTCAATCCCTTGCTCTTTACAGAACTTATCAAACTCTGCCGAACAAAACTCACCACCGTTGTCAGTTCTCAAACACTTAATCTTTTTACTGGTTTGATTCTCAACAAAATCTTTAAACTCTTTGAACTGACTAAAGACTTTAGTCTTGCTTCTGAGAAAATAAATCCATGTCCTTCTACTGTAATCATCTATGAAAGATACAAAATATACAGAGTTGGAAATCAAAGGAACACTAACAGGACCAAACACATCAAAATGAATAAGATCCAATACACCAGAAGACTTGTGAGAACTAGAGTAAAATTAAACATAGTTTTGTTTTTCATTTATACAATGTTCGCAAAAGTCAAACTCGAGATTACAATCATTTAACCTCTCGACGAGGTTTTTATTTTTCAAGGTTCTAAGACCCTTCTCACCAATGTGGCCAAATCCCATATGCCATAACATTGTCTTTTCAGTAGGAAGCTTAACTTCCAAAGCATGAGCACCCTTGGGTACCCAAGATGCACTACCATCAGAATTTGTTACAACAGATTTCTTCACTGCTATTTTAGATGGGGATGAAGTGATTGTAGCTCTTTTCTTCGAGTTAGAAGAACTATTGCATTGTGACGTGCATGCCTCCAGTTGAAATAGAGTACCTCTCCTAACTTACCCTTCGCAAGCACCATAGATCCGCATGTGTGCACGAAGTTGAGTCCACTTTTTGGCCAAAAAGTGGAAGTGTTTTCCTTGATTTTCAGAATTTGTCTAATTTGAACTAAAAATTTGAAGCACTTAAAGGTGGAATCTTGAAGAAAGTTAGTAAATATGAATTATAGTACTCGGAGTCTAGTTTCCAAATATGTAATTTTTTTTAATACCCAGATGATAAAAGTCAATTGTTAATAGGTGTTTCTAAAAACTACTATTTAAAAGTCACTTTTTTTTAACTATACCATGCATGTGTACGTCATCCATATTTTGACCTAAATAATCATATTTTTCTAAATCCTTTTGGAAAAAGATTTGTAACTCACTGAAGCATGTTTTCCATATTTTTGGTAATTTTTTATTGAATATTTTTTTGTTAATTTTTTATTGGTCATTTTTGGTGTTTTAAAAAATCATCGTGTACATCACGAATAAGATGACCTAAACTTATCATTTTTTGAATTTTTTTTCAAATTGAAAAGAATTGTCTGAAGTACGTTTTCGTACAATTTTTTTACAAAAAATTATTTTGATAAAAAGTTATTAAAATATTAAAAAACCTTGATAATTCAAGTTTATAGACCTATTTCATTAGAACTAATTGAAAAATAATCCAATTGTAAAAAAATTACATATTTGGATTCTACATTGTCTCATATATAATGGGTTTCAATTTCATCAAAAAATTCTGCAAAAAAGGCCTTCATACATATGCCCAAAGTCACTATTTTGTTGTGACATTGACAGGACCTTCAACTTGTAGGTCAAACCAGGTCCAAAGCCAAGGGTTAGGTTCCCAAGCCTTTTTTCTGACGCAAAACCCATAGAAAAAATTGGGTCAAAAATTCAAATTTTATGAAACAGGATCCCATTCTAGAAATGGGATCGCATTTCATTAAAAGGTTAATATTTTAACCTTTTATGAAATGGGATCCCGTTTCTAGAAAATGAGATCCCGCTTTTGGCTAGGTATCCTGAAGCATAATGAGATCCTATTTCATAAAAAGCGGGATTCCGTTTTGGTTTACCTGATTTTGGGTTTTTTCTAAGTCTAAAACTTCCACCTTAAGTGAACTCATCTCTATACATTTACCCATCCTCTAGTCATCTTGAATATGTCCTTCGAAAAGACAACCTGCACACCTGCATCATTCAACATACTTATAGAAAGAAGGTTCTATGCCAAGCCTGGGATGTGCATAACCCCAGTGATCCCCTTTACTCGTCCATCAGGGAATCAGATTGAGACTCTTCCATGACCAACAATCTTCAGATGAGAATCGTCACCCAGGTACACTCTTCCACCATCGAACTCTTCATACTTCGTTAACCAACTTCAATGCAAGGTCATGTGGAATGATGCACCAAAATCCTTCTTTTTCCCTTTCTCTTTGGGTCTTCCACAAACCACAAGAGCCTCTTTGGCTGCTTCATAAGACTTTCTCTACATTTCTTCATATAACAGCGAAGATACCACTTCATCCATTTTGAAAGTGGATGTGGTACTCCCAATAGCCATAACAAGATGATCCCACGAGTTCAGCAATGAACAAAGCAAGGTCATACAATGATCCTCCTCCTCCATCTTCACACCAATGGATGTCAACTGTGCAACTAACATGTTGAAAGCATTCAGGTGATCTGCAATAGATCCTCCATCCTCCATCCTCAGAGAATACAACTTCTTTCTTAGAAAAATCTTGTTCACCAGGGATTTGGCCTGATAAACATCTCCCAGCTTCTTCCAAAGATCTTTTGTGGTCTTTTCCTCATGGACATTTAGCAGGACAGAATTAGCTAGACTGAGTCTTATGAGACCCTTAGCCTTTTGATCTTTGAGATCCCAATTAGCTTGTGCCATTGTGGTTGATTTTACACCGGAAACGGTTTCCCATAGGTCACAATCAACAAGCATGTCTTCCATCTTAAGTTTCCATAACTCAAAATTTGTGTCATTGAACTTCTCCACCTCTAATCTTTTGGATGTGCCTTCCATCTCTTTCCTGTAACAAGATTATAGAATACTTTGTACAAACTCCCACTCAATCTAAGATTATCTCAAAAAACCCCTACCCAACAACTAGGACCAAAGGTGATCAAGCTCTGGTACCAACTGAAAGGAAGCTAGGGGTGCGGAAATCGCTTCCTACACTAATCTAATGAGGGAAGAAGAGTGCAAATTCTTTTTATCCTTTACAGTTACAATTTTATTAACCCAACAATAAAGATATTGTAGCAATACACAACACAAGAATGTAAGATAGAAGAAGAGAGAGACAAGATATAACGTGGGAAAAACCCTTACGGGTGAAAAAACCCCACACTCCAAAACCTGCACAATTTATTATCTAAACAACAAGGTTTACAACACACTTGCAATGCAAGTCTTTACAGGAGTCTTTGACACTCGTATCTGGAGACAATCTGGTAGCATAACAGTACATGTCAATCACATAATACATCTCCTCTCAAAGCACTTGCCTAAATAGAAGTTTACAAGGTAAAAATGAGCTTTCCTTGAGATGGGCGTCCAACTTGACCTCATGGCCCAAAACCCATGCCTAGGGACACTTGTCTAACACTGTAGCATGGTCATGACACTTGTCATATAACCTCATCCCAAAATGGTCACCTATTCCCAAGCTGAGCAATGACAGATGCTCTTCTGACTCTTACGACTGTCATAGAATCTGCCATAACTATCATATCTTACAGTTGTAAGAGAATCTGTTATACACTGAATAAAAAGAGTATATTCTCTTACAACATGTCATAACCCTCCTTGGGGCACCCAAAGATGCCTTCTTCCAATATGCCTTGTGACACATGTTTTCACCTGTCATAGTATCTTCTATTTCTGACTCTTATGCATCATAGATTCTATCATAGGAATCTGTCATAACCGTTTCGGTCAAGATTCCCTTACACACTATTCAAAGTGCCGACACATGGCAAAATACCTCTACCACTAAGTGGGACACCTATCTCCTCATGTGACGACAAAATTACATGTGGTCACCTTCCACGTAGGATGACACATCACCGTGCCAACTCCCACAAGATGACAAAATAGGATTTGCATCCTAATTACACAATAGGTAATAAAAAAATATATTACAATTAATAAATGCAAGGAATTACCAAGGTTGAGACACCTTAATTCTCAACATTTCAAGCTTGTTTAAAGTGGATCTTACCTAATCCTTTGTGATCCTAGGACACATGATCTTTATAGTAGGAGAGAGAAGGAAGAGGTATGCCTATCTTTAAATGCTTGTTGTGTGTTATGCTTGCATTTTTTGTTCATTATTTACTTGTCTTTTTAGCATGTTGATTGTTTGCCTATTGATGATTGATTGCCGATTGTCTTGTTTGGTCATTTTGTTGATTGCCTTGGACTTGTTAGTAAGTACTTTTGACTACTGATGTATCCTTGAGTAAAAATGAACTAACTAAATTATGCTTTGATCTAAAATTAGAAAATAACAACTATTCTATGTTTTTGTATTTTTGCCAAATTGAAATGTGAATTAATTAACTAATACAATTAAATGATTCTAAATGTGATTTGAACAAACATTTCCAATTTTGTTTTGATTTTGGTTGATTGGACTCATTGATAGCCATGGACTTGTTAGCAAGGACTTTATCACTTGTTGCCTTGGCCTATTAGCAAGGGGTTTTCAAAATGATTTAGAGTGATTCTATTGAATTAAAACTAAATCCACAATCTAATCTAAGCTATCTAATGTAATAAAACATAAATATTGTCTAGCTATTTATAATCTGCAATGTAGTGTCCAAATGTCACCAATTTAGGTAAGATTGGAGATAAATAATCTATTTTTCAATTCTAATATAATCTTTTTCAAAGAAAATTAATCTAATAATTCAAAACAATGAGTTACAACCTCACACCTAGAGACCAGTAACCAAGATGCTTGGTGAAGATGTGGCATATAAGCCCACCACTGGAGGCCAAAGAAAGTCTCTAAGCAAATTTTCAACCTTCAACTAAGAAGCTTTTGAAGGAACCCGAAAAAAGTAGTAAACATGGGTGGTACTTTAGTGTAAATCTAAAATTTACTAGCCAAAGAAAGAGGTTTGGTAATCTAATAGTTAAGCTTTTTATCAATCATGAAATAATAGCTTGCAAAAGGGTAGCAAGAGAATATTGAAAGGAAAAGGGAATGCCTAAGAATCAAAAGACTTACCCAAGATCAACCTATTTCTAGCCAAAATTACCTAACCATCCCAGCTTAGGAAGAAATGACTGCCTATAACACTAGGTCTTTTACCATTGGATACTCAAACCAGAGGCCTGGCATAAAGTATCAAGGCAGTGAATATCTTGATTAACATTGTTTTCCTCCTTAATGATGGTGAGGAAGGAATTATCAACAAAATGACCATTATTCAACTAGTAGGTAGAATTAGGAAGAGATCCCCTTAACCAAGGTTTGAGAAACTGCATGGGCTAGTAGATAACCAAAGCCTTTTGTTGCAAGCCCATAAAGAGCTAGAGAAAGAGAGTAGCCTTAATGGATGGTCCAAAAATGTCTAAATAGTTTGGGTTGCTGACTATTATAGTAATACAAGGCAAGACATCAACAAACATCTACACAGACTAGATAAAACATGGTACAAATCCAAGAACTTGAAGCATGACAATAGTAAAAGACCATTCAGTATAGTCATAAGCCTTGGTAAAATAAATTCTAATAAAAATGGTAGATGGATAAGAATGTTGGGCCCATTCCATTCCTTCCCAAACAAAAATGATATTATCAAGAATATATCTAGATTTGATGAAACTAGTTTGTTTCAGGTGAACCAGCTAGGGAAGATGATGCCTAAGATTAAGAACTAGAGCCTTGAAAATAATCTTGTAAGAGATATTCAACAAAATGATGGGCCACCAATTGTAAATTTCTTCAAGGTGACTAGCTTTAGGTATGAATTTGATATTCCCTTTATCGATTAAATTTCCTAAATACTTTGTATAAAAAGCCTCTAGATATACATTATGAAGATCTTCACCCATAGTATCCCATATCTTTTTATAAAATTCACAAGGAAATCCATCCAAAATAGGAGCCTTGTCATTAGACAATGAAGAAATAGCTTCCTACAATTTCTCTTTGGTGAGAAGTTGATTACAAAGAATACATTGGGAATTGGAAACCTAACAAGGAACCACACTTAGGCATTGTTGCAAAGTACTAGATCGAGCTAGCATATCCTCTTAAGCAATAAAAACTTGCTTATAGTGTCAGATAAATCTCTATAAAATGTTAGGAAGTTTATTATGAGATACTCCCCTTCCTTGATTTGCTTAATGGTTTGAGATGTATAGAGAACATGTAAAGCATGAACAAATTCTTTTAAGACCTTGTCTCATATCTTGATCTAGTGAAGCTAAGCTTTGATTTGGGCTCCACATGCAGTATGAGCATCTACAATTTACTTCTGGTGGTGGAGCTAAGCCACCCAATGCTGAGTAGCCAAATCAAAGGACTACACTTCCATAGTTGCCGTGACTTGGTGGAGCTCCAATGTGGTGGCCTCAGATGCATAGTGGCAGAAACAAGCCAATTGACACCATTAAATGTAGAGGAAATGAGAAGTATAAGTGATTGCATCTTCCATTAGGCTATCCATTTGGCCTTATGCATGGGATGTGGTTCTAAATTCCAAACATGTTGAATATGACCTGAATTGCCCTTGTGATTGAGCAATGACGTGTTTAAGAAAAATTGAGTCTTTATAGCCTTAGGTTTGGCAAATTTCCACTCAATACAAAACCGTATTGGAAAGTGGTCTGAAAGCATAGTGTCTAACAAGGGCTCCATTGGAAAAGAGTAATAGATGGAAAATGAAAAGGATTGAGCTAACAACATGGCTTGATCTAGACACTTGATTACCTTACTAAGACCAACTCTAAGATTACTCCAAGTGTACCATGTTTTATGATCTTGGCAATGACCAAGATTGGGATCAAAAAGTCTTAATTTATTGTGCATAAAAAACCAGGCCTCTCTTTCGCTAGTTATCCACCACATAGGAAAGGCCCCACATTTATCCTAGGCCATTTCAATAATATTAAAATCCCTACATAGGACCCAAGTGGAAATAGGCATTGAATCGATAATCCATCTCCAAAGGGTATATCTCTCAATAACATAATTTGAATCATAAACATCAATAACTCCAAAGGAATGATTATTAATGTTGAAAAGAGACCACAATGCCTAGTTGGTGGGGCCACATCCCTAGTCAACTAAGTTTTGTTGCCACATAGGAGAGAGAAAGGTGAGAACACCACCTCAAATTTCTTCATGATTACTACACAAAAATGATTAGAAGGATAAATGACACAACAAGCTACAAAAAGCAAAAAAATAGAAATCTTAACCTCTTGTAAATAGAGAAAGTATAGACCTGGAAACTATAGTCAAGTATCTCAATGGAATACTTTTGAGGGAGGTCTGTCAAACCTTGAACATTCTAGGGGACACAATTCATAAATGAGTGTTGAGAGTCATCTCCTCGTTATTTAGCTCATCAAGAGTGAAATAACTATTGTATAGAAGAGCTTCATTTGAATCAAAACTTCCTATCAAAAAATTAAGCTGGATGGGTCACCGTTTCTCTGGCACATACTCTCCCTCCTTCAAATGCCCCGATGGGCTACGAGACCTTCATTGTACAACTATAGGAGGGGAAGCATGTTAGGAAGTGATGGTTGGTGGTTGAGTCAAGAATGACACTAGTGGAAATCTTATAAATTTTACCTCACTAGAATTCTCGCCAAGAGATGAGAGATGATATTTTCCTGAATCTTGAGGTTTTATTAAAACATTTTTTGACACCCAACCTCTAGATCTTGAAGATAGAGCTTGAAGAAGGCTTGGGTGAATGACCATTATTACTAGAGTTTTTAGCTTTGTGACTAACCATTATAGACCAACCTTCCATTTTTTGCATGAGGCAGTGACCTAGAGGCAAGTTGTGTAGAAGGTTTAGGATATGGAGAAGCCAAAGGCTAGTCTTGAATCTTATGTTCAGAAGATTGACAATCATAACAAGTATTCATAAAATTCAAGTAAAGAACATGTTGAGCGTACCTCATTTGTCAAATTTGGGTATCCATAGTCTCTTTTAAATCTTTAGTGAGGTCGACTTCAACACAAACTTGTCGTTGAGGATGAACTGAATAGAACCATTCAGGTTCAACACAAACCATAGAGCCTAAAGAGGAAGCTATTTGGCTTAAAAACTTCTAGCATGGCAAGGGCAATCCAGGGAACTCAACCCAAATAGGGACTCAAAGATTCCTTTTGTTGTAGATACTTTAGTCCAAGGTTTGAAAACCAACAAAGAAGAATGGACAAGCCACGGGCCATGATTGAGAATAGCCTCAACATGGTTGGCTTTAGTGAAGAAAAAAAGAAAAAAGTCTTTAGTAAGGTTTTGCATGGCTTCAAGGAAAATCCTATGCAAGACCCAAGCCTTGTTGACCCAATCTTTGAGCATGCTTTCAGGGGGGGACCCTTCCCACAAAATACCCTATCAAGGTAAAATTTGTAATCACTGCAGGCATTATCAAATTCAGGAATGGTAAGACAACATATGGGGCTTTTTCAGGGGACGTACCTCATGAAACACCTTGGGAACAAACTTCCTGGGTCACTCGAGTGGGGGTGCCAATGTTAATCATTGTTGGACTTTCAAAACCAACAATAGCAACTATGGAGTTATGAAAGATCGAGGCCATTTAAAAGGGGCAATAAATGTCCACAAGCATGGCAACTTAAGAAGTGCTGCAATAAATGAATAAAAAAGCTAAAGACCCACATTTTAGAAAGTAGTATGACATGGACACTAGCAAAACCATGAAATTCTCATAAATTTCAATATTATTTTGAAACTTAACTTTTTAATCTAATTTAGTTGCTACATTCATTGCTTAATTAATTAATCATTCTAAATAATTTTTAAAGAACCTTTATAAAAACAGTAACTATAAAAAAAACATTAAAAAATCCAATAATTAAGGGGGTACAATAATTGTGATGATACTTAGAAACAAAAAGACTATTTCTTATTTGAAACTATGCTCTAGGATGGGAATGGCTATTTAATGTTTATATTGATACCATTTACCTACAAAAGTTAGTGTGAAACTTTAATTCTATATATGCACCAAATAAGGTACATGTGAAATGAATAAAATGAAATGATTTTAGCTACATCCACCAAATGACCAAAATTACACCTAATGTGGACAACTAGAGTCAAACTTTATTCTTAGCCAACATCCAACAAAGTGAGGCAAACCTTTTTGTCAGTACAAAAAATGATGCCATTAGTTTTTATCGTTTAATATATGAGATAAAACCATATCCATCATTGATTATAACCATTATAATAAATCAAACACTGGGTAGGACCACATATAAAAAGAGTTAAACTTTATTTTTAGTCAGGGAGGACCTTTTTGGTACAAAAGTTAATGGAATTGGCTTTTCTAGTTTATAAATGAGGCAAAATCATATCCACCCTTAGATTATAACCACTAAATAACTCATCCTACGGTTCATATCTAAAGCTTTAATAAAGAGGAGCCTTAAACATCAGCATCTCAAAACCAACTCGCTTTTTCAAGAGCTGAATTTGGTGCTCTCACACTTAAAACCCCAAAAGTCGGTTGGTAGAGGAATTGCAAAATTTAGGACAAGACCAGTCACGAGCGTTTGGAGGTGACACGAAAACTAGAAACCTGAAACTCGTCTTTCTATTGGTCCATGTCAGCAAAGCCCACGTGGGTGAGGTTTGAATCACGTGGGCTATTGGTGAAATCTATCCGTGGCGGGGTTCATCTTACTGTTCGACACTGACCTGGACCAAAACTTTATCCAAAGTGCACCCCGCTCTTGGTTTTAATGGATGGGAAGTTTTCGAGAACATCATTAAGTTTTTTGTTGCAGGTTTGAAGCTCAGAAATGTGGGGAACAGATATTTTAATGGAGGAGGATTATATACCGTGTATTGCTGCAATGCTAAGTGTTTGCATCTGCACCTGCACCGATCAAATGCTTTTCTTCGATGCAGATGCAGATACAAACAGATAACACTGTGGCCTTGTCAATATAATCCTTTTTTGCAACGATATAATATGTTTTTCTTTTGGGATCTGTATCCTTCTGACATTATAAATCTTATTTCTTGTTCTAACATTTGCAGTATTTTTTTCTTGTGGGGTTTTGTGTTGTTTAATCTTGTTCTGGCTGCATCACCTGGCTTAAAGCATGTAGGAACCTGTGACGTTTACTTGGCAGATAAGTATAAAGTGCATTGTCTGGCTTAAAAGCATGTGACATTACTAGGCAAATTGGTATGAAGGGTGCTTTTATAAAATAGGGAATTATTTTGTATGGACCATTTACAATACCAGAGCTTTGGACCAGTGTCCTGCTTAAAGTACCTGGCCTTCAACAGGTTTTGGGACTTCTGGGTCTATTTTAAAAGTAGGCGCTAGAAACAATGAGAGCATAATTAAAACTGAAAGCTAAAGAATAGAAGATGAAACTTATTTTGCAGTTTTTATAATAGAACTTGCAACATCAAAGCAGCTTTTTTTAATCCATCCACTTTATTCAACTTTCACAGTTTTATTGGAGCTTTTGCTATATATAGTTTGTTGCTGTTCACAGTATCATTGTATGCGTTGCTTTGGTTTGATTGATCTCCTGTATTTTTATATAGATTTGTTTACCTACTATCACCATTGGTTCTGTATGATTTTCTTTAATTTCATCTACCCATTAGAGAGCAGTGTATTTGGCATTCATCTTTGTATAGGCTCTTATGCGTTGTAAATCTCATCTTATGCATTACTACTGCCAGGATATTTTGGCCTTTTTCACTTTTGTTCTATTTTTGCATGCCGCTACTTATGCAGTCATTCTCATTCTGGGCATATGGATCTACTAATGTCAAAGTTGGGACCTTTTTAACTCGAGTAGTGAATATTTGCCACTGTTTTTTTATTGGCTGAGTATACTACTGGATCTTTAACACTGATATGTGATTAAACTGGTTTGGCTTGAGGGGCTTAATCAAATTGTGAGTGGTTTTAAAATAGTAAAAGCTATTTAGAATATTATAGTATTTTCTCTCTTAGGATATTATTAGTATCTTTAACACTGATATGTGATTAAGCTGTTTTGGCTTGAGGGCTTAACCAAACAAATTGTGGGTGGTTGTTAAAATCTAACCTGGGTTTAAAGTTAGAATAGTGAAAGCTGTTTAGAATATTATTAGTATCTTCTCTATTAGAATATTATTAGTATCTTTAACATTGATATGTGATTAAGCTGTTTTGGCTTGAGGCGCTTAATCAAACAAATTGAGGGTGGTTTTTAAAATTTAACTTGGGTTTAAAGTTAGAATACTGAAAGCTATTTAGAATAGTACTAGTATCTTTTCTATTAGAATATTATTAGTATCATTTTTGTGATTATTTTAAGGAAAAGGTTTAATAGTTAAAAGATAATTTTTTATTAATAAAAGTAAGATAATTATTGATATTATTTTTTTGATATCAGATGAAGGGTAAAATTGTTATTGATTGTTTGACAATTAAATTGATAATATTAATATTTGAGTAGAACAATTTTGATTATTAAACCATTTGATATTTAAGTTGTAGACATCTCTACTACCAAACGTTCCATAACCCTAGATGATAAATAGCTTATTTACCCCTTTGCATTGTCTAGTCCGAGGCCATTAGCCCTACCCACTCTATAATGGAAATTATTGAATTGACAATTTTGTAGTGGTCCATAAAGACACCATTATAATCAATGCTGGTGTTGAATGACCAATATGGTGGTATAATCTATGAATGGTTATTGTAATCTTTTAATGATTATATGTCTGTTCATTTATTAGGTGAAAAATTTACTGCTTTTTTTGTCTTTGTAATTCTTTGAATAAATATTGCTGGCTCCTCCTGTTTCTGTCTACTTTAAGCTGTACTTTTGCAGATTCATTTACCTATTTAGTCAGTCTGTGGACATTAACAGACTTTCTTTCTTCTTCCTGTAGGTCATGAAGGTAAATTGGAAAAGGACTTTGTGGAGATATTCAAAAGAGTCTTGGCTGTAAAAGTACGCACCTTACAAACGCTGCAACTGCATTATTAAGGGGTTTGTTCATTATTTCATAAGGCTAACCTTCAATTTGTTGCTCATGAAGTGTTTTGTTTTATGGGTAGCGCTAGCTAGAATTTGTAAGGAGGCTGTAAAATAACATACGCCGGCCATACAAGGAACAATCTATGCATTGATTCATCATGTCTAAGCCATGTAAGTAATTTATCCCTTCTGCATATATGTGAAATGAATAATCCGTTTGCATCTTGTTCGATAGCTCGCACTCTCAACTGATTCACTTTGGATGCCTGAGTGCTTCAAGGCCTCAGCTTAAGTTTGAAATCCTACCTATGCAAAAGGATTACTTTTAGTTTTGCCATTTGTAGAATTTGGACCTTATTTTTTTTGAGTTGGTGTTATCTTTGAATAGGGTGTTGAATTCCCTCGTTAGTGAAGATTTTTAAACAAACAATATAACAGCGGATTTTAAATGAACAAACAAAATAACCATACAAGATATATGCAGACACAGAATAAACTTTTTATTGCTATTGAAAAACCAGAGGGCTACAACTCTTTATTACAATGTATTTATTTGCAAAGAAACCTATATAGAAAAAACAGAAAAAGACAAACTAATGATAGCATGTTTCTACATGCATTATCATGCAACAAACAACTCCTAAAAACAACTAACAACTAAACTAACTTTAAAAAAAAAACAAGAAAATAGAAATTGCACATCTGGCTGTGCCACATCAGTTATCCAACATACTCCCCCTTGATGCAGAGAGGAGTCACAATACTATCTCAAAGCATAAAAAACTGAACCTTTGCAACTGCCCTGCAAGCTGTTCTGTAGTCTTGATATACCTGAGTTCTACTTCTTTCTTTTGCACCAAATCTCTGATAAAATGATATTACAGATCAAAGTGTTTAGTTCTACTATGATGCATGGTATTTTTTGCCAATTTGATTGTGCTCATATTATCACAGAAGAGCACTGTAGGCTGAACTTGTTTTTCTCCAATCTCTTCAAGAATTTTTCTGAGCCATAATGCTTGGGTACCTGCAGAGAAAGAGAAACTATGCTTTGTTTCTTTGAACTCCAAGAAACCAAACCAGAACCAAAAGTAAAACAATTACCAGAGGTAGAATTTTGGTCATCCACACTACCTCCCCGGTCATCCACACTACCTCCCCAATCAGAATCACTAAAACCAACTAGATTAAATCCTTTATAACTGTAGTAATGAATGCCAAAAGCAAGAGTTCCTTTCACATACCTCAAAATTCTTTTAGCAGACCGCATATGTAATTCAGAGGGTTCTGTCATATACCTTGAAACAAGAGAAACTACAGAAGCAATATCAGGCCTTGTGTGGGTTAGAAACATTAGACTGCCAACCATAATTCTATAAGCTGTCTCATCAACTCTTTTAGCACCATCCTCTCTACACAACACAACTCCCTGAGAAATTGGAGTGGAGGCTGGTTTACAATCAACCATATCAAACTTCTTCAACATATCCTTGGCATATTTTGTTTGACAAAGGAAAATTCCATCCTTACTTTGATAAACCTCCATGCCTAGAAAATATTGCATAAGGCCTAAATCTTTCATTTCAAACTCATTCATCATAGCATGCTTGAATTCATCCTTCATCATAGAACTACTTCCCATATACAACAAATCATCAACATACAAACTCACAATAAAAATATCATTACCTTCTTGTTTGTAGTAGAGGGTAGGCTCACTCTTACTTCTCTTGAAGCCATTCTCCTGAAAATACTCATCAATCTTAGCATACCAAGCTCTTGGTGCTTGCTTGAGGCCATACAAGGCCTTCTTCAGCTTGTAGACTAGATGTTCTTTTCCTTGCACCTCAAAACCTTATGGTTGTTCCACATAAATTTCCTCATCTAGGTACCCATTCAAGAAGGCACTTTTCACATCCATGTGATGAATGCTCCATTTCTTTTGGGCTACAAGGGAAATCAATATTCTAATAGTCTCTTGTTGTGCTATGGGTGCAAATGTTTCTTCATAATCAATGCCATACCTCTGTGTGAAGCCTTTAGCAACTAATCTTGCTTTGTGTCTTTCAACACTCCCATCACTATGGTACTTAGTCTTGTAGACCCATTTAGTGCCAATCTTTTTCTTGTCATGAGGAAGTTTTGTAAGCTCCCAAGTACCATTCCTATGAATAGCATCCATCTCTTCTTGCATTGCTTGCACCCAAACTTTATTAACACATGCATCTTCATAACAAGATGGTTCAAAAATAGATTGTGAAAATAAAGCAAAATTTATTGTTTCACTTATAGGATTCTCTTCATGTGCTTGGATTGTACTTCTTTGATAGATATCACTTAAACTTCTTACCTTCCTTGTAGGACTTGGACTTGAATTTGGACTTGTACTTGAAATTGAAGAACTAGATGAGGGGCTATTTGGTGGATGTATAGCACTTGGAATTGAAGTATTAGTTGGCTGCTCATGATCAATATCAGAAATAATACCACCATTCAAAATAGATTTAGACTTCTCAACATGGTCTTTTTGATGACCATAAACTGTCCCTTCATTGAAAATCACATCTCTTGAAACAAGAATGCTATTAGTACAAGGGTTAAACAACCTGCAAGACTTACTTTGCTCACTATATCCAACAAAAATGCATGACTCACTTTTGGGATCTAATTTTTGTCTCTTTTGATCAGCCACATGAACATAGGTTAAGCAACCAAAAACTCTAAAATGATTAACATTAGGCTTTTTTTTATGCCAGGCTTCATAAGGAGTCATCATGTCAAGTGCTCTAGTACGACTCCAATTGAGAATGTACACTGTATCACCCCAAAAAGAATTGTCTAATCCTTTGGTATGTAGCATACTCCTTGCCATTTCCACCACTGTCCAGCTACCCCGTTTTGTTGAGGTGTGTAAGCATATCACAATAATTCCTAAAATCTCTTGAGCAAAATTCTCCTCCACGATTTGTCCTTAAGCATTTAATCTTACAACCTTTTTCATTTTCCACAAGGGCTTTAAACCTTTTGAATGTATCAAAGGCTTCATCCTTGGCCTTCAAAAAATAAACCCAACACTTACGTGAGTAATCATCAATAAAAGTAATGAAATATGATGACTTACCCAAACTCTTTGTCTGCATAGGACCACAAATATCTGAGTGAACCAATTGAAGTGGGTAATGGGCCCTCCATGCATTGCCTTTTGGAAATGACTCTCTTGCATGTTTTCCTTTAGCACAACCTTCACAAACTTTCTTGCATTCTTGAACCTTAGGCAAACCATAAACCAAAGCTTTTGAAGTGAGAAACATCAAACTGTGAAAATTCAAGTGTCCATATCTGAGATGCCATAGCCAACTCTTATCCTCATATGCCATATTGGCAAGATGGCTGCTATGTTCACCAAACTTCAATGGGAACATCCTATTCTTTGACATAGGCACTACTGTAAACACCCTATTGCCTTGATTTTTATCATAAATTGTACATTGCTGATTTTCAAATACCACCTTATAATTCTTCTCACACAACTGCCCAACACTAATTGTGGAGTGTAGTAAATATCAGTCACAAATTTCTTACCTTCTTTTGTATTCACCTCATAGCTCCTTTAGCTGCAACCTCCAAGGACTGGTCAAGCTTAATTTTAGATTTGAAACTTTTATCCATTGTAGAAAAAATCTCATTATTCCTTGACATGTCATTAACAAAATTAGCACTTCTATTGTTATTACCTTCTTTTAATCTACATTCCCTTTCAAAGTGACCATACCTATTGCAGTGATAACATTGAACATTTCTTTTATCAAATCTGCCTCTGCCTCTTCCTCTTGGACCACCTCTTCCTCTTCTATTTCCTCTTGAAGAATTCTAAAGAATTCTGATTTTGACCTCTGCCTTGGCCTTGATTATTTTTGGTGCTTGTGCTAGCATTTTCATTCTTTGTAATTTGTACTTTGGAAGAAAAAGCCTTCTCATTACTTTCTTCAAATGAATCTCTCAATCTTTCTTCATGAGACATGAGAGATCCAACAAGTTGATCAAACTGAAGAGCAGTCAAATCCTTGCTTTCTTCAATGATGATGGCAACATTGTTCCACCTTGGTGTTAGAGACCTCAACACCTTTTTGATCACAACTTCATTGTCCATAGTTTCTCCAAGAGTAGCCATCTTATTAACCACATCTTTTACTCTTACACAATAATGACTCACATTTTCACTTTCTTGCATCTTCAAATTCTCAAATTCTCTTTTTAATGTCTGCAACTTGACAACTTTGACTTGATCACTACCTTGGTAAGCTTCTTTTAGAGTCTTCCAGGCATCTTTAGCTGCACCTGCAATTCTTGGAAATAGGCTCTCATCAAGAGCTATTTGAATGTGAAATAAAGCCTGTGCATTCTTCTTATTAGCTTCCTTCTTAGCTGTTCTATCATTGGCTGCAAGAACATTCCAATCAGCTGGCTCTTCATATCCTATTTCTACAATTTCCCATAAATCTTTACCTATCAAAAAAGTTGTCATCTTGATGCACCAATAATCATAATCAGATCCATTAAATTCTGGGATTGGCAAAGAGTTAGAATTTGACATGATAAATTTTCTAACAAATTAACCTGCTCTGATACCAAATGAAGATTTTTAAACAAACAATATAACAACAGATTTTAAATGAACAAACAAAATAACCATACAAGATATATGCAGACACAGAGAATAAACTTTTTATTGCTATTGAAAAACCAGAGGGCTACAACTCTTTATTACAATGTATTTATTTGCAAAGAAACCTATATGGAAAAAATAGAAAAAGACAAACTAATGATAGCATGTTTCTACATGCATTATCATGCAACAAACAACTCCTAAAAACAACTTACAACTAAACTGACTTTAAAAAAGAAACAAGAAAATAGAAACTACACATCTGGTTGTGCCACATCAGTTATCCAACAGTTAGAATCTAGATAAAATTTTGATGGCTCAAAATCATTATTAGAAGGCTGCCCTCAGCAGCTGTGTGGTACGCAACTATGTTCGATAGTTGAAGTGGCATGAGTTCGAATCACGATGGGACATCAAAGTCAAAATCATTTGGCTTGTTGTAGAAGAGCATGTTGGATAAATGCTGGTAAGCGTCACATTAACAGTAGTTTAAAACTGTTTACTTTCAGAGTTATATTTTTAGATGCATGGAATTGTCCATCTTTAGATGCTTTATTTTTAGTGATTTTTTTTTAAAAGGGCACACTGATCTTTTGTATCGCCCAGGTTTTGTGTGCTGCAGTTTTAGGAACAGCATGAGAAGTATTTAGTTTTTAATTTACTATTATTTTTGGACTGTTAAACATTATACAACAGCCGCTTCCTTGCTGTTTTTTAAGTGGTAAGACATAAAACAGTATGTGAAAGTCAGTCAATTTAGAAGTAATACACAGTAATATTTTTGTATGTCGCTCAATTCTGAAGAGTTATATGAAGATATGTAGGTTTGCCATTATATATCTTGCAAGGATTACAACAGTAAGTTATTTGTTCTATTGAATAATATGTACTACAAGTAATTGTTTAGATATTGTTGAGTGCAAATTTTTATTAGTTTGAAAGATCAGTTTAGTTGAACAGTGGATTTCAAAATTTTCATTTGCTATCAGAGCAAGTTATTGTTTGGGTTGTTTGCCTTTGGTCATATGAGAAGTTTGTAATAATTTTCATTTATGGGAAAATAATTTTTGTGTGGGTTCTTTGAGAGAGTGTGGTATAGTTGCAGTAGTGTAATCATGAATGATTTTGTTGGGATGTTACTATAGAATATTAGTGTAATTTTGAATGGTTTTGTAGTGTAATCTTGAATGGCTTAATAGCAAGTATTTAAGTTAAAGCAAAGCTTGGTAAGTGTGAATCCATTGGAAAACATTAGTTGAGGTAAGAATTTATTTTCATACGGAACAATCTCAAAAACTTTGGAAGTTGGGATAGTCTTTAAAAGATATTTGAGGGTATCATTTACGTAGTTCTTTTGTGTTTTTAAAATGTAATTGTATAAGGAAATCATTTGTTCCAATGAGAAATATTGGTAAAAGAGCATAGAAAGAAAATAAAAATTCAATGCATGAAAAGAATATTTTGGAAGAACTCGTGAGAGTTAGAAAAAAATGAAGAATTGGAAGGAAAGTTGAAGTGGTTTGATAAACAATTTAAAATCCTTACCAAAAAAAAAAGTTCTCAAAAGAATGAAATATTTGAAATAGAAAGAACAAAATAATCAGTTAGATCAATTACTTGAAACATACGTAAAGGAAAATGAGCATTTAAGCTCTAAGCCTTCACTATGTAAATGTCTTATGTAATACAAATGATTTGTGTTATTCATTTGATGAATCATTTGATACATGTGATATAGCTAAAGGTTCTAAAATAAAGAGTGTAGGGTTGAAAATGATAGTGTGTTTGAATTAACAAATCTTGCTTATGGTTGTAATAATAATAACAAAAGATGATTTGTGAAGAATATTGGTTTTAAGATTATGAAAAGAATGGGTTATGATGGAAAAGGTTTAGGAAAGTATGGGAAAGGAATTAGAGATCTCATTGAACCAAGTGCGAGGCTTAAAAATGAAATTATTGGATTTGTTAGAGGTGAAAAAATATAAATGATGTTATAGGTAATATAGTTACAAAAAAGCTACTTCAAGAAATGTAGTGTTCCCAATGTTCTTATTGTAATAGGCAAGGACATAAAAGGGAAACATGTTGGGATTTTCATTCCTGTACTATCTATGGATTGAATAATCATTCTAAAAAAATGTTGGAATAGAGAGTGTAACAAACAATCTATGAAAGATTGTATACAAATGAATTGTGCATAGATTGATGTATCTAATTGGCAAAAGATCAAAAATATGTTTTAAAAGTTGTACAAGCATAAATTTTACATGTTGAACAAAATAGCAATCAAACAAGGTTTGAATATTTGAGTTGGGTGATTGATGATTGTTTAAATATGACTGAAAGCAAACCATTGCCTTGTTATATGTTATTACTAAAAGATTTTGGTCCAAAAGTAGATAGTGGAGGGAAGTTTTAGACGGCACAAAGAAAGGTATCATGCAATTTGGAAGACTATGATTCTTCACAACTGACTATTGTTGTGTCCAAAGATGTTATTTTTAAGAATGAAGAAGGAGTGTATGGTCATCAAAAAGACCATGTTGACAAGTCAAGCACATGAGGAGAATTGGAGAGGTGAGACAATAAATTTTTCTTTACTTTCATAGGTTGATTTGAACCATGTTTTGAAGATGCATGTTCTAATAGTGTTTGGGTGCATGCAATGCAAGAAGAAATGGATTCCATTCATAGGAATGATAGTTGGGAGCTTACAAAGCTTCCGTGTGATAAGAAACATATTAGTACTAAGTGGGTCTATAAGACTATGTACAATAATGATGGTAGTGTTGAAAGATACAAGGTATAGTTAGTTGCAATAGAATTCACACAATGATTCTAATTAAGGTGGTATTCTAGATGACTAGAAGTCTACTTTTGATAAATTGTTTTTCACTTGGTTTAGGTTTAGTTACATGGAGCTCAGAGAAGCAAAATTTAGTTTTTGAAACTCTGTAAATGTTGCTAAGAAACCCCTTTACAACAATTTAAAACTATTTAGTTTTAGAGTTATATTTTTAGATACATGCAAGTGTCCATCTTTAGATTCTTTATTTTTAGTGTTTTTTTTAAAAAGGGCACTAATTGATCTTTTGTATCACCTAGGTTTTGTGTACTGCAATTTTAGGAACAACATGATAAGTATAAATAGTTTTTAATTTACTAATATTTTTGGATTGTTAAACATTATATAACAATTGCTTCTTTTTTCAAGTGGTAAGACAATAAAATAGTATGTGAAAGTCAATTTAGAAGTAATAGATAGTATTATATTTGCATGTTGATCACTCAATTCTAAACAAAGTTATATCAAAATATATTTGTTTTGGTCTCAACTATAGGTGTATTTATTCTATCAAATAATATATGCTACAAGGATTACAACTGTAAGTTATTTGTTCTATTGAAAAATATGTGCTAAAAGTAATTGTTTAAATACTATTGAGTACAATTTTTTATTGGTTTGAAAGATCTGGCTTAGTTGAACAATAGGTTTTAAAATCTTCAAAGCATTTGATGATAAGATTAAGCTACATGTTAATTATGTCTCTTGCTAATTGCATAATATTAGACAAATTTATCATGTGAAAAAATTTAGGTGCTTAGATTAGATGTTTGTTGTATCTTTAAAAAACATTTAATAAAGTTATTTTGTCTTTAATTATTAAGTATGTTTATTTATTTTAAAATTTTATTTAAAATAATAAATAACATAAAATATATTTTAGATAATTAAATAAAAAAGTTGAGATAGAATTAGTATTAGATTTGGAAATTGACCAATGAGCCATTAAGGGCGTGGTTTGGTGGTTAAGTCGCTTAGTTGTACTGGCGGCCACCAGAGTTCAAACCCCTGCTGGGCCAATGAGTTCGCAGGCTTTATGCCTTCATTGGGCCAACGAGATCATGGGTTTGAAGTGTTCTTACTTGGGGATAAGGTCCCCCGTGTTGTGGCCTCACTGGTTCATAGCTCTGGGCAAAAGTGTTACCACGAAGCTGGAGGGCGTGTCGCGCCAGCATCATTGGTCATGTTAAAAAGTTTACCAAGCACATTTGAAAAAAAAAGTATTAGATTTGCAAATTGTAAAGAGAGTGAAAAGGGATAGGAGGTATGCCTAGTTTTGCGATGGTATATGATTTGTTGAAAGATGAAAGTAAAATACATAGTTGGATACAAATTAAGATTTTATGTCAACTGAATTGCATATTTATACATGTCTACTTCCACACACTAGTGTCCTTTCGGTGTTCTATTGCTTGATGCATGCACTAATGTTCCTTGCTAGTAGCTGCATCCTCTGTACCTATTGGAATAAATCCTTACACTTGTCAACATCATCTACTCTTGTTATGGTTCTTATTAGTGCCTAAAAAGGGAAAATTGGTCCCTATGGCACATTTAGGGACCTTCATCAATCAAACCCCAAGGATTGATCCAACAAAAGTAGTATGAAGAGGTTTTAGAGTGTGTGGCCCTAGGTGTTGTTAGAATATGAAAAGATGAATAACCCATAAAACTAGTGCAAATGAATAGATATTAAACTATGAAAGCAAATGATACAAGATCAAAATAACAACATAGAGTTAGTCTCCATGAGAGTAATGCAAATGCTAGAAGCAAAATAGCATTATGAGGATGCAAAAGCAAGGATGCCTAATACAAGCTAGGTAGCATGTTTATATAGAAAAGGGAGAGGGTGGAGGTGGCAACACCAACCAATATGAAGCAACCATCTATCGGACAAAAGATAGCAAAGTATCCTCCCAAGATAGCTAATGGATGCTCACTTGTAGGAAGGTGACACCTCATAACCCACTCACCTAATTAAACATGCTTTATGAACCTAAGTAAGATTATAAAAGGTGTAGGAAAAACTTAGGAATAAAGGGAAAATAAATAACCCAACTAGGAAATAAAAACCTACACTAACAACCCCCCTTAAGTGTAGCTTAGGTGGATGAAAAGATGGGTCCCAACAAATCAAGCTTGATGAGGTGCCCATGTACATAAAATCCCCCCCAAAGAGAAGAAGCCCCCACCCCCCTCCTGAATCTCTCAAATATGGAAACTAAAATCTGTTCTTGCACATAGAAAAGCTATAATACCATGTTATAATTTAAAAAGATGAATAACCCAGAAAACTATTGCAAATGAATAGATATTAAACTGTGAAAGAAAATAATACAAAATTAAAATAAGAATACAGAGTTAGTCTCCATGAGAGTAATGCAAATGCTAAAAGCAAAATAGCATTATAAGTATTCAAAAGCAAAGATGCCTAATACAAGCTAGGTAGCATGTTTATATAGAAAAGGGAGAGGGTGGAGGTGGCAACACCAACCAATAGGAAGCAACCATCTATCAGACTAAAGATAGCAAAGTATCTTCTCAAGATAGCTAATGGACGCTCACTTATAGGAAGGTGGCACCTCATAACCCACTCACCTAATTAAACATGCTTTATTAACCTAAGCAAGATTAATAAAAGGTGTAAGAAAAACCTAGGAATAAAGGGAAAATAAATCACCCAACTAGGAAATAAAGACCTCAGGTGTAGATAGTTGTAACTAGGTGGCATATGTAGAAATGAAGGAAGACCTAGATGGTTTACAATAGTAAGTGTGTGCTAGAGGTGCAAAGTGAAGTGAGGTGAGTGCTGAATAACTTCCATTTTAAGCTAAGACCATTTTAATAGAAAATTTTGGGCCCAATTTGATAGTTGGACGTGAATTAGGGCTTAGAGTTCATGAAAAGAAAAGTGTCTAGGTGGTAAAAGCAAAGTTTAAATTCACAAGACACAAACACACATGATTCTATCTAGAGGACTAGAATGCAACGTGCTACTATCTCAAGTGACAAAAAGATGGATATTAGGGATGGAACATGGGTTTTAAGGTGTGAGGACTAATATCCATGTGAGATGGGGTGTTTTTGGGACATTTTATACTCCAAGGGGGTTACAGTGATTAAAATAATGTTTATTAAGTTGGTACTAAAACAAGTACAAAACTAAAGAGAAGAAGTGATAAGTATGTATGTTTCGACCTTATATTTTTCCCCATCTTTAGTAAATAAAGTTATTTTTATGATACTTTCAAATAAAAATGATACAAAGAAAGGATACTAAAGAACTTCAATTGGAATTATTGTCTTTTTTTAGTTAAGCACCATTTTTAGTTCTACAACACACACAAAAAGAGAAATCAACATTCATCATGAAAATATCTAGAAAAGTAAATTCCACACATTCTAAAAATCATTTTTTTAATTTTACATTTTTATTAAACTTGGTAGGCAAGTCCTATCATGGAGTTGGAATTGGTGTTGCCTTCATGATATTGAGTAGGGAGTGAGCAAGAGAGGTGTGAGGGGATCATGTTGTATGTGATAGACATGAAGTTGTCACCAAGTTGGCCTCCATGATCGGTACAATCCATGATTAAGGTGATTCTACCATGGGTCCTACACCACACCCATTCTTGATCAATGGGTAATATAGCATCCATGCAAGACCACAATAACCAAGAATGGGTGTGATGTAGGATGCATGGTAGAATCACCTTAACAATATGCATGGTGTAGGACACATGAATATGTCACTTTAAACATTGTGCAGTGTAGGACTCAAACCTTAGAGTCACTTTATCTAGGATGTGTGGTGTATGATCCATGAAAGATTATGTTAACCATTGCACATGTATGTGTTGTTGACTTTGAGAAGGACATGTGATCCCTTTAATTGATTGGATGTGGTAATATGCAATCAGTTTAAGGAGAAGAGAAAGATGTAAAGCATGTATGAGGTTCACTTTGAAAGAAGGTGCAATTGTGCAATCATAATGTACCAAAGGGGAGGGGGAACAATAATGTTTCCACTATAATTTCCCCATTGGAAGGGCAAGTGGAAGAAGAAATGTGAGGTAGGTAGTGGGCAATGTCATAGACATGATATCAAAAGTAAGAATGGGTGTAAGGGATAAGAAGGAAGACTTGGTATGGTAAAGACATGATGTGAGAGTAGTAGGGATATGGTCATAACATAATTGTAACACAAAGCATAATGACATAGTTGAATAGAAAGTTTGAAAAAAAGTGGCAAGTTGAGAAGTGCGATGCAAGATGGTGTTCAAGATAAGTTACCACACAAAGTAGTTGTTGAAAAAGGAACAATCTGATTAATGTCATATAACAACACAATACCATGAAGAAAGCGTAAAGGGAGACAACAAGGAAATTATGATTTTAGTTCAACATGATGAAGGTGAAGCATCTCATAGGAAGAAAAACACAATGAAGGATGAATGATAGATAAAAACAGTATGTTCATGAGTAAAAGAGGATACATGTATACACATAGAAGAAGGGTACAAGGGGAAGGAGGCACATGGATAATAATACCTCACATTTTAATATGCACCCATGACTGACACCTTATATCATCCACTAAAGGTGAGGAATAAGATACCAGACAAAATAAGAATACACATAAAGGGGTATTATTAAATATTTTTAGTTAATGTAGGCTACAACATCTTGAGGAAATCATTATTGACATTTTCCTCCAAGAAAAATTCAATGAGATGAGCCATGATGGATTGGTGAGTGAAAGGAATTTAAAGAACATCAGCAATCATAAGAACCAATGTAATGGTTGTTGAAAATGCTTTTTTAGTAGTGAAACTTCATCTTGATTGGTGAATTTGGTTTGAATTGGCCCATCCAAATTTGGCAAATATAATGAAATGGTTAGGGGTCCAAATCACTAGGAATTTAATATTAATCGGTCCAATAGGTGTTCAATTGTCATCCTAATATTTATGAAGCATTTATATCCTAATATTTTTCCATAGTAGACTACACATTTTTATCAGGGAATCACCTAGAATTTTGGAGGCATGTTTGAATTAATCAACATATTTGTCAATACCATTAAAAATCTCTCTGGTATGAGGACTAATTTCATTTTTACCATTATAAATCCATGTTATCACCTTGAAATCACCATTAATGCTTTGGATCATGGTCCTAATCATCCATAATTTACATCCACCATTTTACAATAAGTTAGGATTTTCCACAGTTTTCCTCCACCATTTTACAATTATTCAAGTTTCATTGAATTTGAGTTCATATAAATAGAATTATAACTCTAAATTGTTCTTTTACACATTCTGATCTACTTTCAATTTGGATTGAGTCAATTCTTGAATATTTATTTCATTTGAAGAATTTTTTTTGGATTCCTTTGTTTGGTTTCTTCTATGCTCAGTGCCTACTTCCTCCTTGGAATTCTATTTTTAGTGAGCCATAGAGAACTAACTATAGGAATTAGTGAGTTAGAAAGAGGCAAGTGATAATTTCTTCATTGTTCTATGAATATAAGATTCCTCTTGTTTATTTATTCATTTGGTTTCATTGTTATAGATGATATTGAGTAGTGATACATCTAGGCCCTAGGAATCTATGATTTCTTTTGCTAATTTTGTTTGTTTAGTTTCATTGTTAGAGATGATACTAAAACAGTTAGTGTTTAGCTTTTGATGGTGACCTTAAACATGGCATATTTTTATAGTCTCCAATTCATGAGAGATATCAAGTAATAGATAGGTTCCTAAAAGTGGTAAAGGGAGCTCATCAAAATGTAGAAACATAATGTCATATTTTGGTAACGTGTGTGGTCTAGCAGATCAACCTACAACATTAGGATTTGCACCATCTATTGATGAACAAGGGTATACCTTAGATGATTATTGCAATGAGGTGCATGTAAATGTTAGAGATGATGTTACCAAAGAGTCTCAGGGTAGCAAGAATAGCAATCTTAATAAACCCACCTCAAAAAGTGATCAAGAAAATGAAAATCTTGCATGAAAAGGGAAAAGAAAAACCAAATAAAAAATGAGGCATGAGTGGGATTGGTCAATAAATTTTTAAATTAAATGGGTGCCAAACTACCCATTCATTGAACCAATCTAGAATGAAAACAAAGATGAATCTCCCATAAAATGTAGACCTTGTAATATTTGTAGTTGGAAATGTGGTAAGGACAAGAAATTGTAGCTAAAGGTTGACACCATAGAAAAATATGTGGTAAAATTTATGAAAAGTAAATCATAGACAAAGAGGAAAAAATAGTGATTTAAGATGGACAACAAAGGAAGCATGTCGTCATGTTAAGTATGCCTTGGAATATGATGAGTATGTTAAGAAAAAATGAAACAAAACTTGTTTCATATGGAGGTATAATTCAAGCTTAATTTGGAAAGATGATGGAAGCAACACAAATGGAAAAAAAAAAAAAAACTATTCAATTGAATGCTTCTTTTCATATTTTGACTAGATTGCATCTTATGACAAACTAACTAGAATATAATACTTTTTTCTTTTATAAGCATTCCTAACTTTCCTAATACATATTTGTTAATAAACAATGGGTGGAAATGGACAAGTTGTCTTGCCGAGGTGGAAAATTAAGATGTGCAAGAAACAATAAAGTAGATTGAAACTTTTATTGCATCTTTAGATGAAGTTACAGTTCAATAGATAATACTTCTTGGTTATGTATGCATGTGTATTGTATAGAAAATCATGTTTACTAGCCTCATCTACTCTTTGTTCATGAAATTAAGGAGAATGAAACATATCAAAGTCTATTTAAAATGGTTAAGAAATATTTGAATGAAATTGGAGGTATGCATGAATCCATAATTACCAGAAAGTTGGTGTGTGCAGAGGTAGATGGAGCTTTAGTAGTGCAAGGTCATAGGAATGATATTTCTATAAAGCTACAAACTTCTTATTTACTATACATGATTATTATTCATTGCATGGCCCACATAATGAATTTAGAATTCAAGATTGTAAGAAATTTTTCTACAATATCAAATTTGAAGATCTAATCCATGAGCTCCACTCACATTTTTGTTGAAGACATAAATAGTTTTTAGAATTTCAACAATTTGTTGAGAAAATAACTGTAGGAAATAGGCTTCTTAAAAATGTTGATACTAAATGGATCTCCTTGCATGGGCCAACACAAAGATTTTTTACAAAACATTGATCCTTGATTGGAGTAATGTATGAATATTGCCTCATAGTAGATAAAGCTTATGACCTCTTGTTTAGGTTAAGTGACATAGAGACACTTCTAAATTTATGTGGTATTTTTCCCATGCTAGAGGAAATGGATATTCTTGTGAAAATCCTCAAGAAACAACTATGTATATTTTTTAATATACAAATATAAATAAAATGATATGCATGAACCTCGATAATTTATCTATCAAAGTAGTCATTCATAAGTCCAAAATTTAATAGTTGGCACTTAATGATAAATGTGGACAATATTGTTAATCGTTTATAGTTTAATGCAAGCATGGAAGTATATGTCTTGGTGTGGGGATTTGAGATACCAATGCACTATTTTTTCAAGGTTAGGTACACTACCAAATAGGTACTAATTGCAAGGTCCGAATCTTTTAACAATATTGTTAAATTTGTAAGTACTACTTTAAAAGATATTGTGAGATCTCTTTCCTCAAAGATTAGAGCAATTCCATTGAGATGAACTACTTGAGGCCATATCAATTGTGTATCCTCAATACTAGAACAACTACCAACCATTTGATTTACATAAAAATATAAAGATCTTGGCCAAACAATACTCTAAATAAGTTTAGACTTGAATGGATGACACATAGAAGGGACTATAAATAAATATAAGCTTATAGAGAAATCAACTCACTTTGTAACATCAATGATAGAATAGTTTAAAATAATAGAGAGTCAATTCCAAGATGAGTCCATAATAAAGCTTTAGGCATCCTTAAGTCAAAGTGAAATATTATGTCATTCAATATTGAAATATTTCAAACATTTTAATCTATGTCAAATCATGATATTGGGATTAGTGGAGGATGAGAAAGTTTTCAGTGTATTAGGATTCTTGAAATCAAATATAAGGACAAAAATTTACTTGATAATTTAGGAAATTGCTTGAGAATGTATACAACTAGATATGATATCCAAAGTTATCCTTTTGGAAGGGCATTGGGAATTTGGAGGTCAATATTTGAAAGAAGAGGGTTGTGCAACACTTCAGATAATACTAGCACATCCAACACAATGAACATCAACACATCTATTGGTAGTGATAATATGCAGCCAAGTGGAAGGATATAGACCAAAGAAAACAAAAACCAAGATCAAAATGGCTCTCATAGTCAGAATGATCAGATCATTTAGCAATTGAAAGATATTTAATAGGTATTTATATTGTATTCCATATCCTAAAATGTTCTTTATTATAATTTTATTCTTTACCTGTTGGACAATAGACATACTAATGCACATTTTCAATTTCCATTTAAAAATTACTAATTGTTATTTTCTAATGTTCAATTTTAGAATCTAAAAATTAAAAATTTGTTTTCAAATTTGATTTTAAAATTTATTTGTACTTGTGTTTATTTGGTAATGCCCAATATAAGCCTCAAAACATTGGCACTTAACAGACACACAATAATGTTAAAATCAATTTACTCATTAGTTCTAGTTTGCTAGATTTGACAAACTAAGTAAAATACATATTATTCTTGATTAGTAAGCTACTACATGTCAAATATTGATGTCATTTTGTTAGAGAAATCTACTTTGGATTTGATTAAGTACTTGGGATCCTAAAGGGGATCCCTCATTAAGCCATTTCCTAGAAAATTGGTTGAAATCCTAACCCTAAAGTATTTAGGATTAAACTATAAATTCATCATGCACATTAGTTTTTCACAATCCATCAACTTTTATGTAGGCAATCTCAATCATGGTTTTTCACAATCCCTTTGACTTTATGTTGGAAAGTAGTTAGTGGAATCCATTGTTACATGGATACCAAAAGATTGTTGTTTAGTTACAAATATGGAGTTAAAGAGGAAGAGGATTATACAAGATGGTCATACTCATGAAAGTTTGGATAGGAAAAATTGGAAATAATACATGATGTTATATATCTATTCTTTTTTTGTTATCGATGATGTTTGCAAAAAGATTATAGTGGTAGTTTGGTACCTATGCCTTACCAACCAAAGCAAAGATCTATTTCTCTAGTGGGCATATAAAAATGAGATAACTTGAGAGGGGTCTACTTCTATGTTGAATTTTTTAGTGGTCTACTATTGATATTGTCTCACAAAAGGGTTTCCTTCACCTAACAGCCAAGTTGAACTTAACAAATTCAATTGTGCGTAGATTATTATTTTTTCAAGGGCCATAAGAGAAGAGGTCTTTATTGAAGTTAGGAAGGCGAACACATTGGTTGATATGATGATAAATGTCCCTACAAGATTACTTGTGATTATCTTTAGTTCACTTTGTATGATTGTATGTTACAATTTGGGTCACCAACACAAGGAACTTGATTTTATTTTGTCAATAGTTAATTAGTAATTATAAATTTAAAAAATAGGCTCTATTTTTTCTTAATGTTTTGTTCTTTGATGATTGAACTTTGTGTTTCTATTATTTTTAACATCTTGCCCCAAAAATAAATCTATAGAAGCTTTACTTTTATTTTAGAAATACATAGTAAAATAAAATAAAACAAGAACAAATTTAGATTCTAGAAGAAACATAAAGAACATGAGGGTAGCAATAGACATAGTAATTTTTTTATATTGGAATAAATCTTAAGATACTTAGATTACAATGTTACATCCATAATAATAAAATACAGGTGTCCATAGTTTTTAGTCACTATCTATTGTCCAAACACTTAAAATATATAATATCGTAATATTATGTCTTGAATATATTAAACTATCCCAACACTTAAATTGTAATATTATATCTTGAAAAAAGTGAAAAGTAAAACAAGTGCAAAATTTTTCAAAAATAAATTACTATTAATTGAATTGCACTCTACATTTACATTGGCTACATATAATCTTGTGTTGAATGCTCCACTCTTCACCTATTGGAAGTGCAATTTGTTGTGACTCATAGAGATTGACATGAAAATTTGTTAACAATTCATAACCAAGAGTGGAACTTTATTTTATTGTATCATGCAAACTTAGTTTCAAGGTTATCAATGGTTTGACGAGACCAAAAAGCTTTGCATCATTTAGCTTCTCAAGAAATTGGTCCTTATGCTACTTTAAGAAAAGACCCCTAATTATTTTTTATAAAATTCTAGCGAATAATAGACAAAAAATTAATTACAATGGTGAATATTTCCTTAAAAAAATTATATAGTTGGTCAGTGTAGTCCCCCATATATTCTTTTGTTTTTTTTATGCTATTTAGCAGGGGCTTGGGGACAACAACCGCCAATAGGGTGAAGGTGCAACACCTCTCGCAGGGGTCAAGGGGGCAGCACCCCCTTGCAGGGGTCGAAAGGGCAGCGCCATACATAGATTAAATATTTTTAAAAATCTCACTTAAAAATAAAAACTAAAGGAAGACTAAGTCTACACCTTTTATTTTACTAATGATTGAACAATTTTGACTAAATTTCATGGCACACAAAACATGTGTCTTTTAAAAGGCTTGTTGATCCTAGAATTTCTTTTGGATTGTGTGAATAGAATCTAATCACACAACCTAAAAGAAATTCTGGGCTCAACAAGCCTTTTAAAAGGCACGTGCTTAAAGGACCCGCAAAATTAAATTAGAGCCATTAGATTAAAATGGAAATCAACAACAATAAATAAAATCCATATTCCTTCATAGTAAGTAGGAAGTTTAATATAGTAATGGCGATATGGCCCCAAAAGTAATGGAGGAAATGTAATATTAATGATGAATATGATTAATATTTGAAAATATCTTATAAACTATTGGCGATTAGACTCTAATCACGTATCATCTAATGTGGTGATTTAATTTAATTTAAAAGTTTAATAAATAAATTGGTAGAAAATTAAAATTCATTCAATCTATAATTTGTAAAATTTGATGATTTGGTCCCCCAATGGTTGCAATATATTTGCCAAATTCGAATTGGAAAATATGAACTATTCACCACTAAAAAAATGATTGCTTCCTATTGAAAGCAGGTCATTTGTAATGAATCTCTTTTTTTAGTCAAAAGGCATTGACAAACCCAACTTTGTGAGCTCTTCTACCTTTCCATGTAGCTCCACTAAGATTGTTTGACACTAATTCAACAAGTCTTTTGTTTCACCTAGCTTCATACACATTCAAATGATAATTGATATCTATATTGAGGATCACTCTTATTGTGAATTACTTTGGATGGAAATTCATTATCACTAATTTTGTAGATCATTTCCAAAAATTTCCTTATTGTATCATCTCTTGAAATCATCAATTTTTTTCTTTCAATAATGTATTTATTGAGCTTGTCAAACTATGCTTGCAAAACATCCATGAATTCAAACATTTTGTTTAAATCATTAGTTTTTTAAAATTATTTTCTCCATAATATTATGTTTTATATGAATCATTGTCTGCTTATAAAATTTAGATACTTTTCTTTTGTCCAAGACATTAATTCCTTTTCTACTTTCACTAGATCCAATTGTAAACTTTCATAGTTTTTTTATCACTTCTTCTAGTTTCTATTGTCATTTTTCTACTTTTGTTTTCTCTTCTATCAACTTATATTGCACTAGCTTTGCTAAGATATTCACTTCTCTAACCTCTGTTGTAATTTTTCTGACTTGGCTCTTTCACTATTATAGTTATTTTTTACTTTCCTTTAATTTTTGTTTAGTTCTTCCACCACTACCTATTCATTCACATTGATTATAGATTTAAAGGGAACTATTTTTATCCTATTCTCTAAGTCACTAGTCTTGTTATCTACTACTTTCCTCCTTATTTTCTCATTTGCTAAGTCTACTTGTAATTTTTCTACTTGATTATTCAACCTTTCTCTCTCTACCTTTAGTATTGATGTGTATACCACATCATTGTTCCTTTTTGATATGTATTTATTTTTTAAATTTTTTTATTTTACAAAAAATTAATGAAAGGGAGCTAACTTCATAGTCAATGTGATGTATTTGATCCTTTTATTTGTTAAATTCATGCATTGTGTATATACTCCATGGTATCTATATCTATATCATATGTAAGCAATACCATAGTTGTTGCAAGCTCTAAAGTTACAATAGCCTCTAGCATTTATTTATTTTTTCTTTGATCTCTTTACGATTTCTAGGCAATCTCAACTTCGTAATCCAAACCTATGGTTGTAGGTGCAATCCAATGCTTGAATGGAGGAGTACTAGAGTGTTTGGGGTCTTTTTTTGATACCAAGAATGAGCCATTCTTGTCCTAGTAACACTAACAATAGAAGAGGTGCCTATTAAAATTAGTCCCTTTGAGGTGGAAATACCATGCACAAGATTACTTGTATTTGTCATTCTCTTTTGCCTCTTCTCTTGGCCTTGTTTCTCTATAGTATCTGTCTATATTGACCTCTTTTAAGTATTCTGTTGTTGTGGAATTTGTTGACCACCACTACTACTACCTCTACCACTTCCACTAGTGGCACACAATTTGCTAACACTTAATGTACTACTTAAATCTTTAAACTATAAGATAGATCGAGGATCTATATATCCTTATAATTGTCATTTATTTGTTACTAAGGATTTGAAGCTAGAGCAAACTAAATTGTACTACCACTACTTGTATACAATGGGACTTGTTTATTAGCTCCAATGTGTCACACATATAGAGGCTTTGTAATGTCCCATCTTTTACACTAGGACATTAACAGACACAAACAGGATGAACAAATTTTTTGCAATGCAATTTTGTAACACTCACATGTCACAACTGCACACTCAAGAATGAAAACCACCACACAAAAACACTAATACACAAGGAGAACGTGGAAACAAGAACACACACACACTTCTCTACTTGTTAAGAACAACTAACATCAACAAATGGCCAATAAGCCAAGCAATGTCGATAAAAAACCATCAATCCAAAGGAGGATCAATCACAAAGCCTCACAAGGATAAAATGCCCAACATGGATTCAAACACAAAGCATCTAATTACCAAACATGAATCAACATGCTAATTAACCCAAAGCATGAAAACAATTCAAATAAAGGTAAACATGTATACAATTTCCAATCATTCTAACATACATGCCAAATATGAGAAATATTACACGAAATGCTATGCTCATTCAACACTAATGTCGAGATGGGCTAAAAACAATAATGGGAATCTCAACCATAATGTGGGAATATTACAACCCAAATCATGAACATAGCATAAGATATCATTACAACAATTAATAGAGGACTCCAACATCTTGATTTAACTATTTCCATCAAAATAAACTATGCTAGAGAATTATTAATTCCTTTCTAAACAAGATTCATTTTCCAGCCAAATGAAATCATAATACAATTACATGACAGAGGCTACTTCCCAAACATGGAAGGATCACACTCCAATAATTAAATTATATAATAATAATAATATTACAACATTAATAAACCACCTCCAAAGTGCTCTAATAGGCACAAGATACAACATGATCATAAAGTAAACAATACACAAGGAACTCTTCCAGCTCCCAAGAGATCTTCTTGTATGACCAATGGGGAAATGTTACCCACCACCCTACTATATTTCCATCATTGAGTGCAATAGATGTATATGCAACTCTAGGAAACCCCCGAGCTACAGAGAAGAAGATCATGGCAACACCGCTATCAAGCCATCTCACACAAACAAGGGTCTCAACAAGACTCCAAGGTAATCAGTATAAGGTTGAACATGGGTTCCACACACACCCAACACAACACTAGGGGGATAAAATAACCAATAGAATTCAATGCACACCCATACATGAATACACACATATCATGGTCCAATGCATAATTCACCATAGGGTTACTCATGACCCAACCAAGGAAAAGAAGGGAAAGAGTTTAACATAAGAGCATCAATACTTTTAAATTCATACATGTATCCTTCTTTAATACATGATCACTAACATACCATTTCCTTGCAGTGGAGAAGATAAGGGAAAACACTTCAAATTCATTATACAATTCATCCAATAATGTATACCAAACATCATTTTCTCAAAATGGAAATAACACGCAAAACAAGGTATGACATCATCACGCTAATAAACATACATACAATCATCAAGATCAAACAATGATGCAAGGGGATTATGGCCTTCTACAGGAAATCCATAGGAAAATTAAGTATCCATTCCTACGTTCAAAAGTCAACTTTGACCGAAAGGCAACTTTGACCAAAAAAGTCAAAACATGGGGAAATGAGGTCAAAACACATAACACTCATATCCACATAACCAGAAGTATACAATTCTAACATAAGGCCTATAAAAGGTCAACTTTGACCCAAAGTCAACTTTGACCAAAAAGTCAACTATGACGAAAAAGGTCAAAACATAGGGAAACGAGGTCAAAACACATAAAAACCTATCCATATGGCCATAAGTATACAATTCAAACATAAGACCTATAAAAAGGCCAACTTTGACCAAAATGTCAAAGCACAGAAAATGAGGTAAAAAATACAACACTCATATCCAATAAGTAGGGAATCCTATTTTCCTCATGAGACTTTTGTCTCACAAACTAATACTAAAAACTAAGGTTTAAAACATATTTTTCATTTTTCAATAAGAGGGAAAAAACCATAAAACCCCCAAATTCACCATTTGGAGACTTCCCTCAAGAACTCCCAAATTTCTAACTTCCATAATACATAAAATTTGAAAAATCTGAAAGTGCCCTTATGGTTCTAATATGCACAACAACATGCTTTTCAGCTCAAATAAATTCTTTCCCACTCATTGGTCAAGCACCTGTAAAAATATATCCTGCACACTCAAGGTAATACATCAAATCCAACAATGGAGATCATAGTCGAAGCAACATATAATGACCAATGAGGATGCATAATCTAGCAAGGCACATATCTATCTTGCACATCATATAATAATCAACTCAATAAATATCCTTTAATCTAACCATAAGAAATAATAGGACATAATAAGAGCTGCACATGGGTGGGCACTACAAGTTTTCTAGGTTCTACCTGTTATGCCTACCAAATGCCTTGTCATGTTACATCTAAACCACAATCTTGATAAATCATTTTTGGGCTATAATTGCCTTGTAGTATATGCTTATTTTATGGATCAGTCATAATAGGTTTATATGAATAATATCCACTAGCATCCCTAGGAGATCCAATTGTTAATTCTCACCATCAAATTCAAAATTTATTATCTCAAAGGGATGCTCTATATTCCATAATTTGTTAAACTCTTCATCTTCTAGGATATCCTCCAATTCTTTAGTAGCTTTTGGATCACTTGGATCCTCAATGACCAAAAGGAATATATTTATGAAGTTATGACCAATTAGATTCTATAAAACCTCTTTTTAATGTCTTTGATATGTTTTAATAAGAAGACTTATTAGTAACTTTTGAATAAAAATTGTTAATCTTCTATTGACATCCCTACCTCTAGCTCTGGATGAAATTGCAGACCCAAAATTTTTGTGGACAACTATTGAAAAGTAATTCCTTTCTGAATTGTAATTTCTTCCATTATTTTTTTGATCTCATTCCAAAAGTACTTGTTTTTCAATCGTTCTAGTAGGGCTTACTTTCATGTTGAATTTTACTCATAGATTTCTTAGTGGCCACCACCTTTTCTTTAATCACCTCACATGGGTCATATTACCAATGAAAGTCAACATCAAAATTTAAAATTTCTAAAACTCTATGTGCCATAATGAATGTTTTACTCTTAAATATAAATCCTCCACATGAAAAGGGCAATGAAGGAAATAAGTGTTAGAATCTGAAAAGATGAATAACCCAGAAATATAGTGCAATGAATAGATAGTAAACTATGAATGTAAATGATACAAGATCAAAATAATAACATAGAGTTAGTCTCCAAGAGATAAATACAAATGCTACAAGAGAAAAATAGCATTAGAGGAATGCAAAAGCAAAAAGATGCAAAAATACAATACCAAGACTAGCTAGGAGGTGAGTATATATAGAATATGAGAGAGGGGAGAGGTGGCAAATATGACTAATGGGAAGAGTCCACCGCAATAGCCTAAAATAGGCAAGTGTAACTCCCAAGGAAGATGCTGACGTATTGCACCCACTCACACTAATACTCACATTATTAATCCCAAGAACGCTTAATTAGAAGTGTAGGAAAACCTAGGAAATATGAAAATAAATAACCCCCTAGGAAAATAAAAACATACACTAACACCCCCCTTAAGTGCATCTTAGGTGGGTGAAAAGATGGGTCCTAGAAAATGAAGCCTGATGAGGTACCCATGTACATAAAAATCCCCCCCAAAGAGAAGAAGCCCACCTAAAAAAGAGAGAATAGCACCACCAAATAGAGAGAAATGATGCCCCGAAGTAGAGAGAGTTAGGACTTCGAGTAGGACTAGGTAGCCCCCCTAAAGATGAAGCCTCCTACACCCCTAGCAAAGTTCATAGATGAAGATAATTGCTTTCTATGAAGGGTTTGGTGAAGAGATCGACAACCTTCTTGGAAGTCAGAGAATAGTGGAGATCGATGACACGCCCATGAATAAGCTCCCAAATGTAGTGCTTATGGACCTTAATGTGTTTGGTTTGTTGATTGACTGGATTCTGTGAGATCTGAATAACACTCTAGTTGTCACAAAATATGATTGATGACTATCTGATCTGGATACCAAAACTTAGTGAGAAGATTATGAAGTGAAATGGCCTCAGTGATGGCATTCACAAGCCCCAATACTCGACCTCAGTATAAGATAGAGAAATAGCATATTTCTTCTTGTTCGACCAACAAATAGGACCTAAGCCAAGTGAGAAGTTGTAACCTGAAGTAGAATTACGAACATGAGAATTGCCTACCCAATATGAATATGTGTATCCCACCAAGTCAATATCAATGCCCATTACATAGTGAATACCAAAACTATGTGTAAACTAAATGTAGTGGATAATCCTTTTGGTTGCTTTCCACTATAGTTCATGGGGCTCTTGCATGAATCAAGAGACCATGCCTACAACATATGAAATGTTAGGTCTCATAAAAGTCAAATAAATGAGACTCTCAATAAGATGTCAGTACAAAGTGCCCTCAACAAAAGGTGAAGAACACTGAGTCTCAAGTTTAACTCTAGAAAGAAAGGGAGTCAGAGAAGGCTTACATTTAACCATCTGAAACCTCAAGAGAAAATCTAGAGCATACTTGGAATTTGTGATGGTGATCCCACAAGTAGACTAGAAGATCTCAATCTTGAGAAAATAATGCAGCAAGCCCAAGTCAGTCATCAAAAACCTATCATGGAGGGTAGTTTTTATTACCCCAATGGTGGATGAGGAACTCCTTGTCGACACAAGGTTATTGACATAGAGAACAAGGAAGATGAGAGTATCATCTTGCTGTAGAATATAAACATTCAGATTAGAATGGCACTGACTGAACCCAATTGTCATAAGGAAAGAGTCCATCTTGGCATACTAGGCTCGAGGGGCCTATTTGAGGCCATAGAGAGAGTTTTGAAGATGGCAAACAAGTGAAGGATCCTGAATGAACCCCTACATGACTGCTCCATGTATATTTCCTCTTCAAGGTCATCGTGAATAAAAACACTCTTCACATCCATCTGATGAACTTCTCAATGATGGACTGTAGTAATGGCAAGGATAAGTTGGATGGAGTTCATTCTGACAAATGGCACAAAAGTATTAGAGTAGTCAATCCTAGGCACCTAAGAGAATCCTTCGGTGACCAGGCAAGCCTTATGTTTATCAAATGACTCATTTTTTGTAAATTTTGTCTAATGAATCCACTTGCATCAAACAATTTTTTTCCCTTAGGAAGAGGGACAAGATCCCAAGTCTTATTCCTTATCAAGGAACTATGCTCCTCCTACATAGATGTATCCTACTCAGGAATACTAGAAGCCACTTGAAAGGACTATGGATTATAGGTAGAAGTAAAGAAGACATGTGGAGCACCTTAGAACTATGAATAAGTCTGCCTGGTGTCTGATGGATCCCCAACTCAATCAATTATAGACTGCAATGTCTATCGAGCCCAAAGTGGACCAAAATTTGGAGAATCAATAAGAGGAGAATCATCAACCTTTGAATGATTACTTGGAGAGGAAGGAGGTGAATCCTCTAAATCAATCTTAGTATTAGAAGTGGAGGAAGAAGACTCCTCATCCTCAAGAATCTTCTCAGGTGAATCTAAATCATCAGAAGATCTATCATGTAGCCCAAGTGACTCCAATGTCAAAGTAGGAGGTGGAGAAGTGATGAGAGTGGAACTCAAAGAGCCCTCCTCAAACTGAACACTCCTCTCAATGAAAAAATCATGTGTAGTAGGGTGGAGCAATTGATAACCCTTCACACCATCAGGATAGCCTACAAATACGCAAGGCTTGCTTTATAGATCTGTACAGTCAAAAACATGACTTGATGGCCTGGGGTGGTTGAGTCACCTTTGCCATACACATGGACCCCTCTCCTTGCCATGGGGTGAATCTCCACATCACTCTCACTCTTGTGGAAGTAGCCAGTTGAGAGGAGGCGAGACATGGGGGCAATCTGGATCGCTTGAGATCTGGACTTCATAGAGATTGGTCAGTCAGTCCTAGGGCCTTTCTTGTGCATTGATTCTAATATGATGTTCTGTGACCATTGTTAAAATAACTATATATGGCCCAAAGTTTCACTAGTCACCATTCTTTTATTTAGATTTCTAAGGTTCACACGTTGTGTAGGTTGACTATTGTTTTCATTGATTCTTCTATTGATTTGGCATTGTTGTTTGAACTATTGAATGATAGCTTGTGTTTGGATTGTTCTTAACCTTTGTTCTTGTTGTTGAATTGTTTGTTGATCTTGTTGTGGTCTAGGGTGGATCTTCTCTATCTTATCAAGGATTTCCCTCACCCACTTGCCTCTAAGCCCAAGGCACATTCGTGAGCCCAAACTAAGAGAGAGATAGTTAAATCTAACCTTGATTTGTCCTAGGGTTTTTACTTAGGGTTTGTTTGACCTAAGGTTTGACCTTGTGTTGGAATCAAGGGTTTTTCGTAATGTTGACCAAAGTTGACCTTGTGTTGGAATCAAGGGTTTGCGAACATTCTATGATGTTAATGTTTTTGTTCTCTTCATTTTTTGGATGCATGCTAGCTTATATGAGTGCAAAATAGTTTTTTATGCTTTTTTTCTATTTATGGAAATGAAAGTGCTTTTTTCTATTCTAGTAATTAAAATATGGATGCAATCTAGTATGAAGTTACCTAATGCAATTGATCTATGTTTTTGTTTTGTTTTTTTGAATATGTGGAACAATTACTCTAGGAAAAGGAAATTGCTTTGAAATGAATCTAATCTATGAACTTTTCAAAGGAAACTATTCTAACAATGCAAGATCTATTTAGCCTATCAAGGAAAAAGCAACATGCATTTACTATTTCCAAGAGCAAACAGTGATTTTCTAATTTTTATGAATTAAAAGCGTGAAGGAACCTGGAATAAAGAGACACGTGAGCCTTCACTACCCTCAGAAATCCTTGTATGGGAACATCTTATCCTCTTGCAGCAATGGGGAAATCCTCTCAGCAACAATAAGAAAGGGATGCAAAAAGAAGTTTTTGGAAGCTTGAATGAGAGCTCAATACAATCTTGTGAGCACTATGACTTGTGATGTGGGTAGCATATCGACACTATATGAGCTTTTACTAAAGCTTGATAAGATAACAATAAAAGCAAAAGGCTCAAACGTCATGTGTGAGCATATGGATGCTAATTGGAGAGCAAAAACCTACATGAACTATGTGCACAAATGAAATTGCCTCCCTTTGTGCTTGGGGGAGGGGGGTATTTATAGGTTTGAAGAGGCTAAAAGAGGTGGAGAGGATGGAGAGTTAACTCCCTTTGATCGGAGAGTTAACTCAAAAGACACAAGAGGGATCTAGGCTAATTAAGGAGTGAACAAGCCATTATAGCTTATCACTCAAGAAGAAATGTAGTTAAAAGAATGCATGGGTTGACAAATAAAGATAAAAAGGAGCTAAATATGCATGCTTGGGTGCATGAAGTAGCTAACTTTGAGTTTATGAAAAAATTCAATGCAAACAAAAGCAAAACGGGTGAAAATAGAGCTATTTTTGGACAAAAACTCAAGTTGATTCATGGCTGGGAAGGACGATAGGGTTGCCACCTGGTCGCCCCTTTCACCAGTCAAGGTCACCTGGGGTGATCCTCAAAGGAGGGGTCCTGGGTGAAAGTGCAGAATTGGAGATGAAACAAGAGGGGGAAAGGAGGTGAACTACCTCTAGAAACTCGCCAAATAGGGGTCAAAAACCAAATCTCCACTTGCAAATGACGGATCCCTCGAGGGAGATTTGTACTAGTTGACCCGAATTGAAAACTGACAATGGGAGATGGCTTGGGAGGTCCTCTAGAGGGATCCTAGGGTAGGAATGGATGAAAAACACTAGGGAAAGGTTATTAAATCACAACAAATAGATGAATACAAGGCTTAGGGGAAAAGTCGTAAGCATAGGAAACGAAAATTGACAAGTGTCGAAAAGTGTCGAAAGCGAGGAAAGGGTTAGCATGACAAAGGGGAAACAACAAGAGGAAGAAGAAACCACATGCTACCAAGAGAATTGTTGCTGGGAGGGAATTATTTCATGCTTACATGTACATGACAAGGATTAAGAGTCATCATCGGGGTCCTCGTGGAGGTTGTGCATGATTTTGATGCTTACATATTTGCCCCCTCAGGGACAATAGTCTACATGAAAGGTAGGTACCATTCTTGAAATAGGCCTTACCTATTGTCTATTTTTCTACAATTGTACCTACAATTACTAGTATTAGTTTGACATCTAAATATATCAAAAACAAGTAATGAAAATTGAAATGACAAACATATCATAGATATTGTGAATTCGCCTAGTTGTTTGCCTTCGTCGAAGAGACCTGTAGGGATGAAAGCACACAAAACAAGAGCATGAAAGATGCATAAAAGAAATAGAAAACATGCTAAGCTAGAGAGGAGGAGAATAGATTCTCCTTTTATTGTAGATTTTGAAGAGCATATTTGATTTTTAGGGATTTTTGATGTTTTACAAATTTTTAAGTTTTTTTGATTCTCTAATTTTTATGGTTTTTGTGGAGATTTTGCAAAGTCTTGATTTGACACTCCTTGAGATCTTTGATAGACCTACATTTATTGAAGAGATTTATACCCTTGCCCCCTTGCATGGGGAGACTCAAGCACACTTGAGTGCACAATTTTGTTCTTTTGACTTGTTGGAGGAGTGACTTATGCTTAGATATTGTTTGCACTTATTGTTACAAGACCTAATTGGATGAGATCTATAAATATCTCTAGTCAACATCTTGTACTTCACTTTACCTCTTGTGCATATGGTTGGCTAGAGATTTTATTTTTCTTATGAGAATGCATACCTAAGATGATCACATATGGATGATGCAATTTATTTTTATCTTTTTTCTGATATGAATGACATGCGATGTGTTTGGATTTGATTGACAAATATGAAATGCAAAGTACTATGTTCAAGTGCTATGAATGACATGATGTTATGACATGTTTTATTGCTTTTAATTTTCTATGATGGCATATATGCAGGTGGAACAAACAATGTGATTGCTCTTAAGTAAATTTTTGACCTAGGGGATTGCGGGTTAACTTGGTATAAAGAGACTTATTGATCTTTGGGATTGGATTAGGGACTCAAGTAGGAGTGCGGAGGAAATGGAATGTTTCTAAATTTTGGGCTTCGCTAAAGGCTAAACACTGATCCTTATCTAGACAAAACAATTTGACAAGCTTTCAACTTGGACAAATAGCAAATTTTATTGGTGTTCGCTAGACTTAGATCATAGATGGCAAGCAAGATAGACCTGGGGTAAAGGAAATAGGGAAAAATAAGGGTCCAAAGATAGAAAATGGTCCTAAAGACTATTAGACTGTTGGCTTTGCTCATCTAGTGCATGTGTGTGCTTTGTACCTTTCTCTTTTATTTCCTCTAGTAGAATTTCACCCTTGAAGCTTCAAGCTTAGATTTATCTCCACCCAAGGGTATGAACACTCATCAATCTTCTCTCTATCACTCTTTTTTTGTAACTCTTTTTTTATGTTTTTTCTCTTTTTTTTTGTATTTTATGGAATGCCTCACTTGATTTTCTCATTGTTTTTAGATTTTTGACTTTTATGAAAATGAATGCTTTTGAGCTTTGGATATACAATAATTTGATCTTTCTATTCTCACTTTTATAATCACTCTTATTTTTTTGATCACTCATTTTTTTTATTCACTCATATTTTAGATTGCTTCCTTCAAAGTTTTGATCCTCCTAACATTTTTTGCTAGGAAGGATATGGGGTTGAGCGCCACCAAAAGTTTTCATAGTCTAGTCGGACTTATTTTCTACTAGGGAAGAATTGGGAATGTCTACTTGCAAGATTCCTTTGAACACTGTGGGTTTGAATACTGACTTCACTTAGACTTAACAACATGAATCATTAAGATCAGGATTAGTGTAGAGCTAAAAGCTAGGCTTTGATTAGAATCATTGGGAAAATGCAAATAGGGGAATTATAAATGGTAAACATGATTTAGTATGGGATCTCAAAGCTCAAAAGGTCAACCTATACCTAAGCAACCATAGACTCCTTACTAGGATGAAAATCAAACAAGAGCATGAAACTCATGAAATGTATGATGGAACAAAATGAAGAATACCAAATTTGATCTTTCATGATTTTATGCTTTTTATGTATTTTTGAATTATTTGATTTTTTGGATTTTATAGGATTTTACAACATTTTGAGATGCTAAACTCTTCTTCTTCCATAAAGCACAAGAGGTAGTGTTGTTTCTGACATCTTCCTTAACTACATATGGACTTATCCATTTGGTCTAAACTTCACTTGAAATTCTTTGCAAGGACACTTGAAGACTTGGTGTGAAAATGTCTTTGTATTGAGTGAGGAGTTCTGTGTACTTACATGTTTCATTGTTTGATGATTTTCCCCCTAGCTTTATCATTTTCTATTTTGCATAGTTTTGTTGCTTGTTTTGAACTTTTGATGGACAAATGAGGTTGGTGTTGACTCTCCTAGTTTCTGTGTGAGTTTTGGTTCTACTTCTTTAGTCATGATTTCAATGATATGAATGTTTATGTCTGGTTCAATTGGAATGGCCACTAAGTTGAATGGAGCATAAGACTTTGTTAAGAGGGGATTGAAGGGGAATTCTCATGTTGCCCCCTTTCCTATACATTTTGAGCTCTTAGCTACATTTGTAATTTGTTTAGATGTCTCCTTTTTCAAAAGTGTTGATTTTTGGGTCATTAGTGGTTTCCATGGTCTTTCCCTTCTTTTTGATTTATTCAAATTCTATAAAGACTGAAAGGGTCAGGGTCTCCTTTGATGACGTGGGTTTGTCCCATGTTTAAGAAGTAGATTTATTTAAATAATGTGGAGGGAACATCCCTCATCCTATGGATCCAAGGCCTTCCTAGGATCATGTTGTAAGTGGTTTCTTTATTAATGACATAAAATTCAGTTGGGAGGGTTTTGGGACCCAATTTGACTTGGAGATTGACCTTACCCATGGTTTGAATGTTTAGGTTATCATGAATTCTAAGGATGGAAGTCTATTTTGTGATTTGAGTTTCATCATAATCCATTCTTTGAAGAAGCCAAAAGGAGACTATGTTAATTGTAGACCCATCATCGATCATTACACATTTAATTGAATAGTCCTAAACTTGGACAATCAGATGGAGGGGGAGATCACCCTATTTAGCTATGTCATTGTCCAAGGGTAACTTTTCAAAATCAAATGTCAAAGAACACTTTTCACTTGGAGTATTTTGAACTAGATGGCCTAGATCTAAGGCTTTGAGGAGAGCATTCTTGTGCAGAGGAGAATTCTTGAGAAGCTCTAGCATGTGAGAAAAATTTGAATCGTTAGAGCTGTCATATGGTCATTCTAGTCCTTGGGTGACACAAATTTCTTAATATTTATCTAATTCCACAAGGCCTAAGGTGTTTTGATCAAAGGTGTTGGGATTAGGTTCTTCATCTTATGAGAATGTGTGCATGAATGCTTTTTGTTGATGTTTTGGGAGGTTTGATATGAAGCGATGGCACCCCCAACATGACTTGATATCATGCCCCCTTCTCTTGTGAAATGAGCAATAATTATCATGATTGTGATTTTGAGGTTTATGATGATTGTTGTATGAATGCTTGTTGATTCTCAAGGGATAGTTGTTGACATTTTGGTTCCCTGAATTTGTATGACTGTCGTAGTCACAATTATTGTTGTCTCTAGATTTTGAATTGTTTGTTGACCCATCTATGTCTTGATTTTTTGTCAAGGATTTGTTATTTATATCATAGTTTATCAACCTTCCATTGGCATCATACTCCCTTCTTCCACTATCAATAGTGGCTTGGTCAATTCTAAGGGCACTTTTGAGTGCTTCATATGATTTGTAAGGGAGTTTTTGGAATTGTTCTTGTATGTCATTGTTGAGAGCATGTAAGAAAAGATCACAAAGTTCTCTATGATCCATGTTTGGCGCACTTGTTGAAGAATATAGAACTTTCCTCCATCTATGATAAAATGTACAACTAACTTGTTGGCTTCTTATTTGAGTGTTAAAAATTATCGTATTCTTGTCTTGACCAGTTTGTTTATGTCGAAGGAAACCAAAAATTGATTGATGAGTTGCCTAAAAGAGTGGATGAATGCTTCTGGAAGTCAATAGTACCAATCCAAAGCGATACCCTCCAAAGTCTTTGGAAAAATATTTTCTACCACCCCATCCCAAGGAAGGGGTTCCCATGCTACTATGATGTAAGCCTTGATATGAGAGTTGGGATCACCCTCTCCTTTAAATTTTAGAATCTTAGGGAGAGGATGTGGTAGTATGACCTAACAAATTTTGTAGTCAAGAAGCTCCTTTAAATACTTGAGGTATGTTCCTAAGAGGGGGTTATATGTAGAGGGTCTTATTCCTCCATACATTAACCCTTCAGGTGGAGCTTTTTGCATTTGTTGAAAGGATATGCTAGATTGTTGATATCCTAAAAAAGTTGGAAGACTAGATGGCATCATGTTTGTGTTTTGAAAATTGGGTGGGATTGTTTATGGTTGATTTTGTGTTAGGAATCCCACCTATTTGATTGAGATTTGTCGTGTTGGATGGTGAGGGTAAGGGAGGCCTAAATGTTTCATGGAAATTTGGCGGAGGGGGATTTTGTGTTGCCCTCTAGTTTAATTTGATCTTGTTAATGAAATGATTTCCCTATGCCCTAGGTTTTTCTTGAATTTTTCTTTGACAAACTTGTTTGACATTTCTAGCTTCAAGGGGCCTGATTCATTGGACCAAATTTTCTATAAGGTCTATGAATGAGGCTTCCTTCGTTATTTGAGTTTTACAACATTGAGATGGATTTCTTTGTGTTGGGGTTTGACTGATCCCACTTGTTCCTTTTGATGATACTTGACATGTCACGAGTCTTTTATCATTATGTGCCACATGGGGAGGTTTTTATGCCCTCCAAGCTTCTTGTAAGATTTTCTTTTGATGGATCACTTCATTATCCATTTGGGTGGCCATTTTCATATCACTTGTTATGGGTTGGTCTTGTTGATGGATCTTAGACCGAACACTCACTTGGCATGTTTTGATTTGGTCAATGTTGTGGGGATCTTGTTGGATCCCCTTTGAGTCCTTTGAGTTTGATTGATTTGAGATTGAAGCTATTAGATTTGAATACATGCTACTTCATTAGAGGGGCAATTCCCATGAACTTTGTGTGATTTTTTCCTAGTGTTAGGGTGTAGGAAACACCACAAAATGAATGAAATAAAGATGGACATGAAAGATGAACATGGAATGAAATAAGCACATAGAAATGTAAAAGATCCCATTAGAGTTTTTTATTTTTCATGTCGGGTTCACCAAAATATGTGGTGAATCTGACGTTAGGTGTAAAAATGATGATGAATGAATCTTTGAATTTGAAATGCAAACCACTCGTCCTAGAAGGATTTGTAAGTTCACTTTGGGTTGACCACAATATGTAAACTCAAAAACATGACTTGATGGCTTAGAGTAGTTAAGCCATCTTTGGTACACACATGAACCCCTCTCCTTACCATGAGACAAACATCCACGCCACTCTCACTCTCGTGGAAGCACCCAGTCGAGAGGAGGTGAGACACGGGGATGGTCTAGCTCGCTTGAGAGCTGGACTTCACAGAGAGTGGTCAGCCAGTCCTAGGGCCTTTCTTGTGTATTGATTCTAATCTGATGTTCTATGACTGTTTATGTTAAAATAACTATATGACCCGAAGGGTCACTAGTCACCATTATTCTATTTAGATTTCTAAGGTTCCAATGTTGAGTAGGTTGACTATTATTTTCGTTGATTCTTCTGTCAATTTGGTGTTATTGTTCAAACTTTTGAATGATAGTCTATGTTTGGAATGTCCTTAACCTTTGTTGTTGTTGTTGAATTATTTGTTAATCTTCTTGTGGTCTAGGGTGGATCTCCTCTATCTTGTCAAGGATTTCCCTCACCCACTCACCTCTAAGCCCGAGGCACATTCGTGAGCCCAAACCATTTGAGAGAGATAGTTAAAGCTAACCTCGATTTGACCTAGGGTTTTGATTTAGGGTTTGTTTGACCTAAGGTTTGACTTTGCATTGACCTTGTGTTGGAATCAAGGGTTTTTCCTAATGTTGACCAAAGTTGACCTTGAGTTGTAATCAAGGGTTTGTGAACATTCTATGATGCTAATGTTTTTGTTCTTTTCAAGTTTTTGGATGCATGCAAGCCTATATGAGTGCAAAATATTTTTTTTGTGTTTTTTTCTATTTATGGAAATGAAAGTGCTTTTTTCTATTCTAGTAATAAAAATATGGATGCAATCTAGTATGAAGTTACCTAATGCAATTGATATATGTTATTGTTTTGTTTTTCTAAATATGTGGAACAATTACTCTAGGAAAAGGAAATTGCTTTGAAATGAATCTAATCTATGAACTTTTAAAAGTAAACTATTCTAACAATGCAAGATCTACTTAGCCTACCAAGGAAAAAGTAACATGCATGTACTATTTCCAAGAGCAAATTGTGATTTTCTAATTAATATGACATAAAAGAATGAAGGAACCTAGAATAAAGAGATGCGTGAGCCTCCACTACCCTAAAAAATCCTTGTATGACAACATCTTATCCTCTTGTAGTAACAGGGAAATCCTCTTGGCAACAATAAGAAAGGGATGCAAAAAGAAGCTTTTGGAATCTTTAATGAAAGCTCAATGAGATATTGTGAGCACCATGGCTTGTGATGTGGGTAGCATATCGATGCTATATTAGCTTTTAGCAAAGCTTGATAAGACAATAATAAAATTAAAAGGCTCGGACATCCTATGTGAGCATATGGATGCTAATTAGAGAGCAAAAACGTGCAAGAACTGTGTGCACAAATGAAATTGCCTCCCTTTGTGCTTGGAAGAGAGGGGTATTTATAGGTTTAAAGAGGCTAAAAGAGGTGGAGAGGATGGAGAGTTAACTCCCTTTGATTGGAGAGTTAACTCAAAAGACACAAGAGTGATCTGGGTTAATTAGGGATTGAACAAGCCATTATAGCTTATCACTCAAGAAGAAATGGAGTTAAAATAATGCATAGGTTGACAAATAAAGATAAAAAAGAGCTAAATATGCATTCTTGGGTTCATGAAATACATAACTCTAAGTTTAGGATAAAATTCCATGCAAACAAAAGTAAAAACGGGTGAAAACAGAGCTACTTTTGGCCAAAAACGTAAGTTGATTCGCAACTAGGAAAGGTGAAAGTGTTGCCATTTGGTCACCCCTTTCACCAATCAGGGTCACCTGGGGGTGACCCATGGGCGATCTCAAAGGAGGGGTCCTGGGTGAAAGTGCAAGATTGGAGATGAACTAGGAGGGGAAAAGGAGGTGAATTGCCTCCAGAAAGTAGTCAAATAGGGGTCAAAAACCAAATCTCCACTTGCAAACGATGGATCTCTCAAGGGAGATCTGGAAATAATAGGGGGAGATTTGTACTACTTGACCCAAAAAAACTGACAATGGGAGATGGCTTGGGTGGTACTCTAGAGGGCTCCTAGGGGTGGGAATGGATGAAAAACACTAGGGAAAGGTTAAATCACAACAAATGGATGAATACAAGGCTTAGGGACAAAGTCACAAGGATAGGAAATAAAAATCGACAAGTGTCGAAAAGTGTCGAAAGTGAGGAAAGGGTTAGCATGACAAAGGGGAAACAACAAGAGGAAGAAGAAACCACATGCTACTAAGAGGGCATTATTTCATGCTTACATGTATGTGACAAGGATTGAGAGTCATCATCAAGGTCCTTGTGGATGCTTTGTGTGATTTTGGTGCTTACAGGATCCATGGCCTTGGTGTTTCTATATTGGAATGTGGGCCAATGGAGGAGAACCAAAAACTTGAAAGTGCTTAACTCATGATTTCCAACCGCTCCAAGATTTAAAAGGAGTGACTCCTTTCAAAGATCAGTGAGGAACATGGTTCTAGATATAACAAGCATAGTTAATGGTGTTTGACCAATACTATGGTGCAAGAGATCGGGAGTGAATCATGTAGCTTGTCATTTCCTTCAAGGAACTATTCTTCCATTTTGCAACACCATTTTATTGGGAAGTGTATGGAATAAAATGCTGCAAATTAATCCTCTCTAAAGTACAAAACTACTCAAAACAAAGGTTGACATATTCAACACCATTACTTTCCTAGATTATTTCTCTACAAAAGATTTGAAGTCCTGAAAGGACTCAAAGACCTCAAACTTTTGTTTGAGAAATCAAACCAAAGTATAGCATGAAAAGTCATCAATGAAGGTCAAAACATGTCTAGCCTTGCTGAAAGAAGGATGTGAAAATGGTCCACCCAAATCACTGTGAACTAACTCTAATATCTATGAATCTCTCCATGCCTTATCTTTGTCAAATTTTTCTTTAGGATGTTTAGCAAGAATGTAGCATTGGAAAAAACTACCTAAAAACTTAACTAAAGGCACCCTATGACCATGCTCTACTAGTTGAACTGCTGCAAGTAGCATAACTTAAGATGGCCAAACTACTCATGCCATAATATGCTCACATCATCAGAATGAGTGAGCAAAACAGATGGAGGATTAGGAACAAAGTGATAAAATAGATAAAGCCATGACTGATGATCTTCTCTCCCAACTACAACTGTAAAACCATTGTGCAACTCACAAATCACCATTAAATCAGGAGGGAACTCAACCCACTTGCCTAAAATGGTGTGAGTGATTTGGTAAACTGAAAGGAGATTAGCTGATAATGAGGGCACACAAAGAACATCATGGAATGTGTCATCCCTCACATCAACAAACCCTCTCCCACACACTTCAATAGGAGTATCATCACCCATCAAAATAGTAATCTAATACATGGTTCCAAATATGTAAGTTCATCCTTAGATGAAGCCATGTGGTGCAAGGCACCTGAATCAAGAACCCAAGTGGATGGTTGTGCAACAACTGCTACAAGGGATTTTCCCTTCCCTTTCCCCTTGCTATTTTCGTTTTCCTTGTTAGACCACTCATTTGAACTCTATTTTATAGATTGTGGAACACTGATATTATTCTTTTCAATAATGTGTGTCAAGTGATCAATTTGTTTCTTCAAACATTTGTGTCCATCATGACTGAGTCATTTATAATAGGCACATTTGACCTTATCTTTCTTAGGCTTGTCACCATTTGAAGGTGAGGTGTCATTACCTTCTTTTGGAGTAGCTAGTTTCCGATCCTTCTTCTCCTTGATTTTTTTGTTTCTTATCCTTATTATTGCTACTTTGTCCTTTCTATTCTTCCATGCCTTGGTTGGCAGCCAAGACATGTGATAGAGGATTTAAGAGTGCCCATTTGGATTAGTTTATCCTTCTCCTATGTGAGAGATAGAAAAATCATCCAAAGATGGCATGGTGAACTGAGTCCCAAGTACACCCTTAGTAGCATAGAAGGTAGAAATAAACATTGAATATTCAAAACTTATCTTTGAGAGAATACTAGGAATCAGTTGTTCATCTTTCTTTTTAATTCCACTTTGTTTTAACTGCAACCTTAGTGATTTCAATTTTGTGAAGAAATCAGGTATATTGTGTTAAAGTTGCCTGGACTTAAACTTATGAGTTCATTCTCCAACATATGACCCCTCATACAATCTTGTGTCTAAATAGTGTTTGTAGCTTTATCCATATTTCATTAGGAGAATTCAAAGATTCAATATGAAAGAATAAATCAAGAGAAACAAACAAACACAAAGTTCCATAGGCTTCATCACATTTATTGAACTATTAGGCTTTTATGTATCTTGTGTAGGTTCAGTTTCCAGTCCCATTGTTATTCTATCTAAACTAGGCTTTCTTAAGTAGTTACCATGCGGGATTTCCACTCAAAATAGTTGTATGGTGTTAAAATTGGAACTGTAGTTTGATCCATGATCCAAAAATCCAGAAAGGAAGAGCTGAAAAGAAGAGAACACAAGTACACCCCCCTTTTCACTAGAATTAGAAGTTGCCCCCCTAGAATTTACAATTTTGGCACTTTATAATTTAGTGTGAGTACAAGGATTTTCCCAACTTATAATAGTCTTAGGGCCCACAAATGGCCAAAAAAGACTTTTAATACAAAATGTTCCTAAAGAAAAATTTAGAAAAAGACTTGTGTAGTTTTGTAGTGCTCTTCAAGACCTTTCCAATGCCTGCTCGTTTGTGAAAAACAGAGTTACTAGGTGCAAGATATGGACTGTCAAAGAAAAATGTGACTACCAGCTTCAACCTACAATATCTAGAGAAAAATGGAAAAAATTCTTCACAAAACCTCATTCACTAGAAAGTACATCTTTCCATCACCTATTTATTTGCAAAAAAATGAACTCCGAGAGCAAAAGTTATGCATAAAGAAAAAAATCCCCCTATTAGGCTTATAAAAGAGGCCTTGGTGGCCCCTTGGTGGTCCATGGGTGCACCGACCAATGAAGGTGGCTACTAAATCTTCACAAAACCTCATTCACTAGAAAGTACATCTTTTCATCTTTCCATCGTCTATTTATTTGTAAAAAAACAAACTCCGAGAGAAAAAGTTATGCATAAAGAAAAAAATCCCCCTATTAGGCTTATAAAAGAGGCCTTGGTGGCCCCTTGGTGGTCTATGGGTGTACCGACCAACAAAGGTGGCTACTAGGTGACGTATGGTTGGAGGAGACCGGCTAAGCGCCTGAATTGGCTTCTTAGGTGATGGTCACAGGTGGTGAAGACCGTGGCAGTTATGAAACCACTCATAATTTGTAAAAGACCATGGGTTTTGAAGCTTGTGGGGCCCACTATAGGGGTGGAGCCCTTTGTATAGGGGCAAGCCCCTTACAATAGGGCCCTAAGCCCTTATAGAATTTGAAAGTGCCTAAAGTACTTATAAGAGCTAATCACTGAGCACTTAAAAAGTGTAAATATTTTTTTTTTTTTAAAATTCTAACAAAAATCTACCTCAAAGTGCATACATGGGGGCAAAAATGACCCTCTTACAAAAACAATTGCCTCAAAAACACCTAGCACTTAAACTAGGCAAATTTCATATGAAAATTCATTTGTTCGACCTTCTAGACTCAATGGTAGGGTCCTTTTTGGCCAAAAATGTAGGGTATGAAAGTTGATCACTAAATCTAAGCTTTAAACCCCCATTTGGAAACTGATCTTTTGAGCTTCAATTTTGGTGAAACAAAAGCTAGATCTGACTGTCTCGAGCCTTTAAGATGTTATGGACTACCTGAAAAATCCACCAAAATTACTAGAATTTTGCAAACACCTAGATTACATAAAATACATGTACAAAACCTTAGAAGTTAAAATATTTATGTCAAACTTTTCTGATTCTCTAGATCATTTGAAGATGCTAAAGAAGAGCATACTGGGTTTTTTGGAAACTTGCAAGTAAATCTTATTAGCCCCCCCTAAATCTCTCAAATAAAGAAAATAGAAAACTACTATTGCACTAACAACTCTAATACCATGTTAGAATCTGAAAAGATGAATAATCCAAAAATATAATGCAACAAATAGATGAATATGATATGTATTACTCTGTGTTGGATGAGTTATAAGTTTACATATATAAAAGTATTAGTTTTTGGAGTCGACTATGGTATCTAGGTATACACAAATAATAGTAAGAAGTTATTGGTATTGACTATTTTGCATGTACCCTCAGATATATATATATATATATATATATATATATATATATATATATATATATATATATACATTGGTAAATTATATGTATTATAACCTTAGTTTTGTATATAAGATAGCTTAGGTTGAGCAGAAAGGAATTTTAAATCCTAGTGCTATATTGCTTATATTGTTGTAAAGATAACAAACCGTATGTGTATATTTTACTCGATTTTTATTACATAGTGTTATTACATGAATATGCATGATTGAGTTATGAGTTGTTGGAGTTTAGATCAGCAAGAGAAAACTTTTCTAAATCATCTTTTAAGATGAAGTTGTCTTTTTATATAAGAAGCTAAAAGCTAGAAATGCGCACACAGTGTAGGGTTATTGTTATTTGTAGTGCCCCTCCGTTTCCACCTTGGATGTACAGGTGAACTGATCAAGACGCATGAATGTGAAGGTAAAATAATAGAAATAATTAAGGTAAGGTAAACAACATCATGATGGTACTTCTGAGACTTATTCAATTTCATGCACCTATATGTTCAGAGTATGGTTCTGTTCAGATAATGAGGTAGATTCGATTGGGTTATGATTATGTGTTATCTAATCTAGATTGATTTGATGTGGAAAGGACGATGTCGCATCACTCGCTTGTGAGTGCCCTGCGATATTGTGATTCCTTTTTCACCCAGTGTCAGCTTGTGTATCTATATATGCTTGACTGTGTCAGTTGTTGTAGGATGCAGGTATCTGGCATTGACTCCACCTAAATTAATAGGTCTGAGCGTGCCCTAAACCCAATGGATAAGTTGTTTTGGAGATAACCTAAGGTCCCACATCCCAAGTCATCATCCTTGATTAGGATGCGTGTTATGTTCAATTCAACCTATCAGTTTTTTCATGGTTAGGTAGTGTTGGTTGAAGCCTTGCTTTTCAAACCAGGTTAGTGGTCAGGTAATTGATTGACATTTGACTTCGTTTAATTGAGTTGTTGGTCAAGTGCGAGTTTGGCCCTGGCTTGTGAACTTATATTGGTTTGGCATTCGAGATATTTCTTGCTCAGTGGGTTAATGATGTGTGCCTAGATATTGTCGTGGTGTAATAGAAATTATTATAGTATATAGTATACTATTATTAAACCCACTATAATATTTAACAAGGTTATATAATATTATTATTATTATTAAGATTTAATAAGTTGTTTAAATAAATTATTGTTAATATGTATGAAATGTTAACTTAATAATAATTAATATTATGGTTTGTGTAAATGTGGGGGTAAATAAATTACCCGTTTATGTGAATAAAATTAGATTGGGTAATTATTTTATAACTACGAGTTTTATAAATTTAATATTTGGTAATTAGTTGAGTTAGTTGGTTTTCCCGTTTTGCGGTTGCACCTTTGCAAATATAAAGGAAAGATTTTTGCTGTGAAAGGGGGGGGGATGGCAAGTGTAATTTCAAGGAAAAATTGCTGGATGAAGTTGCAGGTACAGGTATGAGGGTGAATTTTCTAATGCATATCATTTGCTCAAGCTAAGAATGCTGCATTTTCATGGAATTAGGTTTTATATTACCCATCGCATGTGATTTTGTGGAGTTTGCTTTATTCCTTTGGATTCTATTACTTTCATCATGTTTTGTGGATTTAGATTCCAAAACTTGTGCGCAGAAACCTTCGTAAACTTGCCACTAGAATTAAATCTTTTGTTTGTAAACACTACAATTTGATTTGGAACCTTAGCATTCCATACGACTTGAGATTTTTATTTCTATTACGATTTTATTTCCGATGTGAGAACAATTGATGAGTTTAGAATATCTTCGTATGTGTGAAACATTTCTGGTTATTTTAGTGTTGCAGCTCATTCTATAAGCCTATTCCACAAATCCATTTTTGTGCAATCCTACAATAGCCAGATCCCATCAGATAATATCTCTTTGAGGCAATCTATCAAAAAGTTCATGTGCCTGTCTATTCTTCCACCATTATGCATACATGTCTAGTAGACCATTACAGCTACAACATCTGACAGACTTCCTCTATCCCTTATGCTACGATGGATATCCATACATGTTCCAAGGCTTCCATTTTGCCGTAGGCAGCACGCAAGGAGGAGAATCTTGGAGAAAGGTTGTCAATTTGGTGTTAAGCCTGCCAATCGCATTTGATTAAAAAGTTTCTAATGCCTTTTTCATCAAATCCACTTTGTGCAAATCTGGCACCTTGCGTTTCCACATGACCTCGTATTTATAAGGCATTTTATTATACAATTCGTGTGCCTTGTCTGGCGCCCACATTCTCGCATGCAGTCTACTCAATTGAATCTATTCTATAGAGATATAAGGTTGCATTTAAAATATTGCAATTACCCTATTGAAAGTTTAGGGTGTATCAGTTTCCTTTAAAAATTATTGCATAGCATCTTGTTAATTCAATGTTCTCTGGTAAGATTTATGTTCTGTTGTTTATTCTCTCGATATTGTTGCAGTTCCAGCCCTTATATGCAGTTTGTTAACCAGAAATTTTAGCAAAGCAAGCAATATAATGATTTTGTAATGGGTGTTGATTCTAATGTTTTTTTTAGTCGCTTGCGTTAAATGCAAAAGTAATAGTAATATGATACATTCTCTTGATATCCTACATTAATTCACTTTCCTTCGGCAATTCTGTCTTTCTCTGTGCCTTATTCCCTTTGGGACGATCTCTATGCTTTCTTTTCCTTTGGATGAGGATTTTGATAGGCAGCAGTGAGTAATTCAGGCCACTGAGTAATTCATTGCTTCAACGCTTGTCTGTTGGGTGGTGTACCATTGTAAAACATTGTCAAACATCAAACATAACTGTTAGGCATCCCAAACGGTTACATATGACCACTTTCAAATCAAATGAGTTTGCAAACTACCAGTGATACAGAAAACTGCCAATGACATTAGCAAGAGTTTTTTTTAAAGCAGTGATCTTTTCTTCTTTGGTAGGTTGGGGGTCGGGAAACTCCATAGTGACGAGCCAATGAATGCAATCAGTTCCTTTGAACAGTGTGCTGCGTTTCCATCCATCAGCAGTAATAGTAGTGAATGAATTACTTTCTTCCACACTTTCATACCCAAATTCGTTCAAATGTGGTTTAGACAATAGCTACTTTAGGCTGTGCATTTTCATTCTTTGCCAACACAGAATTGACAGAATTCTAAAATTTTATTTGTTGGAATTATTGTAGGCTATTCACCCGGTTCATCCAAATCCTCAATTATTCCAATCCATCAGTTTGATCACATCTTAACTTTAGTGTGGAAAACTGCTTCAATAGAATTAATTTGAAATGTTTGTGTTGCGATCAATGGGCTTGGTGTTTTCCTTTCCCATGCTAGCATCTTCCCCTAAACTCCATTTAGTTCATTATCAAACAATGTATCATCATGATTTTCTACACTGCCTGAAACTGGGGTGCTTGCATCAAAGACTAACATGGGCCTCATAGAAATAGATGAATTTCATTAGGTCACTCGGAATGGACCCCTCCTAGAAAGAGAATCCTGTATTGAATATGCCCGATTTCAGAATGCATATGTATCAACTGTTTATTTGAATATCTTCACATGCTCTAATGTCAAATAGCTCTCTCTATACCCATGGTTGTTTTTAAATATCATCCATTTCAAGAGTTAATTTTGGCCAATAAATGTAAGACAAATATTTACCACTTTTCTTAATTGCAACATCACAATTCTTTTCTCAGCTCACGCAAAAGCCAAATCTATAGTTGATAAGTAAATTTTAGGGTTTAGGTAATATTAGGGCTTTAACTTTTACTTAGGTAAAGATTTACTTATATAGATATATATCCTTATATAAATTAATGAACATATTGTTAGATTATTTTGTCAAGTATGTTGTGTCTTATCTTACTACATGTAATCTGCAATAAACATATTATGCTTTGTATTGAAGTTTAAATGCGTAGGACTCTTATGAGAGAATTTTATCCTCTTGAAATTAATACTTGCATATATTCTTGGATTCTAATTAGAATATGAAAGTTAAATGCTCTTATGCTCTATTCAATTTAAAAGGATTAAACCGTTCATATATCCTTTTACTTGCATGAGTTTAAAGAAATGGGTTTTATTATGCTACCTTACACCAGGATTGAAAGGCAATTCTTCTTTGTTCATATTTAAAATATCTATATATATATATATTATTTTACAAAGGCACTTGGGAGATATTACAAATGTATCCTTAGTTATTATTAATCATATAGGAAAATAAATGCATTTTAGTTATTATTAAACACATAGATAAATTAAGATGTTATTATCTGTTATTGTGTATTTTATTACCTTTTTGTAATTTGTTTAACTTGATGATTAAAGCATTAGATTTATCTAAAGTTGGAAGAAATTAAATAAGGTTAGAAGATACGGATTTTGTTTATCGGTTAGTATATGATGGGATATTGAGGCTATTAATATTATAATTAAATGAACCTTGCAGTTTAAACCTTGTGATCTACCTTTTGAACAGAATTTAGATAACTTAGTCCAGAGGCTGAGTATGCCGTACATGCAAACGGGTGGATAGGCATGCTAGTATTGTGTTGATGTTGTAAGGACATAATGTCTCCTGTATGAGAACTTTAGTTATCATAAATAAGGTAGGATGTAGGGTTTGGGTCTCGAGGTTCTTAGTGAGTATCGCATCTTAGTTTAAAAGTGATATGCTTATTATGTTATTGAATTAAGAATAGAATCATTTGTGGTCTCTTTTTAGATAGTTTAGTTCTAAGTGTTGCTCATCAAGTGTCTTGTCGAGTAATGGTTATTGCTAACTTTTCCTAGTAGTGAATTAAATGTTGAGAATAAGCACTAACTCTTTATTATAAGTGTTTTGGACTTGGATGAGTTGATGTTTGCATTCATAATGAAGTCCACATTCATGGATCCCATTTGATATAATAAATTATGTTGTTGTTTATATCGTCTTGTTGTAAGGAATAGTAGAATAATTGAAGTGAATGTTGTATTGATTCATGGGCATCTTATGAGTACGATACTACTTTGAAGACCCATGGTTAGCATGTCATCTTATATATTGCACTTAGGGTATGTATTTGGATTGGTCTATTTGAAGGAGTCATGTTTTTTAAGAGTAAATGTTAATGTGGGGATTGTTGTGTTTTAGTGGTGTGTAGTGAAAGTTTATTCCAGAGGCCAGTAAGGGTAGTTGTGGGTTTGATCCTTGCATTGTTGCATTCTGGTTGAAGAATGAGCATGTTTTGGTTTTATGTGATGTTGACTTCCCTCTGCTTATGGTTTATATGATTTTCACGACTGTCCAAGAGGGATAATGCCTTGCTCAGTATATCTAGTCCTGTTGTTATGTCTTGAATCCATGTTGTTGAGCTCTTCTGGAAGGTTGTGGTTCCATATTGTGTTGAGCTTGTCTTAAAATTCTATGTTGGTCTGTGTAAAGGATTGAGTTTGGGAGCAAGAGGACCCATGCCTTGCTCTAGATTACACCTTGTTATGGTTGAAATGTTGGAGCAAGAGGACCCATGCCTTGCTCTGGTGATTTATTATGTTCTGTATGCAAGAAGGTAAATGCCTTGCATTGTTTATATACACTTATTAGTATGATAGTCATTGTCTTGCTTGATGGTTAGGGTTTCTAGATGCAGGTAGGGGAGTGGCTTTTAATGTGGGGCCGGCACCCAAAGTGGCTAGCCAGGGTAACCCATTGAAAGTTAGTAATCAAGTGCTAACCTAATTAATGAATTAGAGGGTTGGGTAGTAATTCACATTAAACAAGATAATTGGATTCCTCACCCATGCCTATAGTGCTTGTTTAGACTAAGGATGGGATCGAGAAGGCCTGGTTGGCAAGTTTGACCTCCTTGTCTCCATGAAAGGATGTGTCGGATCTGCATGTGTCACCCTATGGGGCCGGAGTCTAGTGAGAGACTGCCAGGGTAACCATAGATGGGGGCTGGAGTCTAGAGAGAGACTGCCGAGGTAACCCATGCTAGGACCATGCGATGACACTCTCCCTACTGCAGCCTAGCATTCCCTAGGTGTACTCTCCCCTTTTGTCTTGTGTTGCCTCTAGAAGTGATATTGAGTTGCTTGTGATGTTGTCATGTGTTGTAATGGAGTCGTGATTAGTCTTTGTTCCTATTAGGCAATTGTCTACCTGACTGTATGATGTTTTGGGACCTTATGTTATCTCCTAGCATGGGGGGTGGACCTTAGGGTTCCACACGGTCAGGTGGATGTGCTTTATCTCCATTGGTTTTTCCTTGCCTTTGTTCGTGTGCAAGAAGGTTGTAACTCCTGTAGCAAATTTAGATCGTGTACCTATTTATGGAGACAATTATTATGCTCATGTATTGGCCTGTGTATTAGATGATTCATTAAGTATGTATTCATGTGTATTCAAAAGATGATAATGTAACAATGTAATGTTGTATTTAAATGTTGGGAGAAATTGTGACTATGTATTAGATCCTGATGAATACTTATATGATGTTATGTAAATGTAAATGTTTATTGATTTAGTGCATTAGGTTTACAATGAGTTACTGATGTTAATTCATGATGTGTGTTAGATTATGTTAATTGTTTTGTCTAGTAATGCAACCATGTTATCTTAGAGGACAAGTCATTAGTTTAAATGATGTGTTAATATTACTTTGTTATTTCTATCTTTAAAAAAAAAAAATTCCTATTGCATATAGCATAAATGTGTTGTTCTCTGAGGTATTCATGGCGGGGCATTACATTTGGTATCAGAGCGAGGTTTAAACACTAGGTACTTGGGTTACAATTGAGCCCATTATTTGACCTAGTGTTTAAACTCTGTAGACTAACTGTATCCCAGGTTTGCAACACTGGGATCTCTGGTTCTTGTTGTTGTTTTAGGTTAAATGTTTTTCTCCTTATGGTGAGTTAGTAGTAGTACCTTTCACGTATGTGCCTTAGTATGGTGTTAGAAGGTTGATAAATTTACAAACTTGTTCCTTGTTTCTGGAAGAAATAAATTCTTTATGCCTTGTCTTACTTATGCTTCTGCTATGTGCTCTCTCTCCTTCTTTTGTGAGAATGTGATGATATATTTAACAATATGTGTATGTTTCTTGAATGATAGTATTTACTGATTTGATGAGGTCTTGAGTTTCTCTTGTGGTCTCTAGTGTTTCAGAAGAAAAGAAATTGTATTGCATTAAAGGTAGAGATTGTTGTAAATAAGTAATTATTTTGTTGCCTTAAATCCTTGTATAAAAGTTGCTTGGGTATGAGGATGTAGATAACCTAATTATCTATGTGTTGGCGTATGTTCTCTAATGCATTCTAGACCTTGTGTCCTGGGTGTTGTGTAGCGGATACTCCCTTTTTGTGACTAAAGTTAGCCACATTGTGATGTGGGTTTGTTTGCAATTTGGTTAATTTGAAATTTTGATGGTTGTTTCATGTGTTGTTAGGGGCTAACAATGAATTTATTTTCTTTGAAATTTCTTATGACAGGAGTGGTCACCAAAACTCTTTTCTCTATACTTGAGTTATTATTGGAAATTGCCGGCATTTTGTGACTTAAGATTGGATTTGGTTATTTTCCCACTTGGGTTTTTCACCTTCTTTAAAACTTTGATGGTGACTATTCCGAATGCTTGTTTTTGTTAGCCCTGTATTGTGTCAAGTGTTGTTTCTATCATGTTCATTTCAAACCTCTGATAGTGTGTACAAGGGAGGACTCTGCGGAGAATTGTACTTTAATGCTTGGTAATTAGTCAAAACCATGGTGGAAATAAGAACTAAGGTGTAATTTTCCTTGATAATATGTAAACACGGATCACGGAATCGAATGAAATGCTCAAAATACGTGTGATTGGTCATAAGTAGATTACATGATACACCTTTAAGGTAAGGAATTGATGTCTTTTATGCCTGTATTGAATGATTGTGCTTGTCTTGGGAACAATTGCTTAATGTGAATGCGTATGTTGGCAATAGAAAACTGTTATACTAATGTGTTATGTTTCCACCCTAGTCTGTGACTTCCAGGAGTAAGTCAAGTTTTAGGGGGGGAGGATGTAGTGCCCCTCCATTTCCACCTTGGATGTACAGGTGAACTGATCAAGGTGCATGAATGTGAAGGTAAAATAATAGGAATAATTAAGGTAAGGTAAGGTAAACAACATCATGATGGTACTTCTGAGACTTATTCAATTTCATGCACCTATATGTTTAGAGTATGGTTCTGTTCAGATAATGAGATAGATTCGATTGGGTTATGATTATGTGTTATCTAATCTAGATTGATCTGATGTGGAAAGGACTATGTCGCATCACTCGCTTGCGAGTGCCCTGTGGTATTGTGATTCCTTTTTCACCCAGTGTCAGTTGTGTGTCTATATATGCTTGACTGTGTCAGTTGTTGAAGGATGCAGGTATCTGGCATCAACTCCACCTAAATTAACAGGTCTGAGCGTGCCCTAAACCCAATGGATAAGTTGTTCCAGAGATAACTTAAGGTCCCACATCCCAAGTCATCATCCTTGATGAGGATGTGTGTTATGTTCAATTCAACCTGTCAGTTTTGTCATGGTTAGGCAGTGTTGGTTGAAGCCTTGCTTTTCAAGCCAGGTTAGTGGTCAGGTAATTGATTGACATTTGACTTCATTTAATTGAGTTGTTGGTCAAGTGCGAGTTTGGCCCTGGCTTGTGAACTTATATTGGTTTGGCATTTGAGATCTTTCTTGCTCAGTGGGTTAATGATATGTGCCTAGATTTTGTTGTGGTGTAATAAAAATTATTATAGTATATAGTATACTATTATTAAACCCACTATAATATTTAACAAGGTTATATAATATTATTATTATTATTAAGATTTAATAAGTTGTTTAAATAAATTATTGTTAATATGTATGAAATGTTAACTTAATAATAATTAATATTATGGTTTGTGTAAATGTGGGGGTAAATAAATTACCCGTTTACGTGAATAAAATTAGATTGGGTAATTATTTTATAACTATGAGTTTTATAAATTTAATATTTGGTAATTAGTTGAGTTAGTTGGTTTTCCCGTTTTGCGGTTGCACCTTTGCAAATATAAAGGAAAGATTTTTGCTGTGAAAGGGGGGGGGGATGGTAAGTGTAATTTCAAGGAAAAATTGCTAGATGAAGTTGCAAGTACAGGTATGAGGGTGAATTTTCTAATGCATATCATTTGCTCAAGCTAAGAATGTTGCATTTTCATGGAATTAGGTTTTATATTACCCATAGCATGTGATTTTGTGGAGTTTGCTTTATTCCTTTGGATTCTATTACTTTCATCATGTTTTGTGGATTTAGATTCCAAAACTTGTGCACAGAAAGCTTCGTAAACTTGCCACTAGAATTGAATCTTTTGTTTGTAAACACTACAATTTGATTTGGAACCTTAGCATTCCATACGACTTGAGATTTTTATTTCTATGATGATTTTATTTCCGATGTGAGAACAATTGATGAGTTTAGAATATCTTCATATGTGTGAAACATTTCTAGTTATTTTAGTGTTGTAGCTCATTCTATAAGCCTATTCCACAAATCCATTTTTGTGCAATCCTACAATAGCCAGATCCCATCAGATAATATCTCTTTGAGGCAATCTGTCAAAAAGTTCATGTGCCTGTCTATTCTTCCACCGTTATGCATACATGTCTAGTAGGCCATTACAGCTACAACATCTGACAGACTTCCTCCATCCCTTATGCTACGATGGATATCCATACATGTTCCAAGGCTTCCATTTTGCCGTAGGCAGCGCGCAAGGAGGAGAATCTTGGAGAAAGGTTGTGAATTTGGTGTTAAGCCTGCCAATCGCATTTGATTGAAAAGTTTCTAATGCATTTTTCATCAAATCCACTTTGTGCAAATCTGGCACCTTGCGTTTCCACATGACCTCGTATTTATAAGGCATTTTATTATACAATTCATGTGCCTTGTCTGGCGTCCACATTCTAGCATGCAGTCTACTCAATTGAATCTATTCTATAGAGATATAAGGTTGCATTTAAAATATTAGAATTACCCTATTGAATGTTTAAGGTGTATCAGTTTCCTTTATATATTATTTCATAGCTTGTTAATTCAATGTTCTCTAGTAACATTTATGTTCTGTTGTTTATTCTCTCGATATTGTTGCAGTTCCCGCCCTTATATGTAGTTTGTTAACCAGAAATTTTAGCAAAGCAAGCAATATAATGATTTTGTAATGGGTGCCGATTCTAATTTTTTTTGTCTCTGGTGTTAAATGCAAAAGTAATAGTAATATGATGCATTCTCTTGATATCCTACATTAATTCTCTTTCCTCCAGCACTTCTATCTTTCTCTGTGCCTTATTCCCTTTGGGATGATCTCTGTGCTTTCTTCTCCTTTGGATGAGGATTTTGATAGGCAGCAGAGAGTAATTGAGGTCACTGAGTAATTCATTGCTTCAACGCTTCTCTGTTGGGTGGCGTACCATTGTAAAACATTGTCAAACATCAAACTTAACTGTTAGGCATACCAAATGGTGACATATGACCACTTTCAAATCAAATGAGTTTGCAAACTGCCAATGATACAGAAAACTGCCAACGACATTAGCGAGAGTTTTTTTTAAAGCGGTGATCTTTTCTTCTTTGGTAGGTTGGGGGTCAGGAAACTCCATAGTGACGAGCCAATGAATGCAATCAGTTCCTTCGAATAGCATGCTACATTTCTGTCCATCAGCAGTAATAGTAGTGAATGAATTACTTTCTTCCACACTTTCATGCCCAAATTCGTTCAAATGTGGTTTAGACAATAGCTACTTTAGGCTGTGCATTTTCATTCTTTGCCAACACAGAATTGACAGAATTCTAAAATTTTATTTGTTGGAATTATTGTAGGCTATTCACCCGGTTCATCCAAATCCTCAATTATTCCAATCCATCGGTTTGATCGCATCTTAACTTTAGTGTGCAAAACTGCTTCAATAGAATTAATTTGAAATTTTTGTGTTGCGATCAATGGGCTTGGTGTTTTCCTTTCCCATGCTAGCATCTTCCCCTAAACTCCATTTAGTTCATCATCAAACAATGTATCATCATGATTTGCTACATTGCCTGAAACTGGGGTGCTTGCATCAAAGACTAACATGGGCCTCATAGAAATAGATGAATTTCATTAGGTCACTCGGAATGGACCCCTCCTAGAAAGAGAATCCTGTATTGAATATGCCCGATTTCAGAATGCATATGTATCAACTGTTTATTTGAATATCTTCACATGCTCTAATGTCAAATAGCTCTCTCTGTACCCATGGTTGTTTTTAAATATCATCCATTTCAAGAGTTAATTTTGGCCAATAAATGTAAGACAAATATTTACCACTTTTCTTAATTGCAACATCACAATTCTTTTCTCAGCTCACGCAAAAGCCAAATCTATAGTTGATAAGTAAATTTTAGGGTTTAGGTAATATTAGGGCTTTAACTTTTACTTAGGTAAAGATTTACTTATATAAATATATATCCTTATATAAATTAATGAACATATTGTTAGATTATTTTGTCAAGTATGTTGTGTCTTATCTTACTACATGTAATCTGCAATAAACATATTATTCTTTGTATTGAAGTTTAAATGCGTAGGACTCTTATGAGAGAATTTTATCCTCTTGAAATTAATACTTGCATATATTCTTGGATTCTAATTAGAATATGAAAGTTAAATGCTCTTATGCTCTATTCAATTTAAAAGGATTAAACCGTTCATATATCCTTTTACTTGCATGGGTTTAAAGAAATGGGTTTTATTATGCTACCTTACACTAGGATTGAAAGGCAATTCTTCTTTGTTCATATTTAAAATATCTATATATATATATATTATTTTACAAAGGCACTTGGGAGATATTACAAATGTATCCTTAGTTATTATTAATCATATAGGAGAATAAATGCATTTTAGTTATTATTAAACACATAGATAAATTAAGATGTTATTATCTGTTATTGTGTATTTTATTACCTTTTTGTAATTTGTTTAACTTGATGATTAAAGCATTAGATTTATCTAAAGTTGGAAGAAATTAAATAAGGTCAGAAGATATGGATTTTGTTTATCGGTTAGTATATGATGGGATATTGAGGCTATTAATATTATAATTAAATGAACCTTGCAGTTTAAACCTTGTGATCTACCTTTTGAATAGAATTTAGATAACTTAGTCCAGAGGCTGAGTATGTCGTACATGCAAACGGGTGGATAGGTGTGCTAGTATTGTGTTGATGTTGTAAGAACATAATGTCTCCTGTATGAGAACTTTAGTTATCATAAATAAGGTAGGATGTAGGGTTTGGGTCTCCAGGTTCTTAGTGAGTATTGCATCTTAGTTTAAAAGTGATATGCTTATCATGTTATTGAATTAAGAATAGAATCATTTGTGGTCTCTTTTTAGATAGTTTAGTTCTAAGTGTTTCTCGTCAAGTGTCTTGTCGAGTAATGGTTATTGCTAACTTTTCCTAGGATTGAATTAAATGTTGAGAATAAGTGCTAACTCTTTGTTATAAGTGTTTTGAACTTGGATGAGTTGATGTTTGCATTCATAATGAAGTCCACATTCATGGATCCCATTTGATATAATAAATTATGTTGTTTATATCATCTTGTTGTAAGGAATAGTAGAATAATTGAAGTGAATGTTGTATTAATTCATGGGCATCTTATGAGTACGATATTGCTTTGAAGACCCATGGTTAGTATGTCATCTTATATATTGCACTTAGGGTATGTATTTGGATTGGTGTATTTGAAGGAGTTGTGTTTTTTAAGAGTAAATGTTAATGTGGGGATTGTTGTGTTTCAGTGGTGTCTAGTGAAAGTTTATTCCAGAGGCTAGTAAGGGTAGTTGTGGGTTTGATCTTTGCATTGTTGCATTCTGGTTGAAGAATGAGCATGTTTTGGTTTTATGTGATGTTGACTTCCCTCTACTTATGGTTTATATGATTTTCACGACTGTGCAAGAGGGATAATGCCTTTCTCAGTATATGTAGTCCTGTTGTTATGTCTTGAATCCATGTTGTTGAGCTCTTCTGGAAGGTTGTGGTTCCATATTGTGTTGAGCTTGTCTTAAAATTCTATGTTGGTCTGTGTAAAGGATTGAGTTTGGGAGCAAGAGGACCCATGCCTTGCTCTAGATTACACCTTGTTATGGTTGAAATGTTGGAGCAAGAGGACCCATGCCTTGCTCTGGTGATTTATTATGTTCTGTATGCAAGAAGGTAAATGCCTTGCATTGTTTATATACACTTATCGGTATGATAGTCATTGTCTTGCTTGATGGTTAGGGTTTCTAGATGCAGGTAGGGGAGTGGCTTTTAATGTGGGGCTGGCGCCCAAAGTGGCTAGCCAAGGTAACCCATTGAAAATTAGTAATCAAGTGATAACCTAATTAATGAATTAGAGGGTTGGGTAGTAATTCACATTAAACAAGATAATTGGATTCCTCACCCATGCCTATAGTGCTTGTTTAGACTAAGGATGGGATCGAGAAGGCCTGGTTGGCAAGTTTGACCTCCTTGTCTCCATGAAAGGATGTGTCGGATCCGCATGTGTCACCCTATGGGGCCGGAGTCTAGTGAGAGACTTCCAGGGTAACCATAGATGGGGGCTGGAGTCTAGAGAGAGACTGCCAAGGTAACCCATGCTAAGACCATGCGATGACACTCTCCCTACTGCAGCCTAGCATTCCCTAGGTGTACTCTCCCCTTTTGTCTTGTGTTGCCTCTGGAAGTGATATTGAGTTGCTCGTGATGTTGTCATGTGTTGTAATGGAGTCGTGATTAGTCTTTGTTCCTATTAGGCAATTGTCTACCTGACTGTATGATGTTTTGGGACCTTATGTTATCTCCTAGCATGGGGGGTGGACCTTAGGGTTCCACATGGTCGGGTGGATGTGCTTTATCTCCATTGGTTTTTTCTTGCCTTTGTTCGTGTGCAAGAAGGTTGTAACTCCTGTAGCAGATTCAGATCATGTACCTATTTATGGAGACAATTATTATGCTCATGTATTGGCATGTGTATCAGATGATTCATTAAGTATGTATTCATGTGTATTCAGAAGATGATAATGTAACGATGTAATGTTGTATTCAAATGTCAGGGGAAATTGTGACTATGTATTAGATCCTGATGAATACTTATATGATGTTATGTAAATGTAAACGTTTATTGATTTAGTGCATTAGGTTTATAATGAGTTACTGATGTTAATTCATGATGTGTGTTAGATTATGTTAATTGTTTTGTCTAGTAATGCAACCATGTTATCTTAGAGGACAAGTCATTAGTTTAAATGATGTGTTAATATTACTTTGTTATTTCTATCTTTTAAAAAAAAAAAAAATATTCCTGTTGCATATAGTGTAGTGCCCCTCAACTTGTCATCTTTTGGACTGATGTTTGCTTAGTAGTACTGGACATTATGACAGTATTTTAGATCGTTTGATGATGGATTTCTAGTTATTTTGCTATTTCAGTATGAACCTAATTATTATGATAACAGATGTTGATGTTCGATTATGTCATTTTATGCTTTACAATTTGATAAATGAACTGATGTTTTAGATGCTTTGATGTTATTCACTATATGGGATTGGAAGTTAGTTGATCATTTTATGTTGTAGACTAGTAATCTGATACCTTGTTCAATATAGTTGATTGTTATTCATAAACGTGAATGGAACAGTGTCGTATTACTCGTTCTCAAGTACCCTACCCCATTGCGATTTCCATTCACTGTAGGACTGCATGTGATGTATATGTATATCTTGTTATGGTTAACCATGCGTTGCTGCAGGATGCAGGTACTAAGCATCGACTCCACCTGATTACCAAGTTTGAGCGTGCCTTCGCCAATGGATTAGTTGGTTGGAGTTAACGTGAGATCCCTAGTCAGTGTTCCTTGGTCGTCAGTTTACCCTTGTTGTTATTGGTTGTCGTTCGCTCATGTCTTGCTGTCAGGTAATACTGTACCTTGGAGTCTAATTAGTTTTGCAGGTGTCTAAGTGTGTATGGTAAGGTTGTGCTTTAATTAGAATCATTATATGAAAGAGTATAAAAGTTGTTAAATGGGCATAATGTCGTTAGTTGTCGATTATCGTTATAAATAAATTATTATTTTATTAGAAGTGTTGTTGTTAAATGAAGTTGTAAGAAATTTTGTATTGTTCGATATAATATTATTTATAATAAATATTTAAATAAATAAATAGTTGTAATCATGTTGTAAATTGTGATTCACAACTTGATTAATAAAACAAATTATAGTTACAAATTATAGATTGTCGAAATAGTACTATTCTATTAATAACAATATATTGGGTCGACTATAAAGAAATATAATAATAAAATAAAATAAATAATATTTGGGGATCATTAAATTAAATAATATATATATATATATATATTTTTAGAGGAGATATGCACGGGATCGTGTGCCAAGCCCTTGGTAGATGAGAAAGACTGTGTTATAAAAGAGCGATAGAGGCATTAAGGACAGCAACACAGGTGAAAGGAAATAAGCGGCTTGGAACTACAGCGATTGAAGCAGATTCGTCGAGTTGATTGCGTAAGCCAGGTTCCGTCGAATGCCTTATCTCTGAACTTTATTTTGAATCTGCAAATGAAATGATTTTTGGTTAAATAGTTTCTGCTGGGACTTTCTGTCATTTCTGCAAATGTGTATTCTCTATGGACGGTTTTAGATGTAAACCTTTGGGTCTGTAATGAATGGAATTGCCTTACAATTCTCCCACCGTCCTCCAACAGCTTAGTAACTATTTTCCTAGGTTACATTCAAGGGAGATCATTTTTATGAGGGTTCCAATTCGTAGATGCCATGATGTGTTTTCTGTAGCTCACCTTCTCTCTCAGTCATTAGATGACCACGGTTTCTTCTCCACACTGAAATCTCCTAACACCTTGGGGCAAGTGATTTGATTGTGTGAAAACAATTCAGTTCTTTCTTTTCCTTACGGTCTTTGAACCTTAGTCTTGAAAGAGGACAATAACAGGCTGTGGATCGGGTATATACAGATTGTATTGTTTCCATCTTAGTTTAAAAAAAATAATAGTGAATCGACCATTCTAACAAATGCGGTCCCTTTCCTTGAGATCCATTCCGTGCGTCCATTGATCATTGATCAATGCCTCTGATATAGCGGACGGAACAAACAAACCGGTAGGTTGATTTAAAATCATTAGCTTTGGGGTTTCTTGTTATCTGTTGCTGCATAGAATTTAGAAATGTCTACCTTATGATAGAGCGATTCAACTAGTTTGGATCATAGTCCATACAATAAATTCAGTTTTTTTACTTATCTTCTGCAATCATGGATCGCCTTGGCATCAGCTAGTCGCACTTTTATCAGGTCAGTGAACATACCTTACATATACCTTGACTCATCCGTTATATTTGAAAGCTCTGTGTATATATTGTGTTTTGTTATGGTTAGTTTTATTTCTTTTGTGGACCGATAATAATAGGTAGTTCGCTGCCTTGCTATCATTCATTTTGAATGAAAGTCTGAATCCCTTTCTTCGCCATTTACTTAGTATTATACGGTGTTTCCGTTGACTAACCTATGCCATAGCTGGAGTTATTGAAACCCTTTCATTTTTGATTATTGAAGGTTCTTCTGTTTGGATACCAACTCTGCACTCGTCCCTTGTTTCCTAGCCGTATGGGCTAGGCACATATCTGCCAGAGGGAGAATGGCCTGTAGACGGTTGGTATGTTGTTTTCTAAAGTCGAAAGGATGGATTACTAATCTCTTAGCCAATATGAAACCCTAAACCACTCTCCATTATGGAGGAATATATTGGAGTTGAATATTGGGTGTTAAACCATGGTTTCCCCACTGCCAAATGAAGATCGTTATGCCCCAGGGAGGCCGCAGTTTTGGCTGACAGTTGGAGTTTTTTCTAATAGGGTTTGCAGGGGGTTGTTATGGTGTAATGCGAACATAATACATAGAATAGGGAGTTGATAGCCACTGTCTGTAGGTTTTCGATTTATGAGTTGGACGTATAGTAAAGTGTTCTAATGCTTATCATTCTCAGACCCTGAGTTGTAGTGCAATCACTTTCTGATAACTATAGCCTACCAGTGTGCAAATCCCCGTAGACAGTTGACTGGGGTATTATAATGGGTTCTATATATGTTCAGGTTTTGAGACGTTCATCCTTGTACTGATAGCAATGTATCTGGTGAACAAAGATCCATCGCTGCACCAGGAAATTCGTACTTGTATTGTGTAAATTGCCCAAGATTATCTCTAGAAACCATTGCTGTAACATAGCGTTTTTCCAGATTTGAGTTCAGTAGAACGGGGCTTGAAACATTCAGTACCGTATCTAGTGCAGTAAGGAGATCAACTCAACAAAAAACAGCAATAATTGGTTAGTATTCTGAGATCATAGTTGCAAGTAAGATTAAACCATGTAACCTTCTGTCAGACCATTAAAATAAAGGGCACCTCTTTAGTATTTGAAATGTTAATCATACCTTTATGTTTGGAAATCTGCACAACTATAGAAGGAATCATTTTGGCTTGGAAATAAGAGGAATACTGTTAGAAGCTGTAAGTTGTCTTTGCAACAACTCCAGTTTGTCTTTTCCAGATTTTCACCGTCCTTTGGGTTTATTGCTTTTCGTTAGAGAGAGAAAACTGTTAAGTTGTTGCCATCAATTTATTAAAATTCCAAGTTGTCAGACGCTGCCAGAAGTTGGTGATACAATCAAACATCATTCATTTCAATGGTAAAACAGTCAACAACAATTTAACACCTCTGCAAATTATGATTGCAAGATGATAGATTATATCAGTGGTAACAGATATAGCAAAACGTCTACATGAAAATCGGAACGCCATGGAAATAAACATAGTTTATGCATCTATCAAACGTGATGGCGTATGTATGCCCATTCCGATCTTTTGTTTAGATAGATTTAAATCATTTCGATTAAAACATTTCTGAGTCACCATTACGACGAAGACATGTAATAAAACAATTATGCTCGTCTTTGATGACTTTTCCTTGGTATGACTGTCGTGCAGTTATATGGTATTCTTGTTCATTTCACTTCTCGAAAGAGTAAAGTTAGTTGGACAAGTTTGAAGGAAAGATTATAAAGATCGTATCGTTATGGAAGTGTCGAATTGAATGACATAATTGTATTAAGTGGTTCTTTTATCAATTATTGTAAATAATTAGTTAATCAATTAATTTATCTTTTGAAGCAAAATAAAGATTAGTTAGAGATTTAGTTGCAAGGTATTAATTTAATTGTTGTAATTTAATGTTGATTTTATTAAAGAAGTTGTTTACATTAAGCCGAGAATGAATTGTAGTATTTCATCTCCTGAATCTAAATTGAATTGATTGAGTGTTGTAATGAGTCGAATTGAGGTTGTACAAACTCGAATTCCAGAGGCTAAGTTGTCATTGTTGAGTATTTGCAACTTGTGTAATGTTGTTTTTGTAATTACAATGTAATAACGAGTATGTGGATCAAACATAGTATGAAGTATGTTGAGATAATGTCAAGTTGTTTATGTATATTGAAAGTAATATGTTCTGGTGGGAATATTAAACCACTTGTGATCTTATTGTACCATTTTGCCATATGGAGAGACCTGAAATCTGTAAAAGAATAAAGTATTGTAATGTTAAAAGCATTGGATTAAATTGGTGTTATGATTGTATTGTGATGCAAGAGGGTTTATGCCTTGCAGTGTATATATATGTGTATTGTTATGAAGTCTTGTATAATGTTAAGGTTACTAGGTGTTAGGAAGGAGAGTGGCTTTCAACGTGGGGCTGGCGCCCAAAGTGGCAGTCAGGATAACCCGTTGGAAGTAGATTAATCAAGTGATAACCTAAAATTAACTAGGGGGTTAAGGGTAGATTTCACATTAATAAGATTATTGGATTCCTCTCCCATGACCTGTAGTGCTTGTTTAGACTAAGGATGGGTAGAGAAGGCCTGGTCGGCATGATTGACTTCCTTGTCCTCATGAAAGGAAGGTCGATTCTGTATGTGTCACCCTATGGGGCCGGCGCCTAGTGAGAGGCTGTCAGGATAACCATAGATGGGGGCCGGCGCCTAGTGAGGGGCTGTCAGGATAACCCATGATAGGACCGTGCGATGACACTCTCCCTACTACAACCTAGCATCCCTTGTTCGGTCTCTCCTCATTTGTTTTGTGTCGCCTCTGGAAGTTATGTTGTGTTGTATTGTTATTGCCATGTGTTGTATTGGTGTTTGGTCGTCCTTTGTTCTTGTTTATCTTTCGTCTACCTGACTGTCATTGTTTGGGACCTCATGTTAACTCCTAGCTCGGGGGGTGGACCTTAGGGTTCCACATGGTCGGGTGGAAGAGCTATTTTATCCATTGGTTATTCTTGTCAAGATCATATGCAGAAAGGGATTTGTTCCAGTTGTACTTGTTCCAATGATGATGATGTAAGTGTATAACCTTATACCAGATTTGTGTAACAGAACATTCCTTATGTATGTAATTTTGATGTAGACTAAAAATGGCAATGTGATGATGTCATGATGTACTTATATGAAAGCATTTCAGTTATGTATTTAATCATGCAGATTTCGTTATTTGATGATATGCTATGAATGTGAATAAGTTACTTATTTGAGCATGGTTTTGGATCAGTCACTGATGTATATTAAATTTTTTTGGTTGGTTTGTAAAGTGATGCAGCCTTGAATCCTTAGAGAATATGTTGTAATTGGTTATGTTATCATTACTTAATCATTTTAAAAAAAAAATTTCCTGTTTCATATAGCATAGTGTGTATTTCTTTAAGGTGTTCAAGGCGGGCGTTACATATAGCATAAACGTGTTGTTCTCTAAGGTATTCATGGCGGGGCATTACATTATTCCACCTATATGTTTCCTATCCTATACTAGACTAGGTTGGATTTTTTTATGATAGATTAACTCATGGTTCACCTATCCAAGTCTAGAGATAGTTAGCTATTTAATTGGTTATATAAATGTGTTTAGAATACACACTTGTGAATATGCATTTATGATATGATCGTAAGTGTTAACCCATTTGAGATAGAGGTGCATGAACATACAACACACATGTCCATCAGGAATGTGATTGAATTTCTAGAATCTTTGACCAAAGTAATATAAAATCACTACTTGCATTTTTGATTCACAGTGTCTTTATTGCATTATACAATAGTTAGTTCATGTTATACCTAGCTATAAGGATCTAGAGTTGTATAATAGATTGTATGTAATAGACACAACACTAGTTCTCAAAAGGCATGTTGAATCTTGTTTATTTCTTATTCCACTTCCATCGAGAAGGGTAGGGCCACTTCTAGGAGGAAGGTGTACAAGGTACCGCCAATCTATGGTTGGAGATAAAGCACTCGAGTGATTCTCTCCCTCTTACAGTTGATAAAGCTGAAGGCTTGGTTATACACACAGAGAGACTTGATTATACAGTTGTATTTATTGTACTCCTTTGAGATTATTGTGATAATGTATATTTATGGGGATGAACTACTTAGCATCAAGATGATGATGCAATCTTGTAATAAAGTACTTTATAGATTTTAATTTATTCATTCATTATTTATGAATTGTAAAGTGAAATAATTCTTAGTCTCATTATTGTGAAGTGATGAAATGATGCATTGATGTAATTGTTATTTGAAAAAAAATTATAAAGGTTTTGAGATGTGAATATAGTTCATATCTGTATTATTGATTTAGCGAGCAAGTGTTCATTACACGTGGTATCAGAGCACAATTTTAACACTTAGGTCTATGAGCCTGCTTTGTAAGAAGTTGTTATATATAGATAACTTTGTGTTTATCAAACCTAACCTTGTGATGCTATTCTTTGAACACGGAAATGGGAAGGTCAAAAACAAAGAGAAAGGGTAGAAAGACCAAGAAAACTAAACGACCTCAAAACCTGAATAAGACAAAAGTAAAATTGAGTTACGAAGGAGAATCTTGTCTCTCTAACACAAAAACTCTTACTATTGCTCTTGAACAAATTAAGCTAGAGAAGGAGGAATGTTCAAAAATTCCAGTTACTGAGATAATAAATTTTGAGGTTAAACCATGTAAACCCTCGATGAATCGTGACATGCCTTTTGGGTGTGAATGAAATATGCCTGTGAGTAAAGAAGTGATAGGGGAGTACCTACGTGTACATCCCACCTCTAAGTTTGTTCTAGGAGACTCAGATGGGGAGGAGGAACTTGAATAAATTCTTCTATCTGATAGTGATTTGTAAACCTAAAATCCTATTAGAATTATTAAATAAGGATGTATAAATCTATTATTATAATAAAAATATCATTTTGTTTTTGCAATTAAGTGTGATGGTCTTATGTAAGAAATATTTTGAATCTCTTAAATTTTGGTGCATTTTTTTATTAATGCTATGTTTTATGACTTTAAAAAAAATCAACATTCAAACATAACCAAACCTAGAACTAATGAACCTTAGTCACTCACCAGGTGAAAAATGGTTTGAATGAGAACAAACCCTTGAGGCAATCAAGATGGTTCTGGTCTAGCTGAGGAGAATCCAACAACTAAATTAGACCAAATTCTTGCTCTTTTGAATGAAACTAAGGAGAGGTTATTAGCCTTAGAACAAGAGGTTAGAGGGGCTAATAACCTAGAAGAAAGCAAAGAACATGAACATGATAATAGTGTTCATGAAGGGAAAAATGGATCTAGAGAAAACCCTGGTAACCATGAGGAACCTCTAAGAGAAGTAAAATCCTAGAAACCAGTTAACTCATGAGTTAGCTAAGGATATGAAGAAAATTACCCCACTAAAGTTTGATGGTACTGTGTTGGGTGATGGAGTTGAAGCATGGCTCATTGACATGGAAAAGTATTTCAAAATAAGAAATTATTCTAAAATAACTAAGGTAGTATGGGGAGCATATTAGTTAGTTGGAGAATCATCCACATGGTGGATGAACAATAAAATAGAAATGGGATTGAGTTCCCTAAGAGTAACATGGGATCAATTTGTAGCAATCTTTAGGGAAAGATGGTTGGCTCAATTATATTTTGATCATAAGTTAACATTTTTTTAGAATTTACATTAGGGTGAAATGATAGTAATTGAGTATTGGGAGAAGTTTACAAGATTATTGTAGTATGTGCCTCAATATCAAAAAGATGTGAATGTTTTCACATAAGGAAATTTACAATGGGATTGAATGCACAAATTGGTGGAGAAGTGGATGTACATGGTCCAACAACTATGGATCAAGTGTTTGAAAAGGCAATCAAATAAGATTAGAAATTAAAGTCTATTTCAACTTATCAAGAGAAATCTTGAAAGAAGTTTGGCTGGTCTAAATATTCACCTTCATTCAAGAAAATAATTGGAACCAAGATGCTAATCCCAAGTCAAATAGGAAGGGATCCAAAGGAAATAAGAAGGAATTTTGAAATGGAAAGAAAAATAATGAAGACATGAAGAAGAATGGGAATAAGAATGATCATGCTCTGAAAAAGAAAGGACCTCCTGGAGGATGTTTCAATTGTGGAGGCAAACATTATGCTAATCAATGTCTGAGTAAGGAGAAGGGAAACAAATTCAGGAATTATTCTCTACCTTCTCAACAAATAGATTTCTAACAAAGGATTCATGTAGCTCTGGATAACTGACAAGCAGAATACTAGATTACACCAATTGAGACTACAAGTACTTTGTTTGGAATACCTATTTCTATTTTGATAGACACAAATGCTACTAAAAATTTCATATCACCTAGAATATTAAATAGAATCCCTAGACAAGGTGGTTTTATGCCTAAACCTTGGTCAGTTGAGTATGCAAATCAGTCTAGAGCTCAGGTAGAGCAGTGTTTGTTTGAAGCTAAGTTGATATTACCTTCATTCTCAACTGAAGTTAACTTATATGTAGCTCCCTTGGGATACTATGATGTTGTTTTAGGGATGAAATAGTTATGGCACCATAGAACCAAAGTAGATTGTTTCAACAAAACAATTGATTGCTTTGATTATTTGGGAAATCCGGTACGTCTATAAGGAGTCAAGAAAGAAATTAAAATTAGATAAGTATTGACAATGCATCTCAAAAGAGATAAATGGAAATGATGTCAACTCTTTGCAGTTGAGATGGATCAAGTTGAAGGATCAAAGGAACCATCTATCCAAGACTACCCCTTTCTTTATGAATTTTAGGATGTATTTCCTGATGAATTATTGGGATTACCACCTAAGAGAACCTTTGATTTCCCAATTGACATTATACTAGGTTTTGAACCAATATCCAAGGCCCCATACCATATGACAACAATAGAATTTATGGAATTGAAAGCCCAGTTGGAAGAACTGTTAGAGAAAGGATTAATAAGACCCAGTGTGTCACCCTAGGGAGCACCAGTGATATTTGTCAAGAAAAAGGATGAAACCTTGTGTTTATGTATAGATTATCGTATGATAAACAAAGCAACGATCAAGAATAAATATTCTTTACCCCGTATAGATTATCTTTTTGATCAAATGTGAGGAGAAACAATGTTTTCCAAAATTGATTTAAGGGAAGGGTACCATCAATTAAGGATTAAGGATGAAGATATTCATAAAACAACATTCAAAACAAGGTATGGGCATTATGAATTTATAGTCTTACCTTTTATTTTGATTAATGCACCTGTTGCATTTATGAATTTGATGAATAGTGTCTTCAAGGATTGTTTAGACAAATTTGTGTTGGTCTTCTTGGAGGACATTTTGATATACTCCAAGAATGAAGAAGAACATGCACAACATTTAAGAATCCTTTTGCAATGAATATAAGAACATTAATTGTATGGTAAGTTGTCCAAGTGTACTTTCTTTCAAAAAGAGGTACAATATCTTGGGCATATTATTTCCGTAGAGGGAATTGCTATAGATCCTTCAAAGATGAAAGTAATTATGGGAAAGTGTGAGGAAGCTTTCCATATTTTTAAGGAGAAGTTGAGGAGTTCTAATGCAAGAAGGACAAGGTGTAGCTTATGGGTCTAGAAAATTGTGACCATATGAGTTAGATTATGCTCCACATGATTTAGAGCTAGTTGTAATTGTACATGCCTTACAAGCATGGAGGCATTATTTGATGGGTAAACACTTCAAACTTAAGTCAAATAATCAAGGACTTAAGTGTATTTTTACTCAACCAAATCTTAATGTACAACAAAGATGATGGTTGGAGCTGATATCAGATTATGACTTTGATATAAGCTTCATTAAAGGAAAAGAAAATCAAGTAGCTGATGCTCTTAGCCGAAGAAGGTATATTGTAGCCATGACCACAATTATTTCAACCTTTCGAGAATAAGTAAAAGAAAATTCTCCCTGAGATGAATTCTATGACCAAGTTAAGAATGCATTATCTAAAAACCCTCGAGATACTAGATATGAAGGGTATGAGTATGATTCAGATGGGTTATTGAGATATAAAAAAGAATATATATCCCTTAACAAGGTGGATTGAGAGATCTTGTGGAAAGAATTTCATTGTGCACCTTACTCAGGACATCCTGGAGTGATGACGGTAATGGAAGATTTAAAACCACTATTTTTGGGAATGGATGAAGCAAGACACTGCAAGTTTTGTGGCTAGATGCTTAGAGTGTCAGCGAGTTAAATTTGAACATCAACATCCAATAGGATTGTTGTATCCTCACGAGATACCAGAATGGAAATGGTAGGTTATTAGCATGGATTGTGTCCAAGGCTTACCAATGTCAAAAAATTGGCATGATACAATCCTGGTAGTAGTGGATAAGCTTACTAAAGTAGCTCATTTCATTCCAATAAATCTTACCAATGGTGCACCAATCTTAGCAAGAAGATTTGTCCAGGAAATCTTTAGATTGCACGAAGTTCCAGAGAAGATAATCTCAGATAGAGATACGAGGATAACTCCAAGGTTTTTGAAAACTCTATTTGTGGCATTAGGAACTAAATTGAATATTAGTTTATCCTATCATCTAGAAATAGATGGTTAGACAGAAAGAGTCAACCAGGTTTTAGAAGATTTGTTAAGGATGTACTATATGGATTAACAATATAAATGAGAAGAGAATCTCTCATTAGTACAGAGTTTGCTTACAATAACTCCTATCATTCTACTATCAAAATGACTCTTTTCGAAGCATTATATGGTATAAAATGTAGAACTCCTATAAGTTGGGATAAAATAGAAGATAGGGTTAACATTGGACCAGAAAAATGCTTATAGAAATTAAGGAACAAGTCAAACTAATTAGAAGAAGATTATCGGAAGAAAATGATAGACAAAAAGGTTATGCTAATGCCTTGAAAATTCCAAGATAATTTTCTATTGGCAATAAAGTGTTATTAAGAGTTAAACCACATAAAAGCTCCATTAAGTTTGGAAAGTCAACCAAACTATCACCTAGATATGTGGGTCCTTTTGAAATCCTTGAAGTGATCAACCTAGTTGAGTACAAAATTGCTCTACTGCTTGCTCTTGCTCACATGCATAATGTTTTTCATGTGTCTTATTTAAAGAAATATGTGTATAGATTTAATCATATTCTTGATTGGAATGCTCTTCAGGTTCTAGATCTAGGAGTGGTCACGATCAATCCTCCTAGAGTGCTTGAGATTGGCAAGCTCCGCTTGCATAATAGAGAAGTTGCACAATGCAAGGTCCAGTGGGTCCAATATTATGAGGCTAGTGCCACTTGGAAAGACTATGAAGAATTTCATCAAAAAATTATTCATATATTTAATTAACTATTTGCATGAAAAACTATTTTACTTTGTTTTTAAACTAGTATGAACTAAATCATCAAGGGCGATGATCTATAAGTGGGAGGAGATGTCACACCCCATTTTTTTGGACAATTTAATTAAATATTTTTAAACCAAATTATCAATTAGATGCTTTGATTATGCATTATGTATGATGATTATAATGTTAAATTGACAGATGAATCTGATGAGATAGAATTATCTTGAATTATGATTACTCAAAAAAGGAAATGATTTTTATGAAGATAAAGTAATTACTTCATGTTTATTGATTAAGTATTTACTTTATCTCAAACATAATGTAGTTAATGGACTACCTATTGTGATTGTTGATGAGGTGGATGCCAGAAAATTAGTTTTTCCCCCTCCCAAATGAGGAGGGAGAGTATCACCAAAGAGAGGGAAATGGATCAAGTAAATGGACAAGAAAAACATGCCTTGAGAACTCTCACACACGCAAGTAATGTGTCATTTTCATGTGTTTAATATTTATTTGGTGACATGAGTTAGTTAGTACCAATTTAGTTGCATTATCACGGTGTGATAATGAAGTCGATTCATGATCAGTTTTTGAGTAAATTATATCTTAGTTGGCTTTTTTCTGGTCTTCTATAAAGATCTTGTCGATCTTGCATTTCAGATTTGTCATATGACTGTGAAGAGAAAATATTTATACTAATATGTATATATATAGAGGTATATATAAATATATATAGTTTTAATAGTATATAAATATGTATTGTCATTTATAACATAAGTATATATATATATATATATATATATATATATATATATATATATATATGTTGTAAACTTGTTATTATCGAATATTAATAATAGTGTTCCATAGATATTATTTTAAAAGTTTTGAATTTCAAGGTTGAGAACTCCCTCCACGAAGTGGAGTTAAGGAGTCTTAAACGCGCTTTGAATACGTATAGTAGTGGAAGGACTGCGGATGGAGGAGTGAAGGACACTCCACTACATCCTCTTGAATGTTCTTTGAGTTCAATTGTGAACTAGCAGAGATTAAGGGAATGACTGGTAGGAATCAAAGAAGTTTTTGTGGAATTTTGGGTTAAGTTTTGTATAGGTCAAGCAATATGGAAGGAGAAAGAAGAAGGAAGAGAACGATGGAGAAGAGGAAGAGCAGAGAATTCATTGAGGATAGAGTTTTACAGTGTTGACATTTAATTCTTCAAAGGGTTTTAGTATGTAAACCTTTTCAAGAAATATTTCTTTTGGTGTACAGACAGTGCTAAAATGTTTATACTATCGAATGAAGTTTATGATTATGTTTAATCATTCTAAAAATTTTGTGAATGCAATAGGTTGAAATGTGTCTTGAATTCAAGAGTTTATCTCGAACAAAATTAGTATCTCTATTATAAACCTTGGCTTAGGTTAAACTTCATTACAGTTCACTATTAATTGATTGAACAAGGTTTTTGGGTAGACAAAATTTACATAAGTAGATGGTCTTGAGGTTATGGGTATGTAGTTACCCTAAAAACTATTGCATTTTTTTTGTGCAAACTTAACTGAGATTTATTATCACCCTTTTGATTACTTTTGTGTTAAATGAAACCACATTTTATATAATGGCTTTGCGGTTGTGATAGTATCTATTATTTTTCTATATTAAGTATACATAGGTAAATGTATACATTATTCCTGTATAGATGAGTTACAAATTAAGGTATACATCTATCTTTGTATCGACTATGGTGTTATATTTATTGAAAACCATATAAGATAGAGATATTCTAAACCTGTATCGACTATGGTATTTGATAACCATATATAAATAGATCTATTATATCTCTGTATCGGCTATGATATTATATTTACTGGCAATCATATAAGAAAAGAGATTATGTATCTCTCTATTTCGATTGTGAAATTGTATACATTGGCATATGTATAGAATAGAGATAATATATCTCTATTTTGAATGTGAAATTGTACTCATTGGTATATGTATAAGTAGAGATAATGTATCTCTGTTTCTATTGTGAAATCATATCCAGTAGCAATGTGCAAATTGGAGATATTGTATCTCTATTTTGATTCAGATATTACATTCATGGTCAAATGAATTGTTTGAAGTGTATCGTCTTGAATTACCTGTGTTTAAAGTTCTCACTAGCTAAGTAAATTTAGGAGATATAAATATTTATATTACCTTTGTTTCTAAGATAATAATGCATGCACTATGTGACATACATTTTGAGATATATGGTGTTCTATTTTGAAAGTGATAATGTAATAATTGTTTTGTATATAATTTGATATATACTTATTATTCTCTTTGAAGGGTGAAAGTCTAATCACTGTCAAAAATAAGTTTGATATATGTTACTTTGTTTTGACTATGATATGTATTACTTTGTGTCGAATGAGTTACAAGTATACATATATAAAAGTATTGGTTGTTGGAGTTGAATGTGGTATAGGTATACAGATATAACAATATGAAGTTATTGGTATTTGTAGACGCCTAAAAATGTCTCGACCCTGCAAGCTTTTTTTTTGCATCCTTGCACTACCAATTACCCATTTCACCAATTAATTAAATAAAATTAATCTATTTAATTAATTAATCCCAAGCCATCCCTAACTGTTTATCCTTAGCCATTCATCACTAATTATTCCCTAGTAATGAATTAATTCATTTAATTTATTACTAAACCTTACAACACCATTCATCCTTAATTAAATAAATATTCTAAATATTTATTTGGTTAATTTCTTCATATCCCTAATCCAAATTAATTAAATAAAACATGCTTATTTAATTAATCTCCCCTAGCCTATGACAACTTAGCCTAATTGAATAAATATCAATTATTTAATTAACTACCCTAACCTAACTAGCCCCTAGACCCAAATTAATTAAATAAACCCTTATTTAATTAATTTTAACTACTAATTAATCCTCCCACTAATTTCTAACAACTAGATTAATTAAGTTAAACAATTAATTAATTTTGTCAAATCTTCATTAACACCTTCTCCCACACCTTTTGAATAAAAAAATACTTTTTATTCAAAGGGGTCACATGACACTTGCACCTCACCTTTCCTCTTTCATGTTAGAGCTATTTTTTATGCAAAGAGCTCACACATGCATATGCCAAATAAACACATGTGGTCACATGTCATCCCATTCACCAATAAAATCCTAATTTTCAATTCCACCTTCTCCCAAGGAAATTAATTTTTTATTTCCTCACAAGTCTTAATCCTCATTAATGCTAAGCCTTCCCGAGGTGAATTTAAAATTATAAAATAATCACAACCCTTAATTTTTGTTGATGAAGATCTAGCCTTCCATCTCATCTTCTCATCTCCACAATTGGATCCCAACTTTGAATCCTAGCCATTGATCTCATTTTCCATCCAATTTGCCTATAAATACAAGCTCACCCCAAGCCATTTTCATCTCATTCCATTTTAGCCTTATGATGTCCAAATCTCTCATATCTCAAGTTTATGCAACATTACCATACCAAAATAGCTTCCCATATCATTCCATAGTATCCTTACCATGCCAAGATTGTGTTGAATTTGAGAGTAATCCACATACTTAATCCACATACAAAATTGTGTTGAATTGGGTATAGCTAGGAGAGCTTTGGGTCCACTTCTCATCAACCTTATCAAGGAGTGAAGGAGATTTCAAGGACTCGGAAGGTATAATGCTTATGTTTTTAGTTTTCTTTCATGTGTTTTAAGTCTTTAAATCTTTTTCATCTTCATTTGGCACACCCGGTGGGACCCCTGTCCCTAAAACTAACTGTTTTGTGAGTTTTTGGAAGATTTTTAACATCCAAGGCAGATTAGCACAGTCAGTCTCTACAGTCACACCTTCTACTCATGGTTCAGCACATTCTGCATCTTTTTCAGCATCATTAGTGTCTGTATCAATGTGTATCTTCACTGTTTCAATGCATATCATCTTTGTTGTAGCACCTTCAACCTTTGTTTTAGCACTTTTTGATGCGATAACAACATTTTTCTTGGCCTCAAATCTTTGTGATATCTATTTTTTTGGCTAACTCTTGCTGGCAGGGTTCTGGTTTTTAACTTGCAGGTTTTATAGGCCATGATAGTTTTTTAGAAATCACCTAATCTCTTGCATTTTCGCAAAAACACTTAGGGCTAACCAAACTTACATGTTTTTTCTCATCTAACTCTATTTTTGAAGTGCAATCTGCTATATAATCTTGTTGGGCTCACCTTGCATGTCCCTTAACATTTTGTGTGATTATTTGGTAACAAGAAAAATCTATTTTTGTGCAGGTTTGTCACTCTGTCGATTTAGCACCTTCAACACCCAGAACAACACCATCAACCTCTATGACAGACAACCTAAGCTATAGATTTACTTTTATCACTGTTTTGGCGATCTATGTTTCTATTTTAGTGCATTAATTTGTTGTTTTAGCATATTATGTTACTATGTTAGTGCATTTAGGATCTGTTACAACACATTTAGGCTCTATTTGAGTGTATATATTCTCTATTTCAACACTTTTATCCACTATTTTAGTGCATCTATCTTGTCTGTCAGTGCATTTATCTTTTGTTTCAGTACCTTTTGTTTGACACATTTTGTAGGTCTGTGCAGAGGACTAAATCATTCTTGCAGGTATTCAAAACATTTATCCAAGATCCATTTTGCAAATTGCTAACATCTTTGGTATAGATTCACTATCAAAGTTTCATTTTTATCACTAGTTTCTAGTTGCACTAAAGTTAGAGTAGTGGTAAATTAATCTTGTTTGCCGTGTCTTATTTTCTTGTAGACATATGCTCTCCCCTCGCACCTTAGGGTGATCTTGGGGATCAAAATTCTATTTGCAAACTTTTTTTTGTTTAGTTTATCTTGAAGGGGTTACTCTTTTTGCATATGCTCTCCCCTTGCGCTTCATGCGATCTTGGGTGATCAAAAGCAAGGGGTAATTTCTTCTTAGGAGTCCTGCTTGGGGATTTCATCACCCCAAGGGATGACCTCAACCATGTGTACTGGCGAGGTATATCAAAGGGGGGAGAAGGAAATGTGTACCCCAATCTAGTTGTGTTGTCAATGGGACAACCTTTGGGCCCTGGGTGATTATAGACACAAGGTGAAGTGGTGCCTTCCTAATCACTTATGCGACATCACTTCAATGGGATAGTGTTCACGGTTTGTGCCTCATGTACCTTGACTATATCGAGGATTGCCTAGAATCTTATTCAAGCCTAGCATAAGACCTTCAGTTGTCACATCCATGGTGCATCATTGTTGTAGGAGGAGAAGACCCCATGCTATTACATCTATTATGTTGAGTTGGCATAAACCTCAAGCAAGACATTCATCTCTAATGTAAGAGGTGTAAGGTGGCCCATGACCTTGCATTCTCTATCTAATCAAGCAATGGTAGATGGTATCAAGGGGGTTGAAATCACCATTTTCTAAAAGTGGAGATTGAAACTGCACCTAAGTGGGTCCGTTGGATGTGACACTCCTATTTGAATAATTTCTAGGATGTTCATGTGAATGGTGTGTCTTCTATTTCGAAGCCTGTATAAGCAAAAAATCCAATTTCACCCTTTAAAGTCAAGCCACTGTGTCTTCTTTCTTGTTTGATTTCTTGCCAAGAACCTTTAAAGCCAAAAGATCCAAAATTTTCCACAAAATCACTCAACTTTAGCCCTTTGAACGGACAAGTAGCACCTTTAGTTCTCTGTTTGATGCCATTGGTATCACTATTAGTGCCTTTCACTTGACTGTTAGCACCATAACATCCTCTGTCAATACCTTTAGCTCATCTTTCAATGTATATAACTCCTCTGTTAGTGTCTTTGGCTCACCTTTTAGCACCTTTGGCTCCCATGTCCAAAAATCATCAATTGAGCTATAGTTGACCTTCCAAGCATAATTTGACCCTCCTTGTGACGTGGCAACATTTCAAAACCATCCTAAAATTATCCATCAATCTAAGTCCATCCTTTGTTAAATTTCCATCCCCATATCCTACCATTTGACCTTGGGAAACATCTTGATTTTCATTTTGGACCTTCATCCTCATTCCATCCAATCCAAATCAACATAGTCATCCAAACCTTTCATCATAATTCCATTCAAATCAAAAATCCAAATCATCCCAACCTTAATCCAATTATCCAAACCAAATCAAATCATTATCCAAACATCAATCAACATTATCCAAATCTTATCCAATCCAAAATCAAATCAATATCAATATCCAAAAAATCATCCCTCAAATCAAATTTGTGCAAAATTAAATCTAGATCTCATCCCCCATCCTCTAATTTATAGAAAGCTTAAGCATTTGTCTACCTTAAGTTCTTTTATAAATTATTCTTATCAACCTTAGGATAAATTGGCTTAAGAGCCTAGACTACTCCTAAGTTAGTGAATTCTAAGGATCTTATTTGGCTTGGAGGTCTTGTCTACCCCAAGTAAAATAATCCCCATTCCCTTTTTTTTCTTAAGTGTCTTAGTCTACCTTAAGTAAAGAGAGGAAAATCTCTTTGAAATCTGTAAGATCTAGATTTATGTGAGCCCTCTTTTGATTTGATAATCATTATCCAAACCATACAAAGTATCTCTTGATCATCCATCCAAAAATTTTATCAAAAGTATCCATAGTATCCCTTAGTCATCCGTCCAAGAATCATCATCCAAATTTATCCAAAGTACCCCTTAAATCACTTATCCAAAATCATCCTCATATCTTCAAATCATCCATCTTTGGTCCAAATCTTTTTAAAATTAACTTCTAAGTTCAAAACCTTCACCTACCTTATCATCACAAAATCCTCCCAAAATCAATTCACATTTCTTCATTGCATGCCACAAACAAGGGCTCAAGCTAGGAAGTGTAGATGCCCAAAATTGACCCTTCGTACCATTTATCGATTTGTCGTATTATTCACCATTGCATATGTCAATTTTTCTAGCACACTTGTATCAATTATATATTTTCTTCTAAATCATCCACTCCTATCATTAATTAAATAAAGTATATTTATTTAATTAATTTAATCTATTTTCATTATTTTCATTCTTCTATTTTCTATCTATAATTAAATAATCTTTAATTATTTAATTATCTCGTTATTCTTCTGAAATCAAATAAAAATTCTAAATTTGTTTAGTTTGACCTCTTTTAATAAATAAAATTAATATTTTATTTATTATCTTCTCATCATGCATATAAATTAAATAAATTTATTTATTTAATTTATGTCTATTCTTCCAATTTTCTAAATTTAGCCTTTTCCCCTATCATTTAAAAATAAATTAAATGAATTCATTTGTTTAATTGATGTTTTATCTTATCATTTTCCTCTTTTATCACTTTCTTCTATGTGTACAAGTCAGCCTTGTCCTTAGTATGTCAAAAATTAAATACAAAAAATGATTTAATTGGTTTGAAAATCAATTATCCTTGTCATCCAACTCTTCAAATAGAAAAGCATTATATTTTTAAGAAAAAACAATCTTAACTTCATCAACAAAGCCAACTAAATTAGTTAATAAAAGCTTTCCCTATGGACACATGTCTTGTACACATTCATCCATGCCCCTTGAATTATCTCGATCGTTCATTCCACCACCTTTTCTCCACCTTTGATCAATCTTAGTTGAGAGCTATATATACACCCTCTCATTTCATTCCAAACATCCTACTCTCTTTAGCATCCAGATTATCATCTTATGCATATCGCATCCATTGAACCTCCATTAAGCACTTTGAGCATATCATCTATCATCATGGCAGCTTTGGCAACTATGATTGTTCACTTTTGAGAAGCAATCCACATTCAACTAAGGAATCCATACACTCTAGGTGACATTGTTCTTTGATTTTCTTTCATTTTGTGTCATTTAGTAAGATTCCTTGAAGGTGGTAGGATTGGGTTTTTGTTGTAAGGCTTGATCTTGTTAACCTAATTTTTCTTGCTCCACAGGAAGAACAAAGAAATGGAGTCACAAAGGACATTTGGAATGCCAAACACCAATCAAAACAGTGTCCCAATAATCATTAACAAACATCCTATTATAACAATGCTATGATAAATCTGTGGGGAACTCAACAATTACCATCCATTAGCAACAACACTAATCAAGATGTAATAGACTTTATACAAGATATTGATTCCATGGATTTATTAGACCTCATCCTAAAGTTGGATCCCAATAAATATCTAGAGTTCTTGATCCAAAATGGTGCTAAGGTATCAAACGCACCTTCCACATCCCAACCATCCTCATCAAATAATGTCCCTAATACCTCACAACCTTCATCATCTAACACCACCACATCAACATCAATCCCCACCTCCATATTGACATCAACTATATCTACATCTACTTACCAAATCACCCTCAATATACCTAACAACACAACCTACACCAACGCTTCCACAAGTGTACCACCATTTGATGCAAACACCATTGCCTTCATGACAAAACTCTTCTCACAACCACCATATAATCCATCCAACATCCCTAGCAACAACCCTTGTAACAATCCACAAACATCTAATTTCACGTACACATAACCTCCCATTTCACAACCCCCCACCACATCATCCTCTGCACAAAACACTAACTAAACATTCCAACAAAATCAAAATCCCCAACAACAACAAAAAATTCCACCAAACATCCTACAACAACTCATAGCCTACCAACAACAAATTCTGAACTTCCTCCAACAATTAATCCAACAACAACAACAAAACGTACCACAACCACCACCCACCCAAGATTTATCAAGCATTGTTCAAACATTAATCCAAAAATTTGAAGACATACAACAAGGGCATAAAAGAAAACAATACTCATTTGAAGATATTTGCCCATATCCATTTGGTCACACCATCCCCATGCCTCCTTTCCCTAAAACTTCTGAAACACCCAAGTTTGACAAATACAAAGGGAAAAGGGACCCTAGGGAACACCTTAGGGAATTTTATATGACTTTCTTGGAAGTCTCCTACAATGACACATATCTTATGGGACTCTTCCCCCAAAGCTTAGGAGGACAAGCCAACGAATGGTTTTCCCATCTTCCCTCCGGTATCAAAATGTTTCACAAACTTGCAGATAAATTTTTCAATCACTTCTCATACAAATTTGAACATGAGGTGTCCATGACAAACCTTTGCAACACTAAACAATGAAATGGGGAATCTTTCACCATCTTCTGCAACAATGGAGAAGTCTAGCAAGCAAGCTCCCGTGGCCCATCCCTGAAAAATAATTGGTCACCATGTTTGTAACCTACCTACACCAAGAGATGGGATTCCACCTTCAAATCCAATGCGCCTCTACCTTTGAAGAGGTTATTGACAAAGGAACCATGATTGAGAGAGCTCTCATATCCAAAGGAGCTATCAAAATCTATCGAGAAAATAACGACAACAAAAGCAACAACAAGGTCAATAGAAATAACAATAATAACAATAACAACAACACCAACACAAACAACAACCAATCATATGAGAAACCCCACGTTTGGGGTACGAACAAAAACACCCTTAATGATAGTGTCACTGACATTAAGACTGTCAAAAATGTACAAACCACCACACCATAAAATCCATCTAAAAGCAATAATAACGTCAACATTCCAAAAGGTCCACCGAGACAATCCAACGCACCCAAACAAAGATTCACACCTTTAGGCGAACCCATTGAAAATGTCTTGAGGAACCTTTTAAAGCATGGCTTGATCCAATTACCTGCCATTTGACCATATGATGAAAGTTAATTTAAACCTTCTTGGTTTAATTAAAATGCTTATTGTGAATACCATAGGGTGAAAGGACATAAAACATCTGATTGCATGAGGTTGAAGAATTGCATCCAAGACCTCATGGATCATGGTGATATTAGCATTAATGGACATTCTAAATGATCATCTAATGAAAACTTAGGAGCATACAAGGATTTGCTCCTTGACCATAACAAAGGTAAAGCCTCAAGCTCTAACCAAACCTACAATGTCATCCCCCCTCCATCTTCCTTTGACTCCATCATGGGATGCATAGAAGAATCGTCTAACCGCGTAGCCACCATCACCATTCGAGCTAAAACTCCCAATTCCACCATCAATACTCATTGCAACTGCATATCTATTAAAGAAGCCCCCACCGATGACCAACCTACCACATTCACACCCACAAGAGACCCACCCACAAACAAATACCTCCTTGAGCACCTTGGAAAAACTCCCACCCAAATCTCTATCCTCGAATTGCTCTGTACATCACTCCTTCATAAAGAAGCCCTTGAAAAGGCCTTGATGGAGACTTGCGTTCCCAGTGATTTGAATCTCAATCAATTCCAAGCCATGGTGGGACACCTTTCTTCGCCTCACCATCTCACATTCTCTGAACAAGATCTTCTCGCCACTAGCACATCTCATAATGAAGCCCTCCACATCAAAGTCTGCATACATAAACATACCATAAAATAAGTCTTAATAGATGGTGGCTCTAGCCTAAATCTTTGCACTCTCAAGCTAATAAAACAATTGGGATAATCTGATGTGGTCGTAGACTCAAGTGAAATCATAACCATCAAAGGATATAATGACATTGAATGACTATCTAAAGGGACAATCAAACTTCCAATTCAAGTTGGACAGAAGATTTTGGAGACCAAATGTCAAGTCCTTGATCTTGATCTCTCGTACAGCATCCTCCTAGGCCGCCCATGGATCCATGCCATGTAGGCTATCCCATCCACCTTCCATGAATGCCTTAAATTCCCATATGACGACAGTGAGGTTACCATCTATGTCGATCCCCATCCTTTCCAATATTGCAACTTTTTGGAAGGACAAGACAAAACTTTTGCCTGTATAACAACGCCATCAAACCATCCACCTTCAAGTGAAAACCATCCACCTCATACATCAATCCCTCCAATCATATGGCGTCCACCTCATCACCATCACTTATCCCAGAGATCAAGATCAAACCTAGTGACATAGTGTGTGGATGATATGACCTACATGACACATTTTGTGTAGGGCAACTTCCCTCATCCCCCAAAACATTTGGTGCACCTAAGACAAAAGAAATATCTATGGTAATCATCAAATGCAAACTATCTCCAATCTTCAAGTGAAAAAACTTGATGGAACAAGATATCCTTAAAGACGTGTCATCATGGCTATACATAGATGAAGATGAAGAACCAACAACTCCTATCCTACCTATCGAAAAATATGGCAAGGGTCTAGACATCGTCAAGAACATGGGCTACAATGGACAGGGCAGTATGGGCCTACATGAACAAGGTATTCTAGAGACAATCCAAGCCACAAAAATTCTCTACCATCAAGGATTAGGGTATGGAAAACAAGAGTCTACCCCCACAGAACTTGAATATATCTTAAGTGAGGTTGTGAGAGCCTTTCTCGTAATTGAACATACCAATGAAGACAACCATCAAGACTCTTTTGAGGACTTCACTGAATTATTCGAATCCTCCATATGCACCATTTATAGTCTCTCAACCATGCCATCTTCATCCAATGAATTTCCACTCATCTATCCACAACTTATTGACTGGGACCAATAAGGACCTCCATTCCTAGATGTCGCGTAAAATGATGAATCAATAGCTGAATTAATGGGGGTTAGAGACCATTTACCCCTCAGAGATCACAAAGCCAACTATATCATGGAACTCAACACATCTGCCTACTTTGGGGAGACATCCACATCTCTTAGTCAAAAAAACATAAAAATAATAAAGACATTCCCTAGTGAAAACCACTCCATGGCACTTTTGGATGATGAAAAAATAAAAATAAAAGATGTATCTCCTAGTGAAAACCTCTCCAATGTGCCAAGGGATGAGAGAATGGACCTCCCTAAAGTCCCTAAGATCTACCAAGAACAATTGCCAATCCTTATGGAAGAATCACAAGAAATGAACCTTGGTACTGAAGAATCACCAAAGATCACCTTTCAGGGAGTTTCCCTCACACTAACAGAACAAGAGGCCTTCCTGGAATTCCTTAAAGAGATCAACCACAACTTCACATGGACATATGCTAATATGCTGGGATTAGATATAGCACTAGTGGTCCATCATCTTGTCATTCATCCTGATGCAAAGCCAGGAAAATAAAAGATGAGAAATATGAACCCCCAAGTGGCACTACTTGTCAAAGCGGAACTCAAAAGCTCTTGAACGTTGGATTATATGCCCTATTGATTATCGAGAATGGATGTCAAACATTGTACCCATAGCTAATGTCACTAGGGGCATCTGCGTGTGCACGAAATTTAGGGACCTCAACAAAGCATGCCCTAAGGATGACTTTCCTCTACCAAACAATGACATCATAGTCGATTTAATAGCTTGGCATGAAATGTTATTACTTATGGATAGATTTTTTGGGTATAATCAAATCAAGATAGCTGAAGAAGACCAACACAAGACGACATTCATTTGTCCATCGGGAACATACTGCTAGGTTGTTATGCCCTTTGGCCTCAAGAAAACAAGATCTATGACTGTGATATTCCATGACCTATTCCACAACATCATGGAAGACTATGTGGATGACCTATTGGGAAAATCCAAAACAAGAGATGAACATCTACAAGTGCTAGCTAAAATATTTGACCGGCTAGAAGAATACAAAGTGCATCTCAATCCTAAGAAGTATGTCTTCGAAGTCATCTCGGGAAAGCTCCTTGGCTACATTGTGTCAAGATGAGGCATAGAAGTAGATCTAGCAAAGGTAAAAGCAATAGTTGAAATGCTTCATAGTCTTCAAGAGAAACTCTAATCAATAAGATGCTTCATAGGCCAACTATTCGATAAATGCCAGCCATTTCAACATCTCCTTCGTAAAGACGTGGCATTCATATGGGACAAAAATTATCAAAAGGCCTTTAAACAATTGAAGGAATATATTGCTATGCCTCCAGTTATCATACCACCAAAGCAAGGACAACCCCTACTACTCTACATCTCAACAACAAAAACAACAATAGGGGCATTGTTAGCACAACATGGCATTGTTAGCACAACATGATGACCATGGAAAGGAAAAACTATCTACTATACTAGTCGCACCTTAGTGGCATATGAGCTCCATTACACACCTATTGAAAGGGCATGCCTTGTAGTCATCTTTACATCTCAGAAACTAAGATACTACATGCTAAATCACAAAACAAAGCTCATAGAAAAGATCAATCCACTAAAGTACTTGTTATCCTAAGTAGCTCTTACAAGATGCATGGCTAAGTGGGTGATGATCCTTAGCGAGTGTGATATTGAGTACATAGAATGAAAGGCCATCAAAGGATAGGTAATAGATGATCAGATAATAGATGCATCGATCCAAATAGAGCATCCACTTCTCTTTGAATTTTTGGATGATTCAATCCTCACAGTGGCACCTATAGTAGAATGGAAAATGTATTTGACAGACCTTACACACATCGAGGCTTGGGGGCAGGACGTCTCCATCACCTCTCAAGGTAATTGCATACTGAAATCCTACAAAATCACATTTCCTTGCACAAAAAATGTAGTAGAATACGAGGCACTCATCACAAGGCTTCACATGGCCATCCAATGGAAAATTGAGAAGCTTATGGTGTATGGTGATTCCCAACTAGTCATCAAACATGTCAATAATGAGTATAAAATAAAAGATGACAAGCTCCTTCCCTACAAATGAATGGTAGATGAACTCAAAGAATATTTCCATGAAATCCACTTTGAGCAGGTCTCTAGGTTAAAAAATAAAGTAGTAGACGCCATGGCCACTATAGGATCTTTGGTAGACATGTAAAAGAATAGTCAAAGATGTGAGTTCCTCATTGAAGAGCTATAGGTGCCAGCTTATGATGTTCCACAATCTAAATTGGTATGCGACATTGTTGGTCCCCTCTCCCTGTGGTACCAAGATATTTACTAATATCTCCATGACAACATCCTTATACCCAATCTATCACCCAACCAACACCGATCATTTATCCGCTGAGCCTCCCATTTCACCCTTATCAGTGACACATTATATCAAAAGAGTCTTGATGGTACCCTTCTAAGGTGTCTTGATTCTTGAGAAGCTCAAATGGACTTACAAGAGGTACATGAAGGTATATGTGGGGCACACTCTAGTGGACCTATCCTCTCCAAGAAGATTCTCAAAATAGGGTATTATTGGCCAACATTGGATAACAATGCACACCAGTTTGTAAAGAAATGCCTTCCTTGAAAGCAACATGGAGATCTCATCCATGTTCCATCATAGGAATTGCAACCCATCATGACTCTGTGGCCCTTTTCATAGTGGGCGCTTGACCTCATTAGAAAAATCCATCTGCCATCATCTAATGGACATACAGTCATTATCACAACCACCGAATACTTCACCAAGTGGGTGGAAGCCATTCCACTCACCTAAGTACTGGAATCCAAATAGCCAAATTCATCCTCCACTATATCATATGTCATTACGACATCCCCCTCGCCATCATTACTGACAATGGGAAACCATTTAAAAATTAAGAAGTCTACACCCTTTGTCAAAAATTCCACATTCTTAACATCACTTCTCCACTCCATATTACTCTCAAGGTAATGGTCAAGCTGAAGCTTCAAATAAAACCATCCTAAGAATTCTGAAGAATATGATTAATGAAGTTGACCATGACTAGCACCTACAACTTAATCCCACCCTTTGGGCCTACCACACCATCATTTGTACCCCCATAGGAGCCACACCATACTCCCTCATATTTAGTTTTGAATTTATCTTACCCATTGAGGTCAAGCTCCCCTCTCTCAGAATTTCATTGTAGAATCTCATTGATGAGGAGGAGTATTGGGTTGCACAACTGAATGAGCTAGAACTCCTGGATGAGAAGTGCCTCAACGCTCTTAACCACCTACAAGTCTATTAGAATCGCCTTTGCAAAAGCTATAATAAGAAGATCAAAAATCACCAATTTGAGATAAGCGACCTTGTCCTCATGGAAAATCAAAGAAATTTACAGGAGCACCACAAGAAAGGCAAGTTAGAACCCAATTGGTTGGGGGGTAAAAGTACAACGCTGTGTCACACTTTTATAAAGGAAATGACCAACACTGATCCAATTTTTAAACTTGAATCACTAAAAAATGACATATATGTTTTGAATTTTGAAATGACGTAAACTAATAAAATGTTTATTTTTTAGTATATTTTATGTTTGTATTTTTTTGAAAAAATTAAAAAAATATTTGAATATAGTTTTGAATAAATTGACACTATAATTTAGTTGTTGATAAAATGCTAAAAAATGAAGTTACATGAGATGTCAATTTTTAGATAGTAATTTTTTCTTCAATTTTTTGTGTGTATTTATAACTTGAAACTTTAGTGCATGGATATATTTTTTTTTCCAATTTTGATAAATATATATTTTTAAATAAATATTAAAATGTGCATGTATTAAAACGTAGTTGTTCCATTCGATGTCAACTTTCATATTAACTATTTATCTAAAATAGAAAAAAATATACCATCTTGATATAGATTCTTTTATCTAGTGCATCATATTTTTTCAAAAATTTTAAATAAGTTTTACTATTTTTTCTTGACATGGTAATCGACCTAATGTTTTGTGCTAATAACCTACTTTTAGTAAAAATGAAAAGAAAAATATAAATAATAATTAAACTATTAAAATATATATTTTTTTGAAAATTAAACTTATAGATCTACAAAAGGGTATTCTTATATTATTTTAAAAATGTTATTTACACAAGTAGAAGTTGTCAAAATATCAAGTTTTTCAAATAATTTTTTTTTTTGGTAAAGTGGCCTCATTGTGGTGCTACATATGCATTTAGCCAATAATTTTAGTTGGAAAAGTTGTGGACATATCTAACTTAGCTAGAATGAATCTTACAAGATCATATGTTTGACCAAAATTGATTTTTAGTTAGAAATACTTAAATTCACTTGTGCTAATAAGTTGGCTGAAAGTGTGACACAACTTTGTGCTTTTACCCTGGGACCCTTTGCCATAATTGCCAGTTACGGATAAAGAGCTTATCAACTAGAAACACCTGAAGGGTAGCCTCTTGATGAGCCAATGAACATCATGCATCTCAAAAATTTCTACGCTTAACCCATCAGATATCCCCATATAAAAATAAAAAAAATAAAAGAGCAAAAAAATCCAAAAAAATCAAAAAAATCAAGAAAAAATTGAGTCAAATAAAGTCGTCCAATGGTGAAAACAACTTTGGTGGTGCCTTGGATAAGTACCATGGTGAAAACCTATTTCAGGTGCCATGTGTAGTGGCCACTTCCACCATCTAATATGTCCTCGCCTATGCAAATCACTCCATATCACTTCCATCCCATGGCTTGGTTTTGCAAAACATTCAGCGTCAAACATCCCACCCTTCATCACCCACCCAAGGAAAGTGGATCCGTGTATGCCCTCCTTGTAAATTAGAAAACCACAAAATCCAAAAAAATTAGAAAATACAAAAATTCCAAAAATATCAAAATCAACATCATTTCATCCCATATCAACATCACAACCCATTGAAACTACCCTACATCATCATCATAAATTAGAACTACATATCATCACCACCCGCATCTTAATGTGCCTTGATCCTATGGATACAAAGTGTGTAGGCAGTCTGGAATACGAACGAAGTATTCCATACATAGGTAGATTACACTTGACCCAAACATAATACACTTGCTAGGCATACTATCAAAAGCATTATCCCTTCACTCAAAAAATCATCAATCATCAAATCAGCTTTAACCATGACTTATGGCCTATATCTTTTTGCCCATCTTTCATCATTATCCTAATCATCCAATCAACCTCTGCTTTAATGGATATATCATTCCTACAATAGGCAGAATCAATCAAATCCACGCTATCTTGGCAAGAGATACAATGGTCATTTGTTTGGTCAGTTGGTCTTTTTTATTATTGATTTTATCTTTTGTCCCATTCAAAGAATCATTTTAAGACTACCTTGATCTCACTATATCATGGTATGTGGCGAAACACCTGGAATAAGGCATGGTCATTGCTTTTGTATGTTGTGCTTGTGGGTGTTCTCATTACTCCAATTTAGTATTCATATCTTGTGAAATGTAGGGATGGTTCTAGCATATTGGTCTCCTTTTGCATCTAAGGTTCATCATACCTTTTGTGTATTAAAGGCTTATGCTATGAATTACCCTCATTCTCTAGACAAAATTGTACTATCTTGGGCATGCATGAGATCATCCTATTGTTTGTGGGTCTAGTCCATGTAAAGGATGGATATACATTATCACCTTGGTCCTTCATACCTTGGTGAAAATATCCTCTTTGCTATAATAAACCTAGGATTGCTCTAAAAATATCAACACAATATCCCATCCCAATCCATCATCCTGCGATCAACCCTCATAACCCATCAAACCATGTGATTATTATACAAAGAATGTCACCTTGGCTTTGCATTAATGGTGACTAGGACCTAACCATCTCCCCCATCCTAACATCTATCCAATCCCATCCCATAACCACCCTAACAAATCCCATCCATCCTAACTATCCCATCCAATCCTAACCTACCCAACCCAAAAGTGGCTTTATATCAACATGCGTCAAGTGACTGAGGAAACACCATCACCCCCCCACCTATCCACTAACCCTACATCCAACCCCTCACCTATCCACTAACCCTGCATCCAATCCACTAAACCTACAATCCCTCAAAATATCTTTGAAAACACATGTATCATGATCAACGTCCTCCATCCTACATACACAACATCATCATTAGAATATAAATCATATCATAATCATCATCTTACCATATCATCATTATCATCTATCCCATAATGCATAAACATCCCATAATAAATATCCCATCACATCCATGACATCACATGTCATAATAAATAAGCATCGTTAGCATCATTACATAACCTACATAATCCATATCATAACCTGCATAATCCATATCATAATCCATATCATAATACACATAATCCACATAATTTGGATATCATAATCGACATAATCCATATCATAATCCACAAAACCCATATCATAATCCACATAATCCACATCATAATCCACATAATCCATCCATAAACATCCATATGCATACATCATAATCATCCATAAAACATCACATGCATAATCCATAACATCATCATAAATCATAGCATCATCACATCATGTATAATCATCCATAAAACATCATAGACATAATCCATAACATCATCATAAATCATCATAGCATCATGTATCCATATACAACACATCATGAATAATCACAAACATAAAACATTATGCATAACCATCACATAATCATTATAAAACCATAATCATACATCATAATCATACAACATCCATAAATAGTGCATCCATAAACATAATGAATGCATCCATATACCCATAATAAAAAACACAAAGTGCATCCATAAGAATCATAAATGCATACATCCATATCATAATCAAAACATACATCATAATCATAACACATCCATAAACCACTGCCAAAAACTCATCATCTCATATATAAATATTCAGTACATATCCATAATGGTCATGATACAAAAATGTGCCCAAAGGGCTAAAGTACATCAATACATATAAAAATCCCATAGACATACAAAATCAAGAGCCGTGAGCTAAACTCTCCTAAACATAAGGAGTAGGAGAACTAGGAGGAGACCCATGTGGTACCCCTGTAGGTTGTGTAGGAGGTGGCCCCATAGGTGGCCACTGAGATGGTTGATGTTGTGACACTAGCTATTGAACTGAGTACTGGGATTGCCCTGATCTCCGTGATGCAGAAGCTCCTGAGTAACTCCTATAGCTCTCCTGTTGGCCCGTAGGAACCAAGCACTCATAGAGGGTGTGGTAATGTTGTGCCTCTCGCATGGCATCATGTGCCTACTGCTGCACATACTCAAAACATCTCTAAGCCCTACGCCCATCACTTGTCATGCCTCATCCCTCTCACACTGATAACGTTGCACCTGTCCCTGCCATTGGAGAATCTAAGCCTACAACTATCCCTATAACTACCCAATATGTGTCTATAACATCTCCACCTACTACCCTCCATCCCCACCAGCTCCATCCAGCAAGCCCTACAGCCTCTGCGCCTCCTGTCTAGCACTATCCCACTTTGTCCACACTATATCTAGCTCCTACTGCTACTATTGAACATGATCCTCCATGCTTGCCACCTGAGCCCTCAATGTGTCTCTGTCCTCCTCCTCATCCCCCCTCCTCTGTCAAACTCTACATCATCCAAAAGTAGAAGGATCAGTAATTGAACCAGATGGGCCTGTCCCTAATGCACATGCAACCCCTACTACCACTACTTCTAACACCACGATGGCATCCATGTCTCCATCCCCTCCATCACTCCCATCTCCATCTCCATCCTCCTCCTCTACCTCCTCCTCCACAATAATCTCCTCCTCAGCCTTGGCTGCACCCAACTCACCATCAGGAATGGTCGACCACACAAGTCTCACCTGCATCCACCAAGCATCATAGGCTGGAGTAGTCCCAGCATCAACTACCCAAGAACCCCAATCCCACCTCACTTCATGTAATCATGCAAAATCAAGCAGCACCAACTGTGAATCCATCTTCGGTGGCCATAAGGGTCAATCTGCCCACACCCATGCAAAAATAGGAGTAATTTGTGGCAAGTCCTGCTGCACACCAAATTATCGCAACACCTAAGAGGGGATGTATCGATCTATAATATGCTCGTTCCTCCCTGTGAAGTCTGAGATTTCTAGGTACATGGCATCTATGCATCATCATCGATCCACATCTCATAGCCTATGTAGGGCCACCACACCACCGTCATAACCTCATCTAGTAGTCATCTCCAATGTCGCATACTCCCCAACAACTGATTTCAGAGAGTACCACTGTGAGCCATCACCCATGGCTCGAATTGTCACTTGACATGAGGACATATGGGGCCTCGTGACAGCTATATGCTCCTATGCCTAAACATGTAGTAGTGAAACCCCACAAAGCCCCATCCCTGTACACCACCAGGTGCATCTCGTGGTACAACTGGGCCAATAGGCATGGCCCCCATGCATACACTGCACTCCAAGTAATCATCTGCTCGATGTAGTCCCCCCATCCAACTGGAAACCCTAGAGACCACTGATGAGGCATTAGAATCCCTCTGATCAACCCACACAAATATAACACATAATCACTCAGACCTCCACGAGGAGTGGCATCCCACAACATCTCCCATTGATCCTGACTATACATCCCCTATTCTAGGGAAAATGCATGATCCAATGTTGCTAAACTTATCACGGTGTCATAAACAACCTACTTGCCAACAATAGGGATCCGTAGGATCCTCCATACATCCTCTAGGGTGATGGTCATCTCACCCGTCGGTAGCAAGAAGGTGCAGGTCTCACTCTGCCACCTCTCCACTAGAGTTGTCATCATTACTCTATGTGCCCTTAACTGGGGCATATCTGACTCGTAAGCAAGCCCGCTCCATCAGTGAAAGCCTCTTTCTCAATGCCATGACCAAAGGTTGTCACTCTTGAGACTGGATCTCTAGCAGGTTAACCTACATTCAAAAATAACACAAAATTAATCTCTTTTCTAAAATATAGCACCACGATGCTAAACCATTACCCTTTAGCGCTAAACTAGATAAAAGAACTGATCCATTCACCCAATGCGCCAATCCAAACAATGGTGCTAAAACGTAGACCGAAGGCGCTAATCTAGATGATAGTGTTACTCCACCAATAAAAGGTGCTAATCCATCTAGCTAACCCAAAAAAACCCTAAAAGCTAGCGCTAAACCAGCTGATGGTGTTAATCCACTAGCCCAAGGTGCTAATCTAGACAATTGTGCTAATCCTCATGAGGTCTGCGCTAATCCAAATGATAGCACTAAACCCACCCCTCAGAACCCCAAGCTAATCCGCCAACATTTAGCGCTAAAACTACCCTTTTCCTACCCAGTGCTTTGGCGCTAATCTATCCTAAGGTGCTAATACGCTAACCTAAGGCGATGTGCGGCTGCATGCTAGCACTAAACCCCTAGTCTACCCTTTTTAGCTCCCATAAATGTCCCCAAAATGACAAAGTATGGTTAGACAACATACCCGTGTGTCAGCCTCCTCCATCCTCTAGTACTCTTGTACTCGCTCAGATTGGTGCTGGTGTCATGGGAAGCTTGGTTGCGCCATGGCTCTCTCTATTATCTCTCTAGTCCAGTCAGTTTAGGTGTGCAAATGTGGCATGTTGAGCCCACTTTTTCCTATCTATAGTTGCCATGTCAACCCTAATTCACCGTTTCTTCTCCCCAGACCACAAATCTTACCCGTTTTCCTCTATTTCTTCTTTTATCAACCCCGTTTTCTGTCATGAACCTCTTTTTCACCACCTTTCCCTTCTTTTCGAGAGTTCATCTGAAAAAATTAATTTTTTCACCCAATCTCTCGAGGGGGCATCCCTCATCCATTTCCACTCCTTCCTATCATCTGGGGCAAAATTCTTTGACCTAATGCCATTCTCTACTCGATCACAATGCCACATCAAAGAGGGGCAAAATGTAGACACCTAAAAATGTCTTGACCCCGCAAGCCATTTTCTCGCATCCTTGCACTACCAATTACCCCTTTCACCAATTAATTAAATAAACTTAAACTATTTAATTAATTAATCCCAAGCCATCCCTAACCATTTATCCTTAGCCATTCATCACTAATTATTCCCTAGTAATGAATTAATTCATTTAATTTATTACTAAACCTTACAACACCATTCATCATTGATTAAATAAATATTCTAAATATTTATTTGGTTAATTTCTCCATCTCCCTAATCTAGATTAATTAAATAAAACATGTGTATTTAATTAATCTCCCCTAGCCTATGACCCAAACCTAGCCTAATTGAATAAATATCAATTATTTAATTAGCTACCCTAACCTACCTAGTCCCTAGATCCAAATTAATTAATTAACCCTTATTTAATTAATTTTAACCACTAATTAATCCTCCCACTAATTTCCAACAACTAGATTAATTAAGTTAAACACTTAATTAATTTGGTCAAATCTTCATTAACACCTTCTCCCACGCATTCAAAGGGGTCACATGACCCTTCCACCTCACCTTTCCTCTTTCATGTTAGAGCTCTTTTTGATGCAAAGAACTCACACATGTGTATGCCAAATAAACACATGTGGTCACATGTTATCAAAAAGAGCTCTAACATGTGTATGCCAAATAAACACATGTGGTCACATGTCATCCCATTCACCAATTAAATCCTAATTTTTAATTCCACCTTCTCCCAAGGAAATTAATTTTTTATTTCCTCACAAGTCTTAATCCTCATTAATGCTAAACCTTCCCAAGGTGAATTTAAAATTACAAAATAATCACAACCCTTCATTTTTGTTGATGAAGATCTAGCCTTCCATCTCGTCTTCTCATCTCTACCATTGGATCCTAACTTTGAATCCTAGCCATTGATCTCATTTCCCCTCCAATTTGCCTATAAATAAAAGCTCACCCCAAGCCATTTTCATCTCATTCCATTGTAGTCTTATGCTGTCCAAATCTCTCATATCTCAAGTTTATGCAACATTACCATGCTAAAATAGCTTCTCATCTCATTCCATAGTATCCTTTCCATGCCAAATTGTGTTGAATTTGAGAGTAAGCCACATACTTAATCTCTACTTGGGTATAGATAGGAGAGCTTTGGGTGCACTTCTCCTCAACCTTATCAAGGAGTGAAGGAGATTTCAAGGACTTGGAAGGTATAATGCTTATGTTTTTAGTTTCCTTTCATGTGTTTTATGTCTTTAAATCTTTTCATCTTCAATATTGATTGTTTTGCCTATACACACACACACACACATTGGTAAATTATAGGTATTATAACCTTATCTTTTTACATAAGATAGCTTAGGTTGAGTAGAAAGGAATTTTAAATCCTAGCGCTATATTGCTTATGTTGATATATAAATCTATAGCATACCGTATGTGTATATCTTACATGATTTTTATTACATAGTGTGATTACATGAATATGCATGATTGAGTTATCTCTGTTGGAGTTTAGATCAACAAGGAGAAAACTTTTCTGAACCATCTTTTAAGATTAAGTTATTTTTTTATATAAGAAGCCTAAAACCATATATGAAAGTGCAAGGTTATTTTTATTCCACCTATATGTTCTTATCCTATACTAGACTAGGTTGGATATTTTATGATAGATTAACTCATGGTTCACCTAGCCAAGTCTAGAGATAGTTCGCTATCTAATTGGTTATATAAATGTGTTTAGAATACACACTTGTGAATACACATATATGATATGTCCGTAAGTGTTAACCCATTTGAGATGTAGAGGTGCGTGAACATACGACACACATACATCCATCATGATTGTGATTGAATTTATAGAATCTTTAGCCAAAGTAATACAAAATCATTGCTTGCATTATCGTTTCACAGTTTCTTTATTGCATTACACAACAATCAGTTCATGTTATACCTAGCTAGAAGGATCTAGAGTTGTATAAAAGATTGTATGTAATAGACACATCACTAGTTCTCAGAAGGCATGTTTAATCTTGTTGATTTCTTAATCCACTTCCCTCAAGAAGGGTAGGGCCACTTCCAGGAGGAAGTTGTGCAGGGGACCATCACTCTATGGTTGGAGGTAAAGCACTCGGGTGATGCTCTCCCTCTTGTAGTTGATAAAATTGAATACTTGGTTATACATAGAGAGAGACTTGATTATATAGTTTTATTTATTGTACTCCTTTGAGATTATTGTAATAATGTTTATTTATGAGGATGGACTACTTAGCATCAAGATGATGATGCAATCTTGTAATAAAGTACTTTATAGATGTCAATTTATTCATTCATTATTTATGAATTGTAAAGTGAAATAATTCTTATTTAATCTCATTATTGAGAAGTGAAATGATGCATTGATGTAATTGTTATTTTAAAGTAATTATAGTTACTTATGAATGAAATGCAGACTAAGTATGTGATCCAAAGACACAATCATGTAAAGGTTACTTATATCCAACTACAGAAAAATGGAGAAGACCTCTTTCTTCACATCAGGGTGAAATTTGGCTCAGCTATAAACATAAAGGCTCTCTTCAAATTTACAAACAACATCCCATTTTATAGGAAATAAAAGAGAGAAAATATTGTCCTCAAGGTAGCAACTAACATTAGTTAAAGGAAATTAATGGAGGCATGCACAATCTTTAGAGAAATCCCATTTTCATTAATTCTCTTGTGTGTATGATGAAGATTCGACACACTTTGAGTATTGCCTCTCCGTAGGGAGTAATGGCCATTACTTCAATAATAGAGGAAGTTTATCCTTTTTGTTACCTGTCTTGTCTATGAAAATCCTCCCTTTGGCTTTTAGTTTCGAAGTGGGATCCTCACTTTTAACTACTATCGCAGGTCGTTGGATGAATGAGATGATTTGGTAGATCGTAGGGCTGGTGAGGTTTTAAAATTGGGCTTCCAAACTTCTCAACCCAAACACCCATGGTGTTTCCATGTAGCCGTTACTTTTCACCACTACTATCACTTGGGTCCCACCTCAGAAAACCTTTTTCTTTTTTGATGATGTCAGTTGTCCTGACATTGAGAAGGGCCAATGGTGCATCTTCAAAAACTTCCTTCATATTCAACAAGATATTATTCCTGCCAGTTGTTCAATGAGCTTTCTAAAAGTAGATCAAACAATACACGGTATCATGAGTCCTCTTCCAATCATGTGAATGCTAGTTATTGTGTGATCATCCTGTCATGTAAGGAAAGGACCAAAGAAAACAAGTGAATGGAAAACATGAAACATCATAAGCTTGCATCATTTGTTGGAAACAAACAAAGACTGAAATAACATTTTAGGTGCATGTAGTGGAAAATCTAGTATAATTACATTATATGATTCTTTTCTATTAGGGCTAGTCTCTAAATATACCACCCTAGCATGCAATTTGGAGTATTTGTACTTTATTTAGGTCACAACATGGTCAAAAGGAAAAGGTGATAAGGATTTGAAATTTAAAATTTAAATTTGAAATATTGGGGTTCAATTCTACACTCATCTATCTAAATTAAGGCAAGAAAATGGAATATTAGTGGGATGGGATTAATTGCATAGATAAGTGTTGAGGAGATTCAAAAATAGATGATGTTCATCTGCGAACTTCTATACAAATAGACCATCTTACACACAAACTAATGCATTAAAAACAACCTAATCTACCTGAAATATAAGAGAATATATAAATCTCTATATATATAGTGAGGGAACACATATATCAATGAAGTGACAAGGATTAACTTTCATATTTTTACTAGGCTCTTTCATTTCTTATTACTTAATGCGAGGCAAGTTTCTACACACTTTGATTGTGTAAATTTTGAAAGAAAAATCATGGTGTTCTTTTCTAATTATTTATGTGCACAAGGAGGAAGTTGTTGTTAATGTGGTCTTAGATCTTATTCTTTATCACTATTTTTCTTTTTTAAAAGGGCTTTTGATCTACTAGTGAAGTTCAATGGTTTTGAAAGAGTTCACTAAGAACAAAGTCTTGTTGAATAGAAGGCCCTCACACTACAAAAGATGAGGCACAAATTTAATGAAATAAATAACCTTAATACTGAAGGCTAAGCCAAAGAGATCAATTATTCCTACACCTATTATTCAAGCTCATAATGTTGCTTAAGAACTATAGCTTATTAATATTGGTTTTTAAAAAAACTACTACTTTATTACTTCTCAATATTTTTACTTAATTTTTTATGTTCTTAAATTTTTTTTATCATTTATTACAACTATCTTGCATTAATATTCGCGGCCATCGAGAGTCAGGTGCCCAATGTTGTAGGTATGAAAGCGACTGCTTCTGCAACGTTTGCATGTAGACCTGAATGTGGGAATGGCTATCCAGCCCTAGGGGAAAAGACCCAATAGATGAGATAGATCTAATGGCTGAGACACTATATGTGCATTTAAGGCCTAATAATTTTTAAGTTTAGTACTAGTATATGTGCATTTAAGGTCCAATATTTTTAAATTTTAGTACTAGTAGTTGTGATTTTAAGGTTGATAGTGTTACCACAAGTACTAATAATTGAATGAAATGTGCCCTTTAAATTTAAAAAGCAACCAATCATGTGATGCCACATCAGCCCACCAACAAAACATGACTTAATGCACACCTATTGGTCCAAATTGTTTTTGGGGGAACTATTTGACACCTCAACAAAAAGCATGCTGATGTGGCATCATATTTGATGATGTGGCCCTGAAACCTTAGTTATAAGCAGGGGCATTGACAAGTAAGCTACTGTAAATTTTTTGGAGTGATTTGAAATTGCCACGTATGATTTTGAGAGGCGTGAAGTTAGGGTGCACCAATTCTGGGTCCTCTCCCCTAAAAAAAGCATGGGGCATGGATGCCACTTCCTTCCCTCATGCATACATAGAACGTACAATGTACAAGGTTGTCAATGAAGGCTTGTGTGGGAATTTGAACTGAGCACGATGCTAGTATTAAGTACTTGTTTAGAGGGCTCGCGTAAGTTAATATTGTAGTAGTCTTTTCCATGCAAAAGAGTGGTAGCCTCGCATATTCATTTCACAGTTAGTATTTTAGTTAATACTTTATGGGTAGAAGTGAACTCAATATTAAGGGAGAGGGGCCAGTAGCCACCCACGCCCCAATAACCGCTATGTTTTTGTGCACCCTACCCCCCAATATTTTTTTAAAAAAGAACCATTACATGTAAAAAGAATACCTAGTAAATTACCACATATGCACCAATACATGTTCACAACTCCATGTGTATTTTACCATTGCAAAAAACTAACACACATGCTCTTCCACTTGCATTTTCAAGCCAACTTGATGCAAATATGAGAACTTCCAATTTAAATATACACTTTATTGTTTTTATTACAATAGGTCATGTTTATAAAAAACCACCCATTTGGACATTAAATAAAGTCAAACTAGTCACATTCACATACTTTTGTGCACAGCTATTGGTACCTAAGCTACCATAAACACACAACACCCCAATCCCAAAGGGCTGTTAATCACACATTCTCCCATACTTGCTATCACATCCACTTGCACCTGCATAAACACATAATGGTATCAGGCTCCCCATCCAGATAATTATTTAATAAAAAAATAAAATTAAACCAGTTTAAATAAAAAAAGTGAGATTTGTAAATCACATCAATCAAATACAATAGCTTATACACATTTAATCAAATTCAAATCTCAACAACTGAGTTCAATTCTGCGTATCATAACATCGAATACAATAGCTTCTACGCACTTATTCAAATTCAAACTCACCAACCAAATTCAATGCATTTCTTTTTCTAATATAAATCCATTATAAGACGAACATTATGCAGCATAGAGATTGTTTTAAGCATAAATTTCTTGAAGGAGCGCTGCAAACCTTGTCTGTTGCCAAAAGGAATTTTGCAAACTTCCACATTAAGGTTTAGATTGGTACTTCACCTTCTTATATGAAGTAAATGTATCTGTTACTATATGTTAATATGAAGTAAATGTATCTGTTAATAGGGTTTCATTATATGAGGGTTTCGAATGTTTTGAATCCTACAACTTTGTCTCATTAATTTTTACAGTCAGATTCTTCCTAGTTTTGTCTGAATAGTATTTATTAATTATTGTTACATTAAATATTTACAATTGTTTTCCTATGTTGTAATATAATATATTGAGGGTTTCATTTCATATAATCTATCCAGGGTTTATATAAAAAGATTCTACATATATTCAGATTAGACTATTAATGTACTGTATATATATACATGTCTATCTATATAGATATGCATATCTATAGACATATGTATATAAATAGACATATGTATATCTATATACATATCTATACTGAAGACTATACTGTTATACAATCGTTTATCTTCATTTTTCTCTCATGCTACTCGTGATTTGGGTACTGCTATGTAATTTACTTTCGATTTTTCATTATTTTGTCTGAGGCAACCCTTGTTTTGTGATAATTTCATTGTACAGAAGAATATACTATTATATAATGATGGTTTTTTGTTATACATACAAATGGGGTCGTATATTTTTACGGGTATATACTTTTTAGTGTTCATTGTCAATGGTTAAGGGTTTCATTATTTTGTCTTGTGATAATTTCACTATACAGAAGAATATACTGTTATATAATGAGGTTTTTTGTTATACATACAAATGGGTAGCATCATTCAATAGATTAAATCATGTTATATATATATATATATATATATATATATATATATATATATATATATATATATATATATATATATATATATATATAAGGGTATATATTTTTGAAGGTTCATTGTCAACAGTTAAGAGTTTCATCATATCATTGTCAATGGTTAAGGGTTTCATTATATCAGGGTTTTGAATGCTTTGAATCCTACAACTTTGTCTCTATAATAATTTTACAGTCAGATTCTTCCCAATTTTGACTGAATATATATCTAGATATCTCTATACATATCAGTATATCTGTATACATATCTATATATCTATAGACATATGTAGATCTATAGACATATGTATATTGAAATACATATGTATATGTATAGACATATGCAGTGTAGACAATGGAAACATTTCAAGCTGGTACTTAACATTTCAACATTTTACAATTCTAGATATACATGTTCAAAAGATTAGTCTAATTTGTTTGCTAAATTTTACTACATCTTTTCCAGTTGCTTGCTGCATGGTTAACTTCATTGAATGGATTAAATCGTGTCTGTTACTGTAGTGATTATATATTGGAAACACATAATGCTGAAACCCTCAACCATTGATAACAAGTCTAAAATGGAACAACACAATGGAACATTACAAAATGGAACACGTTATGTTTGCCGTCCATGCCAGTGCAATAATGATGCCTCAATCTATTTTCAGTCATTGCACTAAGGATACCATTTTTTCTACAAATCACTTCTGGTACTGATTATACATATCTACATATATGTATACATATCCATTTACATTTCTAGAAATACTTTCCATCACACTGTTGAGAACAGGGAAAACAGTCGGTAAAATGATTAACTTTTCGATGGAAAGTGGAATATGTATTCGAACCCCAATGAACATTGAATGGATTTAATGTTGTTTCCCATTTGCACCTAAGCAAACATGTTACCATGCATGTTTTCTGTTAAATCATTCAATAGATTAAATCATGTCTGTTAATGTCTCATATATATATGTATATATGTATATATATATATATATACATATGTATATCTATATACATATGTATATAGATAGACAAATGAATATATGTATACATATCTACATATCTGTATATCTATACACATTTCTATACATATCTGTATACACGTGTATATCTATACATATCTGTACATAATGATGAAACCAGATTGAGGTGATAACACAGTCTAAAATAGAACAACACAATGAAACACTACAAAATGGAACACGTGATGGTTGTCATCCATGCCACTGCAATAATGATGCCTCAATTTATTTTCAGTCATTGCACTAAGGATGCCATTTTTTTACAAATCACTTTTGGTATTGATGATGTTTGCATTTCTTGCAGGTGTATAGATACTTATGGCTCGAGGTAAAAAGGGGAGGAGAACTTCTGGAAGGAGGATAGTCAAAAAACCTGGGGGTGCAAGTTTCCTAATGTGGTGTCGGGGGACAAAGATACACATACCATAGAACTAGATCATGTTGCAGTGGAATGTATATTTCCCTCTACACATACAGAGGATTTGGAAACCAATACAGATTGCCTTCAAACTACTATTGTGGAAACAGGTTCTTCAAGGTTGAACAGAAGTATATGGACAAACAATGACATCCAAATTGCTATGGCTGATGTCAAGGATAAATATATGTCAATCAGAGCAGCTACAAAGAAGTGGAGAGTGTCTGCTAGTAGTTTGAGGTCCTAGTTACTAGGTCTCATGAGCACCAAACGCAGGGGGCCACCGAACATCTTGACTAATGAGGAGGAGATAGAAATAGTTCAATGGTACAAGGACATGGCTGACATAGGCCATGGGCTTGAAATTTCACAGCTGAAATCTATTGTGGTAGAGGTCATTCAGTCTAGGCCAAATCCTTTCATAGATGGGATGCCAGGGAGGTCATGGTGGGAGGAATTTAGGAAAAGGCATCCAGATCTAACTATTCGCACTGTACAGAGTGTGGACACTGATATAGCCATTATGCTAAGGCTAAGCATAGTAAATTCATTCTATGACAATCTATAAAATCTTTACAAGACACATAAGTATGGGTCCAGCAAAATATGGAACTGCGACGAAACTAGGGTACAAGTTGGCAGGAACTGTGGAATGTGGGTAATAGAAACATTGGGATCCCATTGTGTGCCCCACCTCATCTCAAAAAGTAGGGAGTGGATTACTGTTTTGGCATGTGTTAGTGCATCAGGTTGCAGTATACCTGGTTTTTATCTATTTAAATCTATAAGGCATATCACAAACTACATAGCCAACTGTGAGCCAGGTGCATGCATGGCAGCTCAAGAACATGCCTGGATGACAAAAGAACTATTTCTGAATTGGCTGCAACATTTTGCTGTATCTATCCCCGAAGGGTTTCACCAACCAATAGAGCTCTTCTGATTTTTGATGGTCATGGCAGCCATGTTGCCTTCAAGACCATAGAGGAAGCATGTCATTTAGGGATTGACCTCATCACCCTCCCAGTACATACAAGCCATAGATTACAGCCACTAGATGTGAGTATTTTTTCACCATTCAAAAACTATTTCAAAAAGCAAAGGTCTGCATGGATGACAAGCCACCCACAAATAGAAATTAGAAGAAAAGAGCTGACCACTCTTGCTATTAAGGCATTTAAGTAGGCCTTGACCCCTACTAATATAATTAGTGGGTTCAGAAGGATAGGCATTTGGCCACTGAATAGGTCTGCGCTTCAAGAAGACATGAGGCCAAGTGATGGCTTCCAAGTATCAAATGAAGATAGTCAAGATTCTATGGCCACTACACCAGAGAATCAGGCCTTCACAGTGGATGAGGATCCTGAGATAATTGCAATTGAAACCTTCTTGTAATTCACTGGATATATAGATGCACAAGTTGAGGAATTCATCAAAACATACAATAAAAGTGGAAGTGTACAGAATCTAATGGAAGTACAAGAAGAACGTACTGAAATGCCAGGAAGTCAAATAGTTTCTAATGCTGTTGTTACAGTTCCTAATGTTGCTATTATAATTCCTAATGATATTGAAACTATTTCTAATGTTGTTGTTATAGTTCCTAATGCTGGTGATATTATTTCCAATGCTGCTGATATAGTGTCTAATGCTGCTAATAGAGTTCCTAATGTTGTTGATACAATTTGTAATATGGAAGGTCTTAGTTTGCCAAGTCAAGTTAGCCAACCAGAATGGACGGCTAAAGCTGCAAGAAACATGGGGATACAAACAAATTTTAGTCAGGTGGATGTCGATCTTTCAATGCCTTCACCACCAGATCATGATCCATCTGACATCATACACTACTTCACTATTGCATCAAATTGGGATCCACAAAACAAGGACATTGCAGAAGAAGAAGAATACATAGGTGATTTGGAAGAAGATTATGTGCCTTGCACCCAAGATAGTGAGATTCAGCCATAGCCAGTTACTTAATTTCTCAATCTCCTAGTTTGAATGGTACAAGCAAGGGGTGGTAAGAATAAGACTGGGGTACTACGTTTAAGTAGGCAGTCCTAGATCTTAACATCCAATGCATACATTGAAATGCTCAATGAACAAGAGAGGGAGAAAGCTCATCAGGAAGAGTTGCAGCTGAGGAAAAAGGAACAGATGTTGGAGAGGAAAGCTGAAAAAGAAGCCTAACAACAAGAGAAAGAGAAAAAAATTGGAAAAAGTGTTGAAAAAAATAAAGAACGGTGAAGGAAAAATGGGAGAAGGAAATTCGGCATGAGCAGGCAAAGAGTGCTCCGGAGATGAAGACAGCAAAAAAGAAAGGGAAAAAATCAGCAAATGAGAGACCATTAAGTACCCTAAATTCTCCTCTACTTGGGAAACATCCCATTCTAATGGACATGTTTGCTATCTTGAGCCCAGCCTTTGCAGCTCTAAGCAATCTATAGGCAGGGTGTAGCCCAAGAAGCTCAAATGAGTTGCTTGTAAATGGAGATTCTAACTAGGCTTTGCTTGCCTAGATTGTTGCATCACTACAGACTATAACTGAGCCACTCAGTTTAACTCGGACTACAAATGAATGTGCTACTACAGAACCTAAACAGCCTATTCCTTATCCTGGATTTACGGAGAATTGAAGAAGAATTTGTTTTTTGGATGGAGATACTTGACATTAGTGAAATTTCTATGCGTACATCTGATTTAGTCATATCATTATGTAATATTTTCTAAAAAAAGGAATAGATTGATGTAATGTTTATATGTTTATAACTGTTTTAGAAAAAAAGCAATAGATCGATGTCATGTCTATCTATTGATCTTTTTGTAATATTTTGTGAAAAAGGAACAGATTGATGTCATGTTTATATATTTGTATGTTTGTAACTGTTTTGGAAAAAAAGCAAGAGTTAAATGGTTATTTCTGAAATATCTGTGTTGATCTCATGTTTCTATGTTTGTATGATTGTAATTGTTTTTGGAAAAAAAAAAAAGACTTGAATGGTTTGTCAGCATGGTACTACAAGTTGTCTACATAATTTGCTTGTAGTAGCATGTTGTTTTAGCATTCTGTTCACATAATTCTACCTTAATTGAAATCATTAAAGCATCCAAGTAAATGTAGTTCTATTTAAGCAACAAGGAAATTTAAACTATTGAAAGGAACCTAAATTAAAGTATTGTAAATTGATTGATTGATTAAAAGTAAAGCAAAGGAAAATGATTGAAAAGAACCTAAAATTAAAGTGAAGTAAATTGATTGATTAATTAAAAGTAAAGTAAAGGAAAATGATTGAAAAGAACCTAAAATTAAAGTAAAGTAAATTGATTGATTGATTAAAAGTTTAGTAAAGGAAAATGATTGAAAAGAACATAAAACCACTATGAAGAAAAATCTAAAGCCTAGTGGGTCATTGCCCGAGTAAAGTCTTATAAGACTTTACCTGAATTGATTAAACCCAATCGAAGGTGTTCTAGAAAGCATTGACCATGGTTGTATGCCTGCAAACATATAAATGATAATCGAGGCAGTAACAAACATACATCATAAACAAAATCATTAAATTGAACTGCAAGTGCATCTATCTAAACACATTGTTCCATAAGATGTAATAAACAGAAAAAGGTAAATGCATTGTTCCATTGTTACATATTGCATTGTTCCATTTATTAATCTGACCAAAATATAATAATTGAAAAAGAAGAGTGTATATAATAAGGCATGAGAGCAAAATATTCCATTGGAGCCATTAGAGCAAAATATTCCAGGAGTAGTGGTGTATTAACAAACACAATTGCATAGTACAATTCATCAACCAGTGTTTTAAGTAAATTCTTATAAGACTTTACCTTCATCGAGTGCTCGCCTTGCAAGGTGCTCTACAAACCTCTCACATGCTTGCAATCATAGAAATCAAAAGTCGGGTAGTCATCCGAGTAGTAACGAACAAACATCAAATCATCCAAATAATCTCACGCATTTGCAAAAGAAAATATGAACTACATTCAGGCATATTATTTTAAATAATCACATATAATTGCAAAAGAAGACTATAATATTTTAGCAAAGCAAAATATTCCATCAGAGCCATCAGGGAAAAATATTCCATGAATAGTGGTGTGTTAACAAACACAAATGCATAGTACAATTCGTCAACCAGTGATATAAGTAAAGCCTTATAAGACTTTACCTTCATCGAGTGTTCGTAATGCAAGGTGCTCTGCAAACCTCTCACATGCCTGCAATCATAGAAATTATATGCTGGGTAGTCATTCGAGTAGTAACAAAAAAACATCAAATCATCCAAATAAATTCAAGCAGTGCAATGATACAACTATATATTGCAGACATATATAGTGATACATATACATATATGTATACACAATAAAAATTTACATGTATCCATATATATGTATATATCATTTATATCCACTCCACTAAAAAGACAACACACTTGATCACTTTTATAGTTAGAGTAGGTTAAAAATATGTTTATTAACACCCCACCATAAATCAAGTTGGTGGAGCCTTGAAACTTACCCACCCATTTCCTAAACCTGTTGACACCCCTTTCATGCATTTAATAACATATTTGCAAATTATGCCAACACATTTGGTTTTGTTCATCCATGTTAAGGTGAATGTTGTGGACATATGGACTACAAACATAACGTGTTCGAATTTATATAATTTATGCACACACATATAGAAATACATGTATTCATATATTTGTATATATATATATATATATATATATATATATTAAATATTATGACATGTATTTATTTTTTAGGGTGCATTATAAATGTTTGAGGGTTTCAACAATTTCTAGCATATAGATGTGCTGCAATTGTAAAATTCTTAAATGTTAAGTACCAGACAGGTTTTGCAGTGATCCTTCAGGAAATTTATACTAAAAATAATGTCTATGCTGCATAATGTTCCTCTTATAATGGATCTGAATTTGAAAAAGGAATGCATTGAAATTGGTTGTTGAGTTTGAATTTGATTAAATGCATAGAAGCTATTGTATTTGATGATATGATAAGCAGAATTGAATTTGATTGTTCAGTTTGAATGTTGAAATCTTAAGTACCAGACTGAAATATTAACACTGTCTAGGCTACATATGTCTATAGCTATACATGTATACACACACAGATGCACACACACACATGTCTATCAATATACATATGTCTATCTATAGATATACATATGTATATCAATATACATATGTCTATCTATAGATATACAAATGTATATCAATATGTCTATTAATATACATATGTCTATAGATATACAGCTATGTAAATAGATATGTATACATATGTATAATCAGTTCCAGAAGTGATTTGTAGAAAAAATGGCATTCTTAGTGCAATGATTGAAAATAGATTGAGGCATCATTATTGCAGTGGCATGGACGGCAAACATAACGTGTTCCATTTTGTAATGTTCCATTGTGTTGTTCCATTTTAGACTTGTTATCAACGGTTGAGGGTTTCAGCATTATGTGTTTCCAATATATAATCACTACAGTAATAGACATGATTTAATCCATTCAATGAAGTTACCCATACAACAAACAACTGGAAAAGATGTAGTAAAATTCAGCAAACAAATTGGACTAATCTTTCGAATATGTATATCTAGAATTGTAAAATCTTGAAATGTTAAGTACCAGCTTGAAATGTTACCATTGTCTACGTTGCATATATCTATAGATCTACATATGTCTATAGATATATAGATATGTATATAGATATGTAAACAGATATGTAGATATGTATAGAGATATCTATATAAAAATGTATACAGATATACATATGTCTATCTATAAACATGTCTATAGATATACATATGTATATAGATAGACATGTATATATATGCAGTACATTAACAGTCTAATCTGAAATATGTAGAAGCTTTTTATATAAACCCTGGATAGATTATATAAAATGAAACCCTCAATGTATTATATTACAACATAGTAAAACAATTGTAAATATATAATGTAACAATAATTAATAAATATTATTCAGACAAAACTAGGAAGAATCTGACTGTAAAATTATTAATGAGACAAAGTTATAGGATTCTAAATATTTGAAACCCTGATATAATGAAACCCTTAACCGTTGTCAATGAACCTTCAAATATATATATATATATATATTACATTAACAGACATGATTTAATCTATTGAATGATTTAACAGACATGATTTACGGGACAACATGCATTGCAATGTGTTTGCTAAGGCACGAACAGGAAACAACATTAAATCCATTCAATGTTCGTTCGGGTCTGAATACATATTCCACTTTCCAATGAAAAGTTAATAATTTTACCGATTACTTTCCCAACGGTGCGATGGAAAGGTGAGGCTATTCAATCAAAATTGGCAATAATCTAACTGTAAAATTATTGCGGAGACAAAGCCGTAGGATTCAAAACTTTTGAAACCCTGATATAATGAAACCCTTAACGGTTGACAATGATATGATGAAACCCTTAACTGTTAACAATGAACCCTCAAAAATAATGACACCCTTAATCGTTGACAATGAAAAAAATATATACCCATTTGTATGTATAAAAAAACCCTCATTATATAACAGCCTATTCTTTTGTACAGTGAAATTATCACAAGACAAAATAATGAAACCCTTAACCGTGGACAATGAACCCTAAAAAATATATACCCATAAAAATATAAGAACCCATTTGTATGTATAACAAAAAACCCTCATTATATAACAATATATTCTTCTGTATAGTGAAATTATCACAAGACAAAATAATAAAACCCTTAACCGTGGACAATGAACCTTAAAAAATATATACCCATAAAAATATAAGAACCCATTTGTATGTTTAACAAAAAACCCTCATTATATAATAGTATATTCTTCTGTACAATGAAATTATCCCAAGACAAAATAATGAAACCCTTAACTGTTGACAATGAACACTAAAAAGTATATACCCATAAAAATATACGACCCCATTTGTATGTATAACAAAAAACCATCATTATATAATAGTATATTCTTCTGTACAGTGAAATTATCACAAGACAAGGGTTGCTTTAGACAAAATAATAAAAAATTGAAAATAAATTACATAGCAGTACCCAAATCACGGGTAGCATGAGAGAAAAATGAAGATAAACGATTGTATAAACACCGTCATATGAAACCAAAACAATGGAGTGAAAGCAAAGCTAAAATCACATGGAAAAATGATGTTTACTCGTTACCTGCACGAAGACAGATCTGCATGGAGGGCGACAGCCAGCAGACATGGTGAAACCCTCACATTTCCATCGCATCGTGGAGAACAGGGAAAGCGCTTGGTAAAATGATTAACTTTTCAGTGGAAAGTGGAATATGTATTTAGACCCGAACGAACATTGAATAGATTTAATGTTGTTTCCCATCCGCATCTAAGCAAACACATTACCATGCATGTTGTCCCATAAATCTATGTAAGGGGACTTACGATGGGTGTGGGGATGTTTAGGAAGGGGGAGGGTAAGTTTGAAGGCCCAACCAATGTGATTTATGGTGGGGTGTTAATAAACATATTTTTAATCTACTCTAACTATAAAAGTGATCAAGTGTGTTGCCTTTTTAGTGAAGGGGCAAATTTTTTTGGAGGCCATGGCAAGCGGTTACCAACACATCGATGCGCATGTATGAGGCGACATGTTGAAATGACCATTTTTTGACCCATGTGCGCATAATGCATCGTATAGGGAAATGTATAAATGCCCAGAAGCTGAAAGAATAACTTTAAGCTCTTCACTCGCATACAGGAAAACCCAAAAAAAAAATTGTCGAAATTCGATATCTCTAACTATGTGCTTGACGTGCGCGAAGTTAGGGTGTGCGGCTACTGGCCCCTCTCCCTTAGTTTAAATTTCAATTGTTATTAAATTTCAATTGTTGTTTAATGATGTTTATTAATATTTATTATATATATCATATTAATTGATAATAAAATATTATAATAATATAATAATAAACATAAAGATAAATATAATATAATAATATATAATATTATAATAATGTAATAATATAAATATAGTATTATATTATAATTATAATTAAATAATTTTATTTATTATATTTAGTACTATATTATTATTATAAACATTCTTTTTAATAATGTAATAATATTATAATAACAATAATATAAATATAGATTACAAAATTGGATGGTGATAGCATGTGTGGGAGAGCAAGCTAGGGCACCTGAGCCCTAGCTTGCAGGTTCGAGCTTTCTCTTTGCGCAGGGGATTTGCATGTCAGCAGGGGGTCAAGGGGACCGGGTCTACTTCTTTCTTTCTTCTTTTTTCTGGTTTTAGCTGGCTATGAGGCATTCTTTGCTGCGGGTGGTGGTGTGCAGGGTTCAAGGGTTTCCATCTCTGGGTTCTCTTTTATTGTGTGCCCTCTGGTTCATGTTTGCTGCATGTTGGGGGGGTTTTCTTCTTTTGAGGTGTTGTCTCTTATGGTGGTGCGCCTATTTGGAGCCATTGCTTTGGATTTAGCATGGTGTGGGGGGCATTCTGAGCCCTCACTCATTTGGTATAAATGGCTTCGAATGTGCCTTTGGATATGGCGGGTCATGCTTCTTCCATGGCGGGGGAGGATGCTGGTATTCCCATTCAGTCTTCTTTTGGATCGGATGTGGTCCGAAATGGTTCCCTTAAATTGCCAAAGGTGAATGGATGCTTGGAGAGGGCCCATGAGCGGTCAGTTTTAGTAATACAATCAGAGTCAGTAGCTGAGGATATTAATTACTACTGCAATCATGTTTTGATTTGTAAGTTCATGGGGATGAGGGTTTCTCCCCCATTTCTTGATACATGGATTCGCAAGACATGGAACTCGGAAGGAGATTTTGATATTTTGATGGCTGCAAATAACTTCTTTATGGTGGATTTTTTTTGTGTCTCAGATCAGAATAGGGCCTTCGAAGGGGGCCCATATTTTTATATTCAAGTGGGTCTCTTCATCAAACCATGGCATGTTGGCTTTAACTCAGTGGAGGAGTTACCTTCTAGAATCCCAGTTTGGGTTCGTCTTCCTCAGATGCCGCTTGAATGCTAGAGAAGTGATATATTGTAGTCGATTGCGCTGTTGCTGGGAAAACCTATTAGTCCTTCTCAGCAAACTTTGAATAAGAGAGTTTTTTCTTATGCTAGGGTTTGTGTTGAAATTGATTTGAGCCAGCTGCTTCCAGACTCTATTGATATGACTATTGGGTCTTGCTCCTGGACTCAACCATTAGATTATGAGACATTACCTTTCAGGTGTCAGCTATGTCATGAATATGGTCATCTTCAGCGGAGGTGTCCTCGAGCTTCTGGTGCAGCTGGTTCAAGTAATGCTCCTACTCAGCCTAATTTGAAAGAAGACAAGGGTAAAGTCCCCATGCAGGGAGGTGGGGCTGATAAAGAAGGTTTTATTCCGGTTAAGTCTCGTAATCGTGGTCGAGGCCTGAAGAGATCCCTTAAGGATAGGCAGGAGGAGGAAACTTTCAACCAATTTGAGACGTTGGAGGATTTGGTCCAGGAGGAAGGTTTTCAGGCAGACTTGTAGGCAATAGTTGGATCTTTTACTGAGGTTGTTCCTGGGGATTAGCCTAATGTGATTCCTAGTTCAGATCAGCTTGGTGAGTAGGGTACTCAGATGGACACTAAATTGACTCCACCAGCTCCTGTTCAAGGTGCGTTAGATTTGGTGCCAAAGGCTTCTTGTGGCTCTCCTAGTGTTGGTGGTGTTCTATCTGAAGTGCGGGGTACTCCAGACTTAGGAAAAAGTAAGGCTCCTTCCCTAGCCTTGGGTTTGCAACCAAAAACCCTAAAAAAAGGGGCTCCTGAGAAACCTCTTAAGGTTGGTAGAAAAAAGGACCTAGAAAAGGTAAAGCTAGCTGGTGAGACATTGGTTGAGTCAGGTTTGGTGAGGACTATTGATGCTCACTTCTCCCAACCCCAACGATGATTGTGCTCTCTTGGAATGTGAGGGGTATGAATAGCATCCCTAGACAAAAGGCTATTCACGATTTGGTTCGTATTCATTCTCCTGATGTGGTTTTCCTTCAGGAAACTAAGTTATCAGTTGATAGTATGATGAGTGTGGCTTTGAAGATTTGGAGTTGTGGTCAGTGTCAATGTGTTGGTGCTCTTGGTAGCTCTGGTGGGGTTGCATGGTTATGGGACCCACGTAGAGTTAGGCCAATTTGGTGGTACTCCTACAGAGGTTTGATTTCTTGTGTTGCTTCTCATCTTGAGTCTAGAGAGAGAATACTCTTTTCTAACATCTATGCTCTGGCTAACCTTCATGGCAAGGTAAAGTTGTGGGGTTTTGCTAGATATGTGAGGACTTTGGATCCTTATCTCCCATGGATTTTAGCTGGGGATTTTAATGCCATTGTTTCTTTGGAAGAGAAGAGGGGAGGCATTGCTTGCTTGGAGCCTTCTTCTGATCTCTTGCAGGTTAATGTGGCTCTCTTGAATTTGGTTGACATCAAGCCTATTAATGGGGTCTTTACTTGGAATAATAGGAGATGTGGGATGCTGCTATTTCTAAACGTTTAGATAGATTCTTGGTGTCCAGTTTCTGGCTGGGGGACAGGTGGCTGACTAGCTCTGAGATTTTGGATGGGTAGGGTTCTAATCATTGGCCAATCAAACTTATTGCTGAGCTTCCCCATCATTGTGTAAAGCAGTCTTTTAAGTTTCAACTCATGTGGTTAAGAGATGACTCCCTCCATGATCTTCTTCCTGGTTGGTGGAATTTGGGGAAGCCGTCACATGGGACCGCTATGTACTCCTTCTCCAAGAGGCTCCAATATGTGAAATATAGGTTGAAATGGTGGAATAGGCAACACTTTGGTAATGTTTTCCATACAAAATAGTCTGCTCAAGATCATTTGGACTCAATCACTGGGCAGATTCGTGATCAGGGCCTCATTGAGGATCTGGGTTTGCTAGAAGCTGCTACTATGAAGGAAGTTGAGGAATGGGAATTACGTGAGGAATTATTTGGAAACAAAAGTCCTGAATCGAGTGGCTTCAGGCGGGAGACATGAATACCTCTTTCTTCCACAATTTAGTAAAAGATAGGAGACAAGGTAATGTCATTTCCTTTCTCAGGTCTTCGAATGGGGAGATTCTCTCCTCCTCTACTTCTATTTCTGTTGAGGCTGTTCATTTCTTTTTTGTTCTACTATCTAAGGATTCCCTTCTTGCGGAGGAGGATGAAGCTGATATTTTGAACAGTATTCCACCCTTAGTCACCAGTGAAATGAATGCTTCTTTGCTTCATCCCATTTCTTTGTCAGATCTTGAAACTATTGTGTTCCAGATGAAAAAGGGAAAAGCTCCAGGGCTTGATAGTTTCCCGGTTGAGTTCTACCAAGAGTTCTGGGAAGTGATTAAGTTGGATTTGTTGGAGGTCATTCATGAATCTTTCATGAATAAACAAATGCTGAAATCCATGAATGCTACCTTCCTTTCTCTCATCCCAAAGAAGGATGGGGCTAATTCTCTAGATCTTTTTAGGCCCATTGCCTTATGTAATGTGGTTTATAAGATTATTACTAAGTTGATTGCTAAGCGGCTGAAACCCTAGCTAAGCAGGTTAATTTCTGAAGAGCAAAGGGGTTTTGTGGCTGGTAGGTAGATTATGGATGGTGTCATCATTGCAGCCAAGACAATTCATTATATGGATCATTCTAAAGAGAAAGCTATGTTTATTAAGTTGGATATGGCTAAAGCTTATGATCAGGTTAAATGGGCCTTCTTATTTAAGATTCTGGGAGCATTTGGTTTTGCTGGTGAATGGATTGAGTGGGTGAAGAGTTGTGTTACTTCTCCTTCCTTTTTGGTTTTGATTAATGGTGAGCTGACGGAGTTGTTTGGTGTTTCTAAGGGGCTCAGACAAGGGGACCCTTTATCCCCCTATATATTCATTGTATTGGCAGAGGGTTTGGGGAGGTTTATTAGATCCCAGGTGGAGACTAGTTTGATTAAGGGAAAGAGTTTTGGAAACAATATTCCCCCTCAGTCACATTTGCAGTTTGTTGATGACACAACTCTGATGGGCAGACCCAAGGTTGAGGAGGCTTCCGGTTGGCACAGGATTCTGGATTGTTATTTGGCTGCGTCAGGTCAAAAAATTAATGAGGGGAAGTTTTTTATTTACTTCTTTCATACTCTATAGGCTATTCAGAGGAGAATTGTTGGTATCCTTCATTTCCAGATTGGCACTCTCCCTTTTGTGTATCTTGGTATTCCGCTTGTTATTCGTTCGCTTCCTAAATTGTTCTGGCAGGAGATTATGGATAAGTTTAGAAATCTGGTTAGTCATTGGACTAACAAGTGGCTCTCTTCTACGGGTAGGATGACTCCTCTAAATGTAGTGGTGCAGGCTCTTCCTCTGTACAGATGTTTTGTTCTCTCTGCACTTTCCAGCTTTATCAAAGACTTTGAGAGTTTATCTCAGCAATTCCTTTGGTCTGGCAACCTCCTTCATAGGAAGTGGAGTTTGGTTAAGTGGGAAGCTATTTGTAGACCGAAGCAGGCTGGTGGTCTGGGTCTGCGTAGAACTGATTTGAATGGACAAGCTTTAGCAGCTAAGTTGTATTGGCAGTGGTGTTCGCAACAACATCAATCATGGGAAAAAATTCTTACCTCAAAGTATCTGGGTGCAATTGAGAGTGTGGATGTTGCCCGCTTCAGTTTGGAGGGGAAGGGTTCTATGATTTGGAGTACCCTCAAAAGGGGCACCAAGTTGGTCAAGCAGGGGTTGTTTTGGATTTGCAATGGGGGGTAGGATGCTCTCTTCTGGCATGATTCTTGGAATGGTTATCCTCCCATTTTGTCTACCCACCCCCACCTATAGAATTTGAGTACACATTTTATTAATGCTGGGTGGTGCCATGTTGCTGATTTTAAAACTCTTCATAATTTGGAACAAGTTAGTGTGTATAGATGCAAGGTTCTGCAGGAGTGGCCTCCTGGTGGGGTAGCTAGGGGTTATCAAGAGCTTGTTGGGATCCTATTGAGGCGTGTCTGCACTTCTCTTCCTAGGAGAGATGTGTTGGCTTGGGGTCCTGATCCAAAAGGCAAATTTACTGTTGCCTCAGGTTAACAAGTTCTTGATAAGCAAATGTTTGGGAGCTCAGAGGTCTCGTGGTGGAAACAGGTTTGGAATAAGTTTGCTTGGCCTAAGTGTAACTTCTTCTCATGGTTAGTTGTTTAAGGGAGGTGCCTTACTTAGGAGAACCTCTGGAAACGTGGGTTTCAGAGTCCCTCTAAGTGTGTTCTGTGTGGTGGGCATGAGGAGTGCATCCCTCATCTCTTCTTTCAGTGTTCCTTTGCGAAAGTTATTTGGCATTTCTGGTGGAATCTCTAGCATATACCATGTAGACATGCTTCTTCTTTAGAGGATTTTTGGAGGAGTTTGGGGCCTCCCCCTATAAAGACCTCTTTTCTCCTCATTGCTTGGATCATTGGCCCCAGTTTGATAATTTGGCATATTTGGTTGGAGCGCAACCGTAAAATTTTTCTAGACAAGAAGCTACTTGTTGGTCAGCTCTGGTTGAGGATTCTGGGGGGTCTGTACATTGGCTGCTAAGTGTGATATGTCTGTCCCTATTGTTTCTGGTGACTGTGATGTGATTAAAGCATTGGGTCTCTCTGGGGGTGGATAGAAACATTTGAGGGTGTTCAGCATAGGCATGGGAGAGCGAGGGTCTATCGTACTGGTCGTTGGTGTCCTCCCACTATGGGGGAGCTAAAAATCAATACTGATGGATCTTCTTGAGGTAATCCTGGCCATGTTGGAGTTGGTGGCATTGGCAAGGATAGTTCAAGGGTGGTAATTTTTTTCTTCTCTATATATAAAGGTCAGCATACAAATAATCTCATGGAGGCTCTTGCTATTCTTTTGGCATTAGAGTGTGCTTGTGCCCTTGGCTAGAGGCAAATTATTTGTGAATCAGATTCTCAGGTGGTCATTGATATGATGAATAAGAGACATTTTGAGGAGGTGAACTGGCAACTTGCAGTGGTGGCCAAACAAATTGTTTTTATGAGCAATGCTTTAGATTCTATTGCTTTTTGTCATGTGCCACAGGAGTGGAATAAGGTGGCGGATGGTTTGGCGAGGTGGGCGTTTGATTAGATGGAGACTTGGAATGTGGATGATTGGGACAATCTTCCTGGTGATTTGGCCCATGTTCTTGAAGATCAGGTTATGGAGGATATGAGGAGCTTTTTGGGTGTTACTTAATTCTTGTTTTTGATTGTGCCCCTTATGGGTGTTTCTTTTTGCTTTGTAATGATTTTATGATTCAATAAAGTTTTTACCCCTTTTTATTAAAAAAACAATAATATAAATATAATATAATAATATAATAATAATAATAAACATAAATATAATATAATATTATAATAATGTAATAATATAAATATAATATTATTATATTTAATATTATAATAATAATATAAATATAATATTATTATATTTAATATTATAATGATAATATAAATATAATGTTATATTATAATTATAATTATAATTAAAATATAATATTATAATAATATAATAATTATAATCAATTTATAATAATATTATAATTATAATTTTATTTATTGTATTTAGTACTATATCTATTACTATAAACATTCTTCATATTTTATAGATTTTAATCAATTTTTTTTAGACCACTAAAAAATATATCTAAAAGAAACCACTTGAGGATTATGTAGAAATAGCCACTTGAGGATCTAGAAGGAGGAGATAATGTTGTTGTTACTTGCTAGTTAGTTGTGGAGGATGGCAAGGATATACCAATTGGAGAGTGGGATATAACCCTTACGAGTAAGACCCATCCTAGCTCCTTAAAACTATAATTTCCCTTGCAACATAATTGTATTGGTTTCTTTTTATTCTATTGATTTGGGCACTTGATGGTTGTTTTCCTTTAGGGGCCATGCTTTTGTTGTATTATTGTTATTTCTATTTTTTGGTGTCACATGTGATCCAATGCTACCTGTAGTTTTTGAAGATCTAGTTATATGTTTTAACTTCTAAGATAAACAATTGGTAGGTTATGATTAAAGATTGTTTATATAAGAAACCACTTCTCACATAAACAGTGGACATAGCATCTACATAAACCTATTATTTACATATAAATAAAATGTAAAAACTAATATTGACTTTTTAATCATTAAACCATTTAATATTTAAACAATACTAAAAAAACTAAGATAAATGTCCCTCCTGAAGAGAATTAAACTCTTTTTAACACTTTCTTTTTTTCCTTTCTACCCATATGCTCTAGAAGAATGTTAATTTTTATCAAATGAATATTTAATAAAATTGATTTGGGCCCATTCAAAGACTTGTCCCATAAAGGTTGGTCCCAACTTTTGTAAATCTCATACCAACTCGAGACTTTGATCAAACATTTTTTATTCTTCCATTTACTTCCATTCCCAAACTCTTTATATAGTTTTTAGTCTAAATGCCCTTTTAAAGAAAAAATATCCTAGTTGAAATGTTTTTTTTTTTTTTTTTTTTGGATAAAAGGTGATAAAACACCTATAGATTTGTATTCGTAATAAGTTGAGTATAGAACAAAAATATAAATGATTACATAGAAGTATCCATGATTACAATAATGGTTGAAAAAAAATTGCAAATAAAAAATATTAATTGGCCCAAAAGATAACACACAAAAATAGGAGAAGATATATTTCACGAGGTGTTGATCTAATAAAATTTAATTTATTTATTTTTCAATGGCTCATGTTTTATAAAAATAGACTGTCCTAAAGTAATACTTTATAATTATATTTTATTAGGCTTTCTTTTTATTACATATAAAATAATATTATTTTAGGGGTTAAAATTTAGAGTTTAAAATTACTTGTAATTTTAATTTTATTTTATAAATAAAGTTCAAAAATAAAGTGAAATATTATTTATTGTAAATTTATGACACTATAGTTTATTAGATTTAGAATTCACTAATGTATAGGTTTAGAATTCATTGTCCTCACTTTTAACCAAGATTCTTCTAGACCTAAATTTATAAAGTCATAAATTTATAAAATAAAATTAAAATTACAAGTAACATAATAAAATTTAATTTATTTATTTTTCAATGGCTCATGTTTTATAAAAATAGAGTGTCCTAAAGTAATAATTTATAATTATATTTTATTAGGCTTTCTTTTTATTACATATAAAATAATATTATTTTAGGGGTTAAAATTTAGGGTTTAAAATTACTTGTGATTTTAATTTTATTTTATAAATAAAGTGAAACATTATTTATTTTAAATTTATGACACTATATTTATTAGATTTAGAATTCACTCGATTGTATAGGTTTAGAATTCATCATCCTCACTTTTAACCAGATTCTTCTAGAACTAAATTTATAAAGTGTGGTTACTATGGTGGGGCGCTTGCAGGGTTCCCCTGAAGCTGTGGTCGTTGGAGCGCCGTCCGTGATTAAGGCTGCTGCTGCTGCTACTGTCACATATGCAAACATTGTGAGTGGTTCTCCATGTAAACATGGGGAGCTTGCTAAAGCTACCGCTTCTCTAGTTTCTAAGAGATTTATTTTTCAATCTGACTTGCCTCCCCCTGTAGTGGTCTTAGGGGATGAGGTTTTGAAAAATGTGGAATATTTTTCTGAGCAGGGGTTGATCTACAGATTTGACCATTGGTGGCCTTAGCTGGGGGATTTGAACCTCTGGACAACGGAGCATTAGCATCCTATCACGAAGGGGAGAATAGAAATTTACCCTTGTGCAAAGTGTTTTTTTGTAGTTGTTTTTGACACTGTTTGTGATCAGAATGTTGTCCTTGATACTCATACTTGGTTTTGGGGCCAACATGCCCTCCTTCTCAAGCCTTGGGTCCCATCCTTTAACCCTTTAACCGAGTCCTTCAATAGAATGTTTGTTTGGATTCTCCTTTTGAACCTTCCGCTACATCTTTGGTGCAATTATTGTTATGCGGGTATTGGTAATTCATTGGGTTCTTTTATTATGGTGGATCATGCAACTACCATGTTCTCTCATACTACTTACACTCGTGTTCTTGTGGATTTGGATCTCTCTAAGACTCTCCCTACAGAGATTGAGTTGCAGGTTGTTGATAGCTCATGGAGGTAGGTGTTAGACTATGAAGGTCTCCCCTTCTGATGTCGTAGGTGTTTTGCTACAGGTCATCTAGCCTCTGGGTGCCCTCGTTTAAAGACCACTCGTCCTCCCTCTTGGTGGAAGAATGCTTCACATGTGCAACTCATAGTTGATGCTGCTGAGGTTGCCGCTCCCTCCTCTGATGATGACAAGTCTGCCCCTGATGGTGAGATGGTTCCTGTTTCGGCTGCTATTGGGGCTGTGCTAGTGGTTTTTCTTCTGTTGTTGCTAGGGCACCGTCTAGTGGTGTGGTTGTTGTTGTGTTGTCAGGATCTTCACCTGTTGTTGTTGCTATTGAGACAGCTGACGTTGCTATTGCTGGGACTGCTAATGCTGTTGTTGATAGGTTTGTTGCATGGAACTCCTCTACTGTTGTTGTTGCTCCTAGGTCTACTGCAGGGACCTTCCCTTGTTTTGTTGTTACTACTAGGACTGCTAAAGGGTCCTTCCTTTCTATTGTTGTTCCTGTAATTGCTGCTGGGACCTCCCTTGTTGTTGCAGCTACTGTTGGGTCTGCTGCAAGGTTCTCACTTGCTGATGTTGTTGTGCCTCTAACTACTACTATAGGTGCTCATTTGGCTACTAGGGATGGTGTTGTTATGCTCAAGGATCTGCCCCCTTCCTTGGATTTGGTGAGATTTTCACCCCCTGCTTCTCTTATTTCTACGAATGGTGATAATGTTAATTTTTGGACTATTGTCCAAAGGCGGAAGTGTGGTCTTCCTAAGCATGTTTCCCTAACACGTGCCAAAGGTGTTCAACTTGCTAGATCAGGTTTTAAAATTGTTTAGTCTATTGTTCCTCGCAACCCTTCTACCTTCTTGTCTTGCCTTTTTGGGCTTTGCTGTCGTTCTGATGTTAGAGCATTGTTTCTAGCTTGTATGAGGCTTTACTTTGTCCTCTAGGCTATTTTGTAAAAGGGATCTGTACCCTTGTTTGCAGCTTACCATAATAAAAAACATAATAAAATTTTATTTATTTATTTTTCAATGGCTCATGTTTTATAAAAATAGAGTGTCCTAAAGGCATGAAAGAAATCAAGGCTATAAAAATAATATAACAAGCTCACGCCACACATGCCAAACACAACAAAACATAGTAGGCTCAAGTACGCCAGAGCTCCCAGTGTGTGAACATGGGCTCTGATACTAGATGTAACATCTCGCCCCACGAACCCCAAAGGGTAAGGCCAAAAGAGAACAAGATAATTTTTTTTTAACATAAATAGGTAACATGCACAAGATACAGTTGTCGATACGATATGCCAATGACATTCATGGCCAAATATGGCCGAATGTACAACCCACAATAGATGACTAAATCACTCTCTAGAGAAACATTAATAAACTACATTCATTTTAAACACCAACCCAAATGTTCCTATAACCCATTCCAGATTATAAACATGATACCAAAGCATCATAGTACAAGTGGATCTGATACCCACACCGGAATCTGCAAAACAATATCACATTTCTTCTCATTAAGTCATATGATTACATCTTCTCTTTCAAAAGAGTACAATTTACATAAAAGAATATACAAGAATAATGGCATAGCCATGAATGTGATATAATAACTAAATAGGTACGACAACAAATAGGGTAACGGAGAGTGAGAACATCTCCAATCTGGTGCTCCAATAACTTGTTCACCAGTCCCTAATGGTGGTGGCTATGCCTCCCAACCATGTGGACTCAAAAGAGACCACCCCACTGTGCTCAGAGATAGTCACAAGGCCTAGACCGAAGTTACGCAGTAAGGGTATACATGATGGCCAACACTCACATCAATCACGGAGCAGATACGGATATTAATGCATACAGCCAAAGTCATAACATAGATATGCTCATCAAATATAATGTCGAGTACTAATCACGACTACTAAGGCACTAGACACTAAAATGCAGATCGGATGGGGAGTCATCATGCATGCTTGAAGGGATGGCACCACATGAAAATAAATACACTACTCATACTAATGAGGAGACTCAAACATGCCCGAATCAACGACCCGTAGACAGATAGGCCTTCTCGTGTGCATCCTTAGCCTTTACAAGCGCTCAAGGCCATGCACGAGGACTCAATATCCTAGACCTAAGCTCATCTCATTTAACCAAATGAGGAATACAAAATCAACTGAAACACCGAAGTATAAATTTGAAATAGCAAATATGAAAAATTTGATCTACAAGACCAAAACATTCGATGATAGTGTAATCTATTGAAAACAACCCTTTGTCAATTAGTTCAATTTTGTGATAACTCCAATGACCCCAATTTAATCACTCTTCACAAAGGAATACACATATCACATAAGAAAACACGACAAATGGTATTACAAGCCTACTCACAGCTAGAATTTTGCATATTGTCTACCATATTTAACATAACAAAAAAAAGTGTTAAACGGACTTACAAAAAGGAAATCTAGATTTTCCTACTATAGTATTTCTCCTAGATTTTTGTATTGCGTGGCAAATTTTCTTAATAGAAATTATGTGACTAAATTTTAATGCATAAACCCAAATCGCTATAGCTAAGGTATTTTAGTGCTATAACATTTTTAACTCAAGTCAACAGTTTCCACAAGGCTGGTGATTCAGCAGAAAATGACAGTAGTGACCAAAATAGAAGACCAATCTATTTTTTTTAAGAAGAGTTGTAATGAAATTCTCTATAGAGAAGTCATTGTATAACACAAAAGTTCCATGAGACTTAAATCTCTTCAATCTATATTGTTGTGTCCCAATCTTATTTCTATATGGTTGCACTTATTATATTCACTATAAAAAATTGACCCTTATTTTCTAAAAATATACATCAGGAATCAGAAGATCTGTATTTTTTGAAAACCCCTTTATATAAAATAATTTAGGAAATGGTTTTGTGTTAAATAAATAATTTCAAGGAAAGAGGCGTTAATGGAATAGCAAGAAACATATTTTAGTTTTTGTGCGGGAAAACAAGGAATTGATATAAATACCTTTTAATAGTTCACATTCCCCTTCTGGCCAATTGCCCTCCCCTTCAGCGTACCTCAATCTTGCAAAAATATATGCTTGCCTAAGATATTCTATTGCTCATCCAAATGGGTAATCTGGAGATGCTCTGGTTTCCTACACTATTCCTTAATATTTTGCTCTGTTTTCCTTTTTTTTTCTTGCCTCCGTGTCTTCTTTTTTTTCTTTGTGAGTCCCATTCTTTTCTGCTTTGTGCATGATGAACTCCTTTTGTTCTCCTACTGAATTCTTCCAAATGGCAACTAAGATTATTGTCAGAATCTAAAGGTGTGCGTCATTGTTTATCTTCCAGTTATTTTTTGACCGCAATAAAGCCAAGACTTTCAGTTACCAAGGGATTCTTATTAGATAAGGATGAAATCATCGTGATCTCCTTTCATATAGTCAGCTCAAACACATTTTGCATTAACTATGATGTGATCCCATCTTGTCATCTGATCCCTCCTCGAGCCATGCACAACTCTCCGCTGCCCATCTCTAACCTATCGTCTTTCAAAACTGACCTCTCTTTATCACCTGAGTTGACTCCTCTAACCGACACCAAAAAGTGAATACAGGGTCACTACAATAACATTATATTTTATTTAGGGGGTCGTTACAATAATAAAAATCCAAACATTAAATATAATTAAATTATTAAATATAATTAAATCCAAACTAATATAATATAAAATTATACTAAAAATTCAAACATTAAATAATTATATAATATAATAATATAAAAATATAATAATAATAATATACGCATCAAAAAATATATATAATATCATAAATGGCTTAGTATTTAGTGTATTTAATGGAACTCAATTGGGAGGAAGATAATTACGCCAAAGGCGTTCCCATATGAAAGAGATGAGCTAAATGTTGAAATCGACGATCAGAAATTTTTGAGAGGGATACAAGATGATTGAAATCGTCTCATCCGTTCATTTTTAACCATTAAAAATCTACCAGATGTCTACATTTCATCCACTATTTTGATTCGACATGCCCATGCTCTCATCCAATACATTACCCATTCAATTTCACCTCGTAACATATATCCTCGAATAAGTAAAGTGGCTTAAGAAAAGTAAAATAGGAATATTGGAAAGTTTTACCATACCCCCAATGTAACTTTACATTAAAAAATACTTTTTACTTCATTTTTCTAGGCCACGTTTATGATAGATTTTGACCGAAATTTTAGTTAATATAAATACATTGAATTAATTGTATTCAAGTGGTTGTTTATTAGCCTCTCTTTATATATATTAAATAATTTGTAATATATAAAATATATTATATTATCAATTATATTAGATAGTATATATAACATAAATATAATTAGATTAAAAATAAATATTTAATACAAATACACTATTTTATAATTTAATATTATTTAAAATATATATTAAATAATTGATATTATATTAAATATACTATATAATAATAAATATAATTATATTATATATTATATATCATATATATAAAACAAATATAATTAAGTTATAAATAAATATAAATAATAAATATATAATATGTTTAATCTCCTCTAGTTATGTCTCCCCTTCTCTCTTTATCTTTGTATCACTTTACTTCTCTTTATATCTCTTTGTCTCCTTCTCTAGTTCTTTGTTTCTCTTTATTTTTATGTCTCTATTTCTTTCTCTCAAAATATTACAGCACACACTATAAAAAAAATTTACCTTACCCTTACTCTTTCGACATATTTAGCAAATATTGAAATATAAAAAAATTGCAAACTATACAAAACAAGAAGTAGAAGTGGAGAAGCAATAATAGATGCCAGAATAATATATACCAATTGAGACTGTGAAGCACTCCATATGGCTCAAACATTGCTCCAGCACCACACACAAATAGAAAACCAAAAGGAACGGGTAGAAGAAACAAAAGGAGAGTCAAAGCATAGCTAATTTATCATTTCAAAGCCCATCTTTTCGAAATTCTATGAGTTGAATGAAATCCTTATGAAACTAAAATTGGAATTATCCATCTTTGGTTCATTGACAACATCCAAGCTTGCAATTAGTTCTATGTTGATTGTGCAAACAAATTTGCTCCATATAATCAAAATAATGCCCATAATTTTCAATACTTGTTTCTGCTAATCTCTTCAATTTGGGGGACCATGACTATGAAAAAACAAGAAATTACTAATCTATTTAATTGCAGAAAAGTACAAATTTACTTATCATTCCACATAATCTAGTAAACTTTGGTGACCTTCACAATCTTATTGATGTTATTTTGGTTAGACTCACACATGGGACTAAGAGATTAGTGCTCAATGGCATACATGATATACCTATATGATTTATAAAAACAACATTTTCATTTGAATGTGTAGGAAATTACTTGTGAGAGAGAGAGAGAGAGAGAGAGAGAGAGAGAGAGAGAGAGATTCAACGTGTAATGTGTAATGTTTAACATTAAGATTTATTGATTTATGTTTAATGCCTTAGTGTTAATATTTAGGGTTTTGGGTTTTGGGTTCACATTTAGGTAGCTTAGATTTCAACATTAAAGAAGAGAGAGAGAGAGAGAGAGAGAGAGAGAGAGAGAGAGAGAGGTTATTTCATGCCAACAATCAAAATATGACATGTAATGAGCATTCTAAATTGAAGGTTAGTACTATATTAAAGATCATGGAGCTTGGTATGGGTTGGTCTAGATAATCTAGCTCCACTCGAACCTCATGAAATGGTGTTTTTCATGCCAACAATCCAATGATAAAGAAAAGAGAGAGTGACTTTCAATTGGTCATTTCATGCCAATGATCCAAAGATGACATGACCTATTTTGAAATATCACTGGTTAACAGTTTAATACAATGATGCAATATGATTCAAATAATCATGCCCATTAATTCTACCATGTACCTTCATTTGTACACATGGAAATCAAGGAGAACTTTTGGAATGAAATTTTCCAACTATTAGTGCCTACAGATGAATAACCCCTGCACATTCAAAATTATTCACTACCTACGTGTATCAAATGAAATGCCAATATTGAGTAGTAGAAGGCCACGATTTCTATTAGATGGGGGAGACTAGTTGCTTTTGTTGTATGACATGGTAATCGTGGACCATAGGAATACAAGACCAGTCGCTTGTGTTGTATGACATGGTAATCGTGGACCATAGAGATACAAGACAATCATCATTCACTTAAGACACGACAATTAAACTTCCGCAACTCTTCGGCGTACCCATTGCACACCAACGTGCAATTGCTAGTCTATTATTTTTGAGCTTAGCTTTAATTGGATTTGAAACCCTAGAGCTCGTTAAATCCGCCAAAAAAGATCTTCATTACCACTGTGAGGAACATGACATCTAAATACGGCAGGTTTCGTTTCTGTCAAAAAAATATTGTACGGGACCGTTGCCGGCAATTTCCAGGAAGAACGTGCAGCCAGTCTTTTCGCCTGCAGGCATGTGGATGGATGGTATGGCAAGCATCCAGCCCCATGCGTTTTTTTAGGGCTGGATAGCCATTGCCTGTGAATGCAAGGTGCCAAGGACTAATTACTTGTCTCATGAAAATGACTAATTCATTGCCCTGCCACTGGTCTAATCGCTATGCGTTGGAAACCAATTTCTTCGTAACACAAGAAACAATCTCAGATATAACACGCGTAATATAGTACACTATCACGATGACGCATGTTGACACCATGTCAACCGTGCAACAAACGTAATTACAAATAAAAACTTGGGGATACCTGCGTAGAACAGAATAGAATCTAGAAGATTTTTCACATTCACTAGCTTAAAGATAGCAATCTTTGTCATTTTAGTTTTCTGAACTGTTGATCTTTTATTGCTTTGCTTTATTTTTTAATTGAAGAAATGTAAATTACAAATGAAGAGCAGTCAAAGGATTGCGGAAATTAAGAATTTTTTTCATTTTATTATTATTATTTTTTTAAAAATCTTATAAAGAAGTTTCTCTAAAATACTTGTGTAGTTAAAATACTAGTGTAGTTAAATTAGATGTCATCTTAAGGTTCACACTTTAAGATAAAAATATTTTTTCTGTTGTTCAAAAGACATAAACCCTCTTCTCCTATTGTTTTTTTTAGCCTCTTCCATCTACCCATTTAACATTGAAGATGATGTGAGTTAGTCCTTAATTGAGTTATGAGAATCTTTGCTGTCCAAGAGATATTTGCCCTTATATAAGTCTTTTGCTATTGATCATAAATAGGGTTAAATTCATCAAGACAATATTTACTCTTTCTCCCTAACACCTTTTCCAACATATACTTGTGAAATTTATTTATAAAACTTTTATTAGGAAATTAGAGTCTCCCTATCATCTTTTCCCACCTTTATTTAGGTATAATGTCTTTCATGGCTATTTAGAGCCTCTCAACATTCATTTTTCATTGGAAAAAGAGGTCTTTTTAACTCTAGCAGATTTCCAAATGGAATGCATGCATGTCCACTGTCTTTATTATAATTCAAACATTAACTATAAAGGAAGGAGCACCACACTAGAGGATAAAAAGATTGGTCCAAATTTAGGCACCAAATTCAGTCATAAGTTTCTTGCAGGTCCTCTGAGCAACACTAATAGTAAATAAACCCCGTATGCATGTTAGTAGATGCTATAAACCATTACCACCTTTATTGTTGCAATTGCAATGTACGAAGTAGGGTGCTAATAAGAATTGCCTAAAGAGGCTCAAATTTCCTATCAATACGATGTGTATGCACTCCAGGGTCTCTAGAATACACTCCAAGCTCCCTCAAATGAATCTACAACTTACATGTTCTAAAATGTGAACTTGTTTAGTAAACATTCTTAATAAGAGTTGTCTAATATTAAAACATTTTTATCTATACAAATACAAATCTTAGCAAGTGTATTAAGAGTGCAAACAAACATTTTTTATGTTTTCTCCTAAAACATTTAAAATTTTATTTAATTGTATAGTTATAAGATCAAAGGTCAATAACAATTTTATACCTCATCCATATTTTAAAAAATGGTGAATAGTCGAACCATGGAGCTCTTTAATGAATGGATCATAAGGCACAACACTCGTTGAAGGTTTTGTAAATGGGGTGGCAAGCTAAGTGGGCTTGATCTTGAGAGAAACTCCATTGTTAAGTGCACATGAGTTCGAGTAACATTGGGATAGATGACCTCTTGAAAAGTCTCATTACTTCACCCCTTTGAACATCACCTAGATGCAATGAGTGCTAAGTAGACAATTCATGCTCATGAGAGATGAATTCTTGTGAACCACTACTCATGAAATATGAGCCAATAAAAATTGACTCAAAAACTACATAGTTGAATGGATGATAAAAACATAATTTGATACATTCCAAAAACATCCCCCATATATAAATAATATATAATTGTTTTATTTCTATCAACCAAAATTTAAGTTTGACTACTAAACTACATAATATTATCATCTAAACATTCAAATATATTACAATAATAAAAATTAATTATTACACAATAATTGTAATATAAAAAAATATTCAAACATGTTACAATAATAAAAATTAATTATTACACAATAATTGTAATATAAAAAAATTTAAAATACATAATTAATTTATATTTTTTGGATAATTAACTTTGGGTCTCATGGAGTTTTTGTTGACTTGTTTGAGTGAAGGGTTCGTTCTTTCAAATCCTTCTATTAGCACGGGTAACCTCTCCAGCGCGTACATTTTTTCTACCCAAAATCTCTCCAGCGCAGGAAAAGCCCCGGGTTCCACAAATTCCTGGGCCAAATCCTTCGTTTCCCAGAACCCACCTATATCCAACCTTCTCAATAGGGTAAGCTTGTGGAATGCACATAATTGTTGAAGGTTGTCGCATGGAGAGCTGCATAATTGGAAGCCTATATCTGACGCACATCGCAAGCAGCATTGCCAACTGCGTTGCTTATCTTGCAACTGGATATAACAATGTATGTGATAGGTGGTTAATATAAAAACCTTTGTTAAAAAAACTTTGTTATAAAGAATGTAGTAGTTTTGCCAAACATTAATGGTTGTAAGGGAAAAAAGTGCCGCTGGCATGGTATTTGCCAATGTCTTGTAATGTTGTTTTGTCACAACGTTGTACAAAATAAAATAATTAATTTATTTTTTTGGATTTAAATTTTAAATATTAAATAAAAGTAATAATTTATAAACAAATTCTCACATCAATATTAATTCTAAAATGAAATATTCTATTTTTTCTTTTTTAACATTTATTATGTCCAAAAGTTAAGTGGTATCAAGGAGTCTCATATGATGATTATGTATATAAAATCTCTTAAGTTTGACAATAAAATAAAATAACTTTAGAATTTTTAGATATATATATTTAAGATATTACCAATTAAAAATTAAAAATAGCAAATAAGATTCCATAATTTAAAAATATATGAACGGATTGATAGGAAGGCGGATGTACACGAATGACATATCCACTAACATCAAACAAAGAAACGTTACATGAATGGCATATCAAAGGACACACATCTTTTTTAATCTGGAATAGGCACCTCGAGAAGATATCTCTGGGCCTACTTTAGATATATTTTTTAAATATAGGTATACGAGTTATAGATACAATATATTGAAATTATTATATTATCAAAATAACAAACAATGTTATATTATTATAAATTATAAGAATTAATAAAATAGTCTAAGGTGTATAATTTTAAATCTTATTATATTATAATATAAGTAATATATTATAATTTATTAATAACATAATTTATTTTTAGAATATTTTAAAAATCCTACTAATTCTAACAATAACATTTTAAGAGTCATTGCCATCCTAAAAGAACTAATAAACTAGCACTTACACCCTTTGGAGGTTTAGGGGATACACAAATAGGAAATTTGTGATAAGAATCAATGTTTTAATAATACATAAATGAGAAATGATATGGATATGCAAATTTAACCATTAAAATTATAAACATTTTTTATAGCTTATTATCATAGCACAAAGATGAATAGAACATTTATAGACATAATATTTCCATGGTCTATATCAATGATCAAGAATACTTTTAGGTGTTAACTATGTAAAAAAAATTAGATCAACATTTCAAATCACACTCTATCTTCTATTATCAAAATATAAAGAATAAATAAAATATTTATGATATTATTTTCCACTTTTAATGTCACCCATTCACAAAATAAGAATATATGTATATTTTTGATGGATTGTTGTAAATAGAGAATTAAATGTTGTTTGTAAGTCAAAGTTACTACTAAACACATTTTAATATTTTATTTATATATTTAACCTATAAGTTAAATGGTTACACATCATTTATTTATAATTTTATTTGTGAACAGTTTGAAAGATTTTTAGTCCTTCAAACAAATTCAAAGATACGCCATTTTTATAGTAAGAAATTAAATGATTTTCAAAACCAAACCCTCAACACCCAAGTGGTGCTATTTTGATTGGAAAACACTTGGAACATTGAGATATGAAGAAATTAGACTAGATTTAAATACATATGAGACTTGGAGAACTTGAGTAAAACCTACAAGAAATAGAAAATGACACAAGTTCATGATGTCTTTCTTTAAATTTTTTTTGGCACATTGTCTTTTTAGTTCTGAGTGTTTGCCTTTTTAGTTCTGAGTATTCTTTCTATTTTAGATAATCATGGAGGAAGCAGAATACAAACCCAAATGGTTGTATCGAGCCCTCTAAGCACATGTGTTTCAAGTGAGAGCTAAACACGTGAGACACAGTTGTAATGATAGGTTAGAGAACCATAAATTAAATTTAAATAGCCCTATTAAAAATGTCAGCTCTGCATATAAATTTTGTTTTATAAGCATAAAGAGAAAAAAAATCTCTGATACTACAAAACAATGCCTAGAACCTAATATGTTTGATAAAGCATCTAAACTACAAATGCAAAATGGAAATTTTTTTCCACCACCTCTATTTATTGATGACTCAAACTTGCCACTATTTGAGGCCTGACAATTCATAGAAGGAAAACCACAAGATTTGTATTATTTTTTGAGTTGGATTGTGTTTGTGTAACTCTCTACGAGCATAAACGGTTCCTATTTATAGGAAAAATAACATGTATGCTTAATTATCATTTACTGTATTTAGTGGGTTGCTTGGGAGGTGTCATGTGATTCAGTGCTTCCACATTTTTGTATTTCCAACTATAATATCTAATAAAAATTCCTCTAAATGTGTTGGTGGATGTCCTTCCAATTCAAAACTTCCATTTGACTCAAGCAAGAAGGTTGTGACCAAATAGTGCTTTTGGCTTACATTGTATTTGGATTGTGTTTGTGTAACTCTCTACAAGCATAAATGGTTCCTATTTATAGGAAAAATAACATGTACGCTTAATTATCATTTACTGTATTTAGTGGGTTGCTTAGGAGGTGTCATGTGATTCAGTGCTTCCACATTTTTGTATTTCCAACTATAATATCTGATAAAAATTCCTCTAAATGTGTTGGTGGATGTCCTTCTGATTCAAAACTTCCATTTGACTCAAGCAGGAAGGTTGTGGCCAAATAGTGCTTTTGGCTTACATTGCATTTACTTGAAAGTTTTATAACATTTTCAACAATCCTTATTATGTGAATCTTGTAAACCATGCATTCCATGATTTTGATTTTCCTCTTCCCACGTAGTAGGGAGGACGCTGACATAAAATGTGAAATCTAGTTATACACCTGCCTCTTGCAATTGCTTGAAAGTTCCTTAAGTTTTTTGTAGCGGGAGAATTTTATATTTCCGAGGTACCTTTAAACTTTATTGACAAATGTCTCTAAAAAAAAGGATATGTACAAAACTGCTCCCCAAGCAATAAGTGAAGTACACAACCACTCTGGCCTAATATTAAAAACATCAAATGAAATGAAACAAAAGGAAGGAGGCCATAGACAACAAATGGAAGAAGTTTCTAAAAACATACACAATTTAGTATGTGAAGGCAGGATTGAAACTACTCTAGAGAATATAAGAAAGAAAGGAAGGCTTCAAAGTACACATAGTATATTTGTAAATATATATTGGAAAGGCCGCTGGACAGTAAACATTATGTTGATATTGCTATTTAATCTGCTAGTATTCTTCATGTTGCTATCCATTGAATGGTCTTCTGCAACTGTTGTATATTATTTTGTATAATAGTCATTGTATTCAAGTGTATTTATGCATAACCTAGGCGGTGGTAGAGAAGCATAAGTGCATAGAAATGCCTACCAGCTATGAGCAAATTGCATTTAGGGTGATGAATTCTGTGTTGATTTTTCATATAATTTTCCCCTACAGAAATTTCTTGCAGTATGGTACCTTGCAAGTGGCAGGTCAAACTTGGCACAACCATCTTGCATCCACATTGCCTGAAATAAACTCTATTTGGAAATCGTTAAATTTTCCAGTCTAAATGGTGCGAATTCAACATGAATAAAAAGTCATGTTTTTTATGTCAAGCTTTAGAAAATACAAAAAAGTTTTGATAGCCATAGGTGGCCCTAAAATTCAAACCTCTCTAAATAGTCTGGGATGAACCTAAACCATGGATTTGGGTTAATTTAGAAATATAAATTTATTAGGACAGACAATAAAGTAGTGCAGAAGGTGTACATTCTATTTACATGTTAGAATGAATCTACACATAACATATAACAATTATTTGAGCTAGCTGAAGCACTTGGGTGAATTAAAAAATAATCTTCATTACACTAAACTACACCATTCCATCCATGGAATTTGTGCCACTTTTGGCCTAAATTTTAAGTGTACATCAGTTGGAAGATGAAATTTTGCACAGACAATCGCAAAGGATTGCATTAAATACATAGTTAAACTTTTTGGCATTTTTTCTTTTACCATGAAATGTTCCAGCATCCATAAAAAAATACCTAGTGGGCAAGGTTGACCATCTAATTGCAACTCCTAACTCTTGTTCAAATGAATTGTCTAAATGGTGTAGATTTAGAGGGAATCCACACCCTAAACTAGAAATTTGTGAACTTAAGTGTTACCCCTATTAAAACCCCAAATATCCAATAAAAAACTAGTAGGAAATTGTGTAGACAATGATGAGGTTGAAAGCCAAAGCAAGAAGAAAAGCAAAAACACATATGCTTCCATTGACACTCCTTTCTCTGGTACACCACAACAAATGAAGAGAGCAACAATATTAGAATATGAAACATACCTTCTATTGTCCTCCTAGAGAATCTGATTAATGGTGACAAAATTCGGTTAGTATTGTGTAATGCCTACACCGCGAGCGTGGTAAACAACTTATCTATGTTGCCTTCCATATTCATGTCATGTGAAAGGGATGTCAAACTAGAGATTTCATCTTATACAAGCATGTGATGGATGAATGGCCTCAAACTTCCCTTTAATCCACTTAAATGCATCAAGCAACCAAATCCAATTAACTTAAATGAACAACCCCAAATGACAGTGAAAAGATGAAATAAAATGACAGGACATGACCTGTTTTCAGGTGATATTTTATGGTTTCGCAGTGTGAGACATCAAAGAATGAAATTTACCTATAGAGCAATTAATATGTGTGGGAATGGTGCATGGCAGCTGTGTCAGTGGAGAGGAGAATGAAGGTCAGGCATCCCAAAAATTAATGCAAATCAATATGAAAAATTCCCCAGATCTGATAACAAATTTGGTGTTAATTCGCACTCCCTTCAACTCACCTCAAATCTCGCAGTTAGATATGCTCGTCTGAGTTATTTTCTTTCAACCGTTTTCCTTTTCCTTTGGAAAAATAAAGCTTCTAGCGGGGGCATTTAAATGACATTAGACTTTTTCTGGCACGATTTTTTTCGACGTGAAAACGAGTTTATAAAACTTACCGGCATCATTTTTTTAATCAAGGGGGAAAAACAGCGTGAGACAATTTTTCGAGCACTATAATGCTCACATATAACCAACAAGTTTTATAAAATATGTCGGTGTGAACATTTTTACGACGTGAGATAATTCCAAGCACTATAATGCTCACATATAAAAGCCTATCAACTAATTAAATAAAATAAGAATGTGTAAATTAGATTTTATGATTTGAAATTAGTAATTAGGAGGAAGCTCTCACACCTTGCAATTACTTTGAATGGCATATCCTCCTTGTGTAAAGACATGCCCAAAATATGCCTCAAATCGAAGATAAATTGAGAACTAGGCTTCGTGTAGAATAAATGAAAGAGTACCTAGTATCTTTATGGACAAACATGGCATGAAGTTGTTTGAGGATGTGTCTCCTAGTGTCCACTAAATGTAAACCCTTTGTCCTTTGCAGATGGTTTTAGAACAAGCTTGTAATCTCAATCATGAAAGAAGATGAAAAATCTATCCTTTCAAGATTGAGAAGGAATAAATTAATAAAAATATTATGTAATTTAATACAGACAATATTTATTTTTTCTCTTAGATTAACTTGAAGGTTTGAATAATAGCTAAAAGAGATTAGCCAATCAGAATAAGAGGTAAAAGAGATTAGCCAATCATAATAAGAGGTAAAAGATATTAGCCAATCAGATTACTAATAATTCATTTTAAAAATATTTTTAGTTAAAAAGTTTGCATCTTAGCTTTACAAAAGATAAGTATTTTGATAGGAACAATTAATAATAACAAGTTAGGTAATCTTGGTCGCAAGGCGAGTACTAATAACACACTTTCTCTAGTTTGAGTTACCTAGCTTAATTAAATGAATATATAATTATTTAAAAGAGTTGAGTTAGGTAAAATATTAGAATATTAAATATTATTGTAGAAAAGTAAATGTAAATATATTGTATTTTTATTTATAAGAATTAAGATGAAGATAAAATTTGATGGTGTAGAACTTGATCACTTTGGTGCCAGAAAATAGGACCTCTTAGTTTGAGATTCTCTAGGGTTCTATATTATTCTCTACCTTTATTCTAGGTCAACTCTATGACTATGGATCAATCTCGTGCTACATGGATTTGCTTTTTAATATGCGGGCTTAATCTGGCATAATGTGCACTTCTTCTATCCACTTTGATGTGATCTATGTTCCTCGCTAATTTTTAATGGACTAGCAATATTTCAAAATATTTTGGGAAATCGTAGATCAAAAGGGGTAGTTTGTTGGGAAAGGTGTTTCAACCTTACATCCTAATGTTTTGGTTTATTAATTATTTGTATTTATTTATTTGGTCTCATATTGGGAAATGAGGTGTCCAACTTTGTGCTGGTATTATTTGCCATGTGTCAGATATTTTGGGAGATGTGTAAGAGGTTGTAAGGGCATCTAATGTCATTAAGACATGTAAAAACATCTTATCACATTATAAGATGAGAGTTACTTATGATAGATTCTATGATGCATAAGAGCATGATTATAGGGAATCTACATTAGAATTTTGATCAAATTATGACAAGTCATAAGGCATCTTTGAATGGATTTGACTATGCCAAAGTGGAGAGTCCAAATTGAGGAATCAACTATGACATAGATTATGATAGGTACGATACCTGTAAGAATTGTTGGCAATATGTTTTGTCATTGATTTCAACACTTAGTGTGAGGTTAGCACTCAGTTTGTGATGATGATATACCAGTATGGTAATAGAGATGTAGTGAGATATAGTGGTGATGCTAATGTTCAAGGTTGCTCATATTCAATGATGTTCTTGATGATCATAGTGGGTTGCTGATGTTCATGGTTAGATGCCATGCCTGATTAATGTCAAGACAAGGTGTATTGAGCATGTTTGTGGTCCACAAAGATGATTTCATGATGAAATATTAAGATGGGAACTAGAAACACTAAGATGAATGATGATATATTAAGATGGGAATTAGAAGCTATGCTGAGGATGAGAAGATGTTGTTGATGAAATATGGCATGTTGTATGATCCTTCATGTTGTTTCTAAGGATGTATTCACGCTATTATATGAAGGTTTTGGCCTCCGAAAGTTGACTTGAAGGATATTACTACAGAGAATTGCCTGAAAGACTACTTGGTAAAATACTCTACATTCCTCCACATTTGAAGATATGGTCATGTGGTTCAAAAGTTAAGTTCAGTATGATGTAAAGGTGCTAAATCCAAAGTTTCAGATCATTTGTCCCTCCACAGTGAAAGTTATGAGAGACAAAGTTCTGGTTTGTGCTCTGGCAGAACCAAGTGATGATGAAGACTGTTTGGAATGCTCTGCATTCCTCCGCAATGATAGATATGGCTATGTAGTTTTGAGGATATGTTCATAGCAATGTATGAGTGCATCCATATGAGTTTTAGATGTTTTGGAGGTCCACAAACTTAGTTTTCAAATGACAGTTGTGATACAGATAGTTCTAGATGCCTAGTTCTTCTTAGGACATATGTTGATGATGTGTGCCAAATTGTTGTGGCATAAAATGGTACATTGACTAACGAAAGTTGGTCCTGATGATCTTGTGTTGTCTCCAGTTGCTCTACAAGGTGTTTTTCTACTCTCTCCAGAATTGGCTGAGGTCCAAATTGATGATATTGTTAGGCTATGCCTCTGTCTGGCTGACTGAAGAATGTTGAAGGTATGCACCACAATGTTGTTGCTATGCAGAGTTCAAGGAATGTTTGGAGATGTTGTGTAGGTCCTACCGACTCATCTAGAAGAAGTGCAAGAAATGTTCAATCTCTCATGAGTACCGCCAAGTTGAAATGATCATTGTGCCACAAGATTCATGTGTTCTTACTTAAGGGTGACCTAATTCAAATTTTTGAAGCATGCAGATGTTATTCCTTGAAGAATGATGTTGTGAAGGATGTTTAAGACCGGACTAAGCTTGTATTGGGATCTACAAGGCATGTGTTTCCTTTTGGAGTAGCATGGTGTTCATGATAAGGCTTGCCCTATGCATGTTTCATGTTGTGATCTCTGGTTGACTTGTAAAATGTAATATTGTTGTATTGGCCAAATTGTAATGAAATCAATGTAATGTCGTGTATATTGTAAACCTAGTTGGTCCAGGTGAGGTATGATCATGGAAATGAAAATATGAAAGTGTGAAGAGTAGAGTATGAATATCATATGCATTATGATGTGCGACTGAAGGAAAAAGAGCACAAGTGTTAGAGACTATCCTGATTCATCTTGAAGACATTTTTACATCAGGAGGGAAGTGAAGAGTGTGCCAAATTGATCCAATCATTAGAAGAAGAAGAGTTGCAATCATCAAAGGTGTGAGATTCAATGTTAGTTTTCAAATAGTAGGACTATCATATTGTAATCATTTCTGAGTTCATTCTTAGTTTAGGGAGTAGTAGCTTCCTTGGGTTGTAGCCCTAAAACAAAGTCAGCAGGGAGTAGTAGCTTCCTAGTGTTGTATCCCTAAAACAAAGTTGTGGTTTTTATAGCAGTGAGCTTCATATATTGTGAGTTAATACTCACCGTGGTTTTTCCCTTCTTGGGTTTTCCATGTATATCTGGTGTTGTGTTAATGTGCATTGTGTTGATGTTTCATGTTTATGTTGATGTTGTAATGCTTAAGTTTTAATCTACTCCAGAGGATTTGAAGTTTGTTTAGGTACTGATTCACCCTCCCCCTCTCAATATCCTAGTGTGTTCAACAATTGGTATAAGAGCCAAGTTACTTAGAAGAAGCTTAACCGCTTAAGGAGGGTCTGGGATGGCTAATAATAGATCTCTCAAGGTACCTATGTTTGATGGAACAAATTATTCCTTTTGGAAGCTAAGGATGGAAAGTTGTCTATCTTCTCTAGGGTATGGCATTGGGTAATTAGTCAAGAAGGGTTACATTGTTCTTGCTAGTGATCCTACAGATGTAGATGAGATTAAATTGTATGATAACAATGCCAAGTAAAATAATGCTATCATGAGTGGGCTAGCTGATTCAGAACTTGTGAAGGTAATGGGTTGTACATCTACTCAGGATGTCTGGAAAAAACTTGAAATTATCTATGAAGGAGATAGTAAAGTGAAGCAAGCCAAGATGTAAATTTTCAAGAGCAAATTTGAGACCCTGAGGATGCTAGAAGATGAAGACATTGTTGGTTACATGCTCCAGATGGATGAAATAGTTAATGGCATCAGAGATCTTGGTGGGGAAGTGAAAGAAGATGAGATTGTGAAAAAGGTTTTGAGATCTCTTCCTAAATCTTACAATCATAAGGTGTCTTCCATTGAGGAATCTCAGGATTTAAATAAATACACAATACATCAATTGTTTGGCTCTCTCACAGCCTTTGAAATCAGATAATTTTATGAAGGTGCTCCAAAGAAGGAAGCAACATTCAAATTAAGTAAGAAGATAGAAGATGAAGCATTTTATCAAGATGATGACCTTGATGAGGTAGAAGCAAACTTTGTAAGAACATTGAAGAAAGGTACAGGCAAATACAGAGGTAAGTTACCTTTCAAATGTTTCAATTGTGGAAAGATTGGTCATTTTGCTTCTAAATGTCCTTTTAAAGAATCAAGGGGTAGCAACAAGAGAGACAAGTTCAAAAGAAGCATATATTCCATAGAGAGCAATTGTTCTTTAGAAGATGAGGACCATGATGATTCAAATGATGAAACGTTTTTCATGGCCTTGAGTGTTGGTGACAAAAAGGATGATATTGGAAAATGTGAAAAGATTTGGTGTAGGAGCACCTATCCCACAGTGGCCTACTTGAGGCATTTAGTTGGTTATGCTTAGTTTTATGTTTTCAATAAGGTCCTAAATGGACATTAAATGTAATAAGGTCGGAATTGACCATGCTTTTACTATTTTTAGATAGTTTGTTGGATAGCTGTTAAGTTTGTTAGATCGGTTGGGTCTCCCAGCCGCTTGGAGAAATATCAGTACTACTGTTGTGAGTAGATAAATACCCCCAAATCAGGTCATTTTAGGGAGAGAGACATACTGAGAAGTTACATTGTGCTATGGGAAAAAAGAGTATTGTAATTGCATCCTTTGAAAGCAATAAAGAGATTTTGTTTTGTGTCATTCCTTTCTTTTGATCGCACTGTGTAATTGACTCATAGTTTTGGTAGGTGTATGGATTCATTTATCCATTCCACCAGTTGATTCGTCGAATCGGTGGAATGGCTGTGTATAGTAGTTTAGGATTTAGTTTGCATTTTCTAGTTGTTCGCATGCATGTTTATAGGATCACAAGTCAGATGTAGTAAGGAACCCTAGCATGGGTATGTACTAGGCTATGCAGGGTAAATCAGATTGGAGAAATCGTTAGAGAAGCGAATGAGATCATTGCTGAAGGTTGACGGGTCGACGTGGTAACCCACATGAAGGTTGGAGGAGTTTTGTTCTGCGCAACCGGCTATAGAAGGTCAAGAGATGCATGTGTAAAGCTACCGACGTGAGGAGTCATATCGGCGGAACAGTTAAAGGTTGGGCCGATAGTTGGAAGCCTTGCCGACGAATGGTTTGAAGTTGGCATCGGAGTGACAATCAACAAGTGTTGCCGAAGAGAGTTCATCGGCGTGAAATGTATATCAGCATAAGATTTAGAAAGGAAGCCAACAGTGGTGTGTCACAGCGACAACGTTAGCTGATAGGTGTTTCGGGGAGAGTTTGACCATCAGGCGAAGGCAATGAAGTGTTGCCAACAGTGAAGGTCTTGGCGATGGAAGTTGATGTTAGGTCCATCGGGGTGACTAACGCAGTCGAAGTAAGGAGTTTAGGTGGCACTGATGGTATAAGGTGTTGCCGATAGGCAACCAAAGGCGAACATCGATCGGTGAGAGGATAGCAATCGGTAGGAGTGGTAAGGAGTTCACCAATAGAGAAAGTGTCACCGATGGAGGGGTTTATCGGTATAAGATGTATCATCGGAAAAGGAGAATAAAGCTATGCCGATAGTAATTAGTCATAGCAATATGGTGTTGAAGACGCGTCGGTGTGAGATAGGACATCGGTGTGAAAGGAATTAGTGTGGCCGATAAAGGTAGTCTTGCCGATAGGAAAGTAAAGTATAAACATACACTCAAAATTGTATGCTAAGGTTTTAGTGGTGGATGCTCTACATCAAATTGGTATCAGAGCTCAGCAAAAGGTCTAGGTTGTTGTGTGTTTCTCCTATCACTAAGAAGGTAGGCAAAGAATAGAAGAAGGTTTTTGAGATTGTGTGTGGGCGGACGAGGATGAGGTCTGTCATGACCATTCTCCAATAGATATTAGGCTGGATAAGGGTGTAGAGAAAGGCCACTGAGGAGAGAGTGGTAGGTGCATCACCAAGATCTGTTGTTGGGTAAGATGAGTTTGGTGAGTTTGGTGTTTGTGAGGATCAAGGTGCAAAAGACTTGCTTGAGGAAAAAGGAAAATATGAGGCAAAAAGATATTGGGGAAGAGATAAGAGAGCTCGGTCAAGCTCTAGAAGAGATGAGTAGTAGGATGTAAGATGAGATGGAACAGTTACTCAAAAGAGCCCTTAGTTGGCACTTGACAGTGAGAAAGAAGGTATCATGACCTATTCAGAACATAGTTCAGAGAAGAAAACACAGATATGTTATGGAAGAGGAAGTTGCCGTAGTAGGACAAATGGATTGCACCCCTGAAGTGCAGCAACAAGAGGTTGATCAAATCCTTTGGTGGGAGATGATGAGTTTGGACAAAGAGGAGGACTACTTTGTATATGAAGGTCCTAAACAATTAATAACTATGATGGAGGAATTAAAAGGTATTGTTCGTCAAAGGAAACCCTTGGTAGACAAGGTTGGAGTAGAGTGCATGATGCAAGGGAGCAAGAAAGAGACCTCAAGGTCCCAATATTTTTCTAATATTTCATCGAACTATGTATGTGCAGGTTATAAAGAGTAAGAAGAAATGTCTATAATGTACGTAGAGGCCGTTGAAGAAGATGTTACCAAAACATTTGAGGAAATGATTTCCTTTTTAGATGAATATGCTGTCAGTGGTGACATAGATGATATTCCTGAAGTATATACGCAGGAAATGGACTTTTGGAGCCTAGAAGTTGAGCGAATGCTGCATAAGAGATGGCATAAGAGGAAAAAGAAGAAGGACCCAGGGCTAGTTACAAAGCTGAAGGACATGTTGTAAAAGAATTGGAAAACTAGAAAGAAGGAGTTTGTGGAGATGCCTACAGTAGAAGGCATAAATGCAGTTGAGGATATCTCAAGGAGTAGAGGTCAAAGTTTGAAGAAGAGTTTAGTTCTGACTGACAGCGATCAACAACAAGTTACAGTTCTGAAATCTTGGAGCAGCCAAAAGACAACAGAGTATAAAGCTGGAACAAGTCAGAACACTGAGATGGCAAAGAGTAAAGGTGGAATTCTTCCACAACCTAACTCATGGGACATGAGTTCTTTTTCTGTTGGGGAGTATGGTGCAGGAGCACCTATCCCACAATGGCCTACTTGAGGCATTTAGTTGGTTATGCTTAGTTTTATGTTTTCAATAAGGTCCTAAATGGACATTAAATGTAATAAGGTCTGAATTGACCATGCTTTTACTATTTTTAGATAGTTTTTTGGACAGCTGTTAAGTTTGCTAGATCGGTTGGGTCTCCCAGCCACTTGGAGAAATATCAGTACTACTGTTGTGAGTAGATAAATACCCCCAGATTGGGTCATTTTAGGGAGAGAGACATACTGAGAAGTTACATTGTGCTGTAGGAAAACAGAGTATTGTAATTGCATCCTTTGAAAGAAATAAAGAGATTCTATTTTATGTCATTCCTTTATTTTGATCGCACTGTGTAATTGACTCATAGTTTTGGTGGGTGTATGGATTCGTTTATCCATTCCACTGGTTGATTTGTCAAATCGGTGGAATGGTTGTGTACAGTAGTTTAGGATTTAGTTTGCATTTTCTAGTTGTTCGCATGCATGTTTACAGGGTCGCAGGTCAGATGCAGTAAGGAACCCTAGCATGGGTATGTGCTAGGTTGTGCAGGGTAAATCAGATCAGAGAAATCGCCAGAGAAGCGAATGAGATCATTACTGAAGGTTGACAGGTCGAGGTGGTAACCCGCATGAAGGTTGGAGGAGTTTTGTTCTGTGCGACCGGCTATAGAAGTCAATGTTAGTTTTCAAATAGTAGGACTATCACATTGTTATCAATTCTGAGTTCATTCTTAGTTTAGGGAGTAGTAGCTTCCTTGGGTTGTAGCCCTAAAACAAAGTCAGCAGGGAGTAGTAGCTTCCTAGTGTTGTATCCCTAAAACAAAGTTGTGGTTTTTATAGCAATGAGCTTCATATATTGTGAGTTAATACTCACCGTGGTTTTTCCCTTCTTAGGTTTTCCATGTATATCTAGTGTTATGTGTTGATGTGCATTGTGTTGATGTTTCATGTTTATGTTGATGTTGTAATGCTTAAGTTTTAATCTACTCTAGAGGATTTGAAGTTTGTTTAGGTACTGATTCACCCTCCCCCTCTCAATATCCTAGTGTGTTCAACAATTGGTATCAGAGCCAAGTTACTTAGAAGAAGCTTAACTGGTTAAGGAGGGTTTGGGATGGCTAATAATGGATCTCTCAAGGTACCCATATTTGATGGAACAAATTATTCCTTTTGGAAGCTAAGGATGGAAAGTTGTCTATCTTCTCTAGGGTATGGCATTTGGTAATTAGTCAAGAAGGGTTACATTGTTCTTGCTAGTGATCCTAGAAATGTAGATGAGATTAAATTGTATGATAAAATTGCCAAGTAAAATAATGCTATCATGAGTGGGCTAGCTGTTTCAGAACTTGTGAAGGTAATGGGTTGTACATCTGCTCAGGATGTTTGATGCAGAGGCATCCACACTATAACCTTACAATTCAGCATGGATGTCTGCAGCCCATCATCATCATCATCATCATCACCATCATCATCATATTTTGCCTAACACTGTCAGCATCATCATCATATTTCACCTGCCGACCGATATCCTCCTGCAGACAAGCCTTCGCACTTTCGCCTGTCAACAGCATCACCTTACTCGATTATCGACAGCATCATCATGTTCGACCAACGCGAACATCCTCCTGACGTCCACTGTTCACTTCAGCGACAACTTCCGCCTTTACTACCTTCAGCATCATGATATTCAACATCATGATAATCAACAGGATAAAGAACATCCGGTTCCTCCCATTTATCCTGATGATGACCAACCTTCACTTCTCGCACCGTCCCTTTGATGCTGACGTCACCCGATATCCTGATGACGTATATCCTGATGACGATGACGTCACCCGCAGCTCCTCAATATCCTGCTGTTCTGAAATATCCTGATGACGTATATCCTGATGATGATGACGTCATATCCTGCTGTTGGCCAAACTTAGCTTTTTCAGCCCGCGATCAACCCGATCTTCTTCCTTAAGTCGATACGCTCCTCCTCGGCCCGCCTGATGATGATCACCCCGACGCACTTGCACTTCATGCACTCAACTACATCATGCTCTTCTCCACTTATCCGGATGATGATGCTCGAAGCGACTGCAGGATATACACAGAAATATCCTGATGATGCAGTTTTGACAAACTTTCAGCCTTAGCGGATTTTCGCTGTTATGATCCGCCGAACCTCCTGGGATGACTCGATCCACTTCCAGGGTGATCTACCACAGTTTATCAGCTCGACCTAGCACATGCCCATGCTAGGGTCTTCAACACCTTTCAGCCGCGATCCTGCACACCTGCATGCGAACAAACAAACTAACACCTACCCTACTGTACATAACCATTCCACCGATCAGACGAATCAACCGGTGGAATGGATCAGTGAATCCATACAGCCACCAAACCAGCAAATCGATCAAGCAATGGAATTTAACAGAGGATGAACACAAACAGGAACACTTTATTTGATTTCAAAAGATGCAAATACAATGATCAGTTTCTCTCGCTGTCTCACTCTCTACAACCTAGCTCGATCGATGATATCCAATACCATCCGATCCTCATGCTTAAATAGATTTCCCTACGAGTACTACTGACCTGACTCCAAGTGGCTGGGAACTCTCGAGGCGGCTGGGAGATCCAACCGAACATACATCATGACAGCTGTTCTAACAAACTTCCTAAAAATAGCAAAAGCATGGTCAACATGATCTTATCATGATCAGCATGACCTTATTACATGCATTTGGTCTTATCAGACCTTCTTGGAAACATAAACAAGACCTAAAACTACTAACTGCCTCATGAAGGCCAGCTGTCAGGTAGGTGCTCCTGCACCATACTCCCCAACAGAAAAGAACTCATGTCCCATGAGTTTAGTATGTGGAAGTCCTCCACCTTTACACTTTGCCTTTGCAATATGCTAAACTGTTCCAGCTTTGTCCTCTGCTGGCTCTTGGCTGCTCCAAGACTTCTGAACTATAACTTGCTTTCTGGCAAGTAAATCCTCATGCCTGTTAATGTAGGCCTTTTTCTCATATACCCTATGTTTGTCAGATTGTTTGACCAGAACCTCTGGCTGAACTGCCTCTGGAACTTCTGCAATGTTCAATCCTGTCTTCCTTTCAACCTGTATAGGACAAGCAATAGTCCCAACTATGACAACATCCTTGTCATTCCTCTCAACTGATGGCTGTGTGCAAACCTGTTTCTACACCTGCTGCTGACCTCTGTCAGTCACAACTAAAACTTTCTTCAACCTGTTGTCCTGAACAACTCCTTTTCCTGCAGTATCCTCAACTGCCTTTATGCCTGCTCCTCTAGGCATCTGCACATACTCCTTCTTTCCCATCAAAATGATTTTGGCTGCCCCCTGTGCTGCAGCATCTGCCTGCAATGGCATCAACTTCATAGTCTTCCCATCTTTCTTGATGGTGTAGGTATTAGCGTACCCATCATACAGTACCCTTCTGTCAAATTGCCATGGTCTACCCAACAGTAGGTGACAACATTCCATGGGCAAAATATCACACAAAATTCTATCCTGATATGCTCCAATCTGAAAATCCACATATGCCTGTTCAGAGACAAAAAGTGATTGACTATCACTCACCCAAGATGCTTTGTAAGGGTGTGGATGTGGAATCCTTTCCAAATTCAGTTTATCCACCATTTCCTGAGATACCATGTTGTCTGTTGAACCAGTATCAATGACAACCTTACATTTTTTACCTTTGCTCTTGCAGATGGTCTTGAAAAGAGCTCTTCTTTGTGGGGATTCTTTGTCATGTACCTTCATGGTAGTTGCTGTTCTTCTCATCATCAGAGACTCTCCACTCTCTGGATATGCATAATTATCAGGCTCCTTATCCTTGTGATAAGTGTTTGAACTCTGCACACTTTGCTCTACTGTCTCTTCTTGTACCAGTTGTACTCTCTTGTCACTAGTTCTATCATGTCTGGATGATGAACCTTTGTTTTCTGGACATTTAAAGGATGGATGACCAAACTCACCACAGGTGTAACATTTTCCTGAAAATGTAGTAGAACCTCTACCACCTCCAAATCTTCCTCTATTACCTTTCCATCCACCCCTGAAATCAGACTGTCCCTGTCCTTTACCAGTGTCTTCTTGACCCTCATTTGTTTGCTTTTGTGTAGGGGCTGCTCCTCTTCCCCTCATATTATTTCCTCTTCCTCTCATGGACTTATCATGTCCTCTATTCATCTTTTCTTCAATCCTGATTGCCATTTGGTAACAATCCTCCACATTCTTAGGGTTAGCTAAAACTAACTCATCCTGTATGTTAAATCTCAAACCAGCCAAGTACCTAGCCACCTTTTCTACCTCATTCTCATGATGACCAGATCTCATACTCAACTTATAAAACTCCTCAGTATATGCCTTCACATCCCTTTCCTTCTGCTTTAAAAATTGCAGCTTCTTAAACATCTGGATTTCATAATCCCTTGGCAAGAATTTACCTTTGATCCTTGCTACCATCTTATCCCATGAAGTGATCTTTGACTTCCCTTGTTTCCTTCTCTCAGATTGTACATAATCCCACCATACCAAAGCATGACCTCCTAACTTGGTCTTTGCAATCTTTACCTTCTGATCCTCAGCAACATCTTCACATTCAAAGTGATTATCAAGTGCAGCAATCCAATCCAACAACTCATCCTCATTCAAACTTCCAGTATACTTGGAAACATCAACCTTTACCTTAGGTTTATCACTCTGCACTGCCTTTAACAGTTTTGCCAATCTCTGGTCTTCAACATCTAGATCTTCAGCTACCTCTTCATACTCTTCAACAGCATCTTCATCTTCTTCAGACTCACTGTCTTCCACTTCCCTCTTTTTGTTCTTTTCCAGGGCTGTAAGCCTGGCTTGAAGTGCTTCAGCAAGCTCCTTCATCTTCCTCATCTCTCTAGCATGTTTCTCCTTCATTTCCTGCAATTCCCTTGCAGTACCACTACCTTTCGGAGGCATTTTGTCAACCTCTCAATCAACACACAACACACAATCAACTCTACCTCTGCCCTTTTGGTGACAGAATCAACATACAATAGCCCAGATGTTTTGCTGAGCTCTGATACCACTATGATGCAGAGGCATCCACACTATAACCTTACAATTCAGCATGGATGTCTGCAGCCCATCATTATCATCATCATCATCACCATCATCATCATATTTTGCCTAACACTGTCAGCATCATCATCATATTTCACCTGTCGACCGATATCCTCCTGCAGACAAGCCTTCGCACTTTCGCCTGTCAACAGCATCACCTTACTCGATTATCGACAGCATCATCATGTTCGACCAACGCGAACATCCTCCTGACGTCCACTGTTCACTTCAGCGACAACTTCTGCCTTTACTACCTTCAGCATCATGATATTCAACATCATGATAATCAACAGGATAAAGAACATCCGGTTCCTCCCATTTATCCTGATGATGACCAACCTTCACTTCTCGCACCGTCCCTTTGATGCTGACGTCACTCGATATCCTGATGACGATGACGTCACCTGCAACTCCTCAATATCCTGCTGTTCCGAAATATCCTGATGACGTATATCCTGATGATGATGACGTCATATCCTGCTGTTGGCCAAACTTAGCTTTTTCAGCCCGCGATCAACCCGATCTTCTTCCTTAAGTCGATACGCTCCTCCTCGGCCCGCCTGATGATGATCACCCCGATGCACTTGCACTTCATGCACTCAACTACATCATGCTCTTCTCCACTTATCCGGATGATGATGCTCGAAGCGACTGTAGGATATACGCAGAAATATCCTGATGATGCAGTTTTGACAAACTTTCAGCCTTAGTGGATTTTCGCTGTTCTGATCCGCCGAACCTCCTGGGATGACTCGATCCACTTCCAGGGTGATCTACCACACTTTATCAGCTCGACCTAGCACATGCCCATGCTAGGGTCTTCAACACCTTTCAGCCGCGATCCTGCACACCTGCATGCGAACAAACAAACTAACACCTACCCTACTGTACATAACCATTCCACCGATCAGACGAATCAACCGGTGGAATGGATCAGTGAATCCATACAGCCACCAAACCAGCAAATCGATCAAGCAATGGAATTTAACAGAGGATGAACACAAACAGGAACACTTTATTTGATTTCAAAAGATGCAAATACAATGATCAGTTTCTCTCGCTGTCTCACTCTCTACAACCTAGCTCGATCGATGATATCCAATACCATCCGATCCTCATGCTTAAATAGATTTCCCTACGAGTACTACTGACCCGACTCCAAGCGGCTGGGAACTCTCCAGGCGGCTGGGAGATCCAACTGAACATACATCATGACAGCTGTTCTAACAAACTTCCTAAAAATAGCAAAAGCATGGTCAGCATGATCTTATCATGATCAGCATGACCTTATTACATGCATTTGGTCTTATCAGACCTTCTTGGAAACATAAACAAGACCTAAAACTACTAACTGCCTCATGAAGGCCAGCTGTCAGGTAGGTGCTCCTGCACCAATGTTTAGAAAAAACTTGAAATTATCTATGAAGGAGATAGTAAATTGAAGCAAGCCAAGATGTAAATTTTCAAGAGCAAATTTGAGACCCTGAGGATGATAGAAGATGAAGACATTGTTGGTTACATGCTCTAGATGGATGAAATAGTTAATGGAATCAGAGATCTTGGTGGGGAAGTGGAAGAAGATGATATTGTGAAAAAGGTTTTGAGATCTCTTCCTAAATCTTACAGTCATAAGGTGTCTTCCATTGAGGAATCTCAGGATTTAAATAAATACACAATACATCAATTGTTTGGCTCTCTCACAGCCTTTGAAATTAGATAATTTTATGAAGGTGCTCCAAAGAAGGAAGCAACATTCAAATTAAGTAAGAAGATAGAAGATGAAGCATTTTATCAAGATGATGACCTTGATGAGGTAGAAGCAAACTTTGTAAGAACATTGAAGAAAGGCACAGGCAAATACAGAGGTAAGTTACCTTTCAAATGTTTCAATTGTGGAAAGATTGGTCATTTTGCTTCTAAATGTCCTTTTAAAGAATCAAGGGGTAGCAACAAGAGAGACAAGTTCAAAAGAAGCATCTATTCCATAGAGAGCAGTTGTTCTTTAGAAGATGAGGACCATGATGATTCAAATGATGAAATGTTTTTCATAGCCTTGAGTGTTGGTGACAAAAAGAATGATATTGGAAAATGTGAAAAGACTTGATGCAGGAGCACCTATCCCACAGTGGCCTACTTGAGGCATTTAGTTGGTTATACTTAGTTTTATGTTTTCAATAAGGTCCTAAATGGACATTAAATGTAATAAGGTTTGAATTGACCATGCTTTTGCTATTTTTAGATAGTTTATTGGATAGTTGTTAAGTTTGTTAGATCGGTTGGGTCTCCCAACTACTTGGAGAAATATCAGTACTACTGTTGTGAGTAGATAAATACCCCCAGATCAGGTTATTTTAGGGAGAGAGACATACTGAGAAGTTACATTGTGCTGTGGGAAAAGAGAGTATTGTAATTGCATCCTTTGAAAGCAATAAAGAGATTCTGTTTTGTGTCATTCCTTTATTTTGATCGCACTGTGTAATTGACTCATAGTTTTGGTGGGTGTATGGATTCGTTCATCCATTCCACTGGTTGATTCGTCGAATCGGTGGAATGGTTGTGTACAGTAGTTTAGGATTTAGTTTGCATTTTTTGGTTGTTCGCATGCATGTTTATAGGATCGCAGGTCAAATGCAGTAAGGAACCCTATCATGGGTATGTGCTAGGCTGTGCAGGGTAAATCAGATCAGAAAAATTGTCAGAGAAGCGAATGAGATCATTGCTGAAGTTGACAGGTCGAGGTGGTAACCCGCATGAAGGTTGGAGGAGTTTTGTTCTGCGTGACTGGCTATAGAAGGTCAGGAGATGCATGTGTAAAGCTACCAATGTGAGGAGTCATATCGGCGGAACAGTTAAAGGTTGGGCCGATAGTTGGAAGCCTTGCCGACGAAGGGTTTGAAGTTGGCATCGGAGTGACAATCGGCAAGTGTTGCCGAAGGGAGTTCATCGGCGTGAAATGTATATCAGCATAAGATTTAGAAAGGAAGCTGATAGTGGTGTGTCATAGCGACAGCGTTAGCCGATAGGTGTTTCGGGGAGAGTTTGACCGTCAGGCGAAGGTAATGAAGTGTTGCCGACAGTGAAGGTCTTGACGATGGAAGTTGATGTTAGGTCCATCGGGGTGACTAACGTTGTCAAAGTAAAAAGTTTAGGTGGCACCGATGGTATAAGGTGTTGCCGATAGGCAACCAAAGGCGAACATCGATCGGCGAGAGGATAGCGATTGGTAGGAGTGGTAAGGAGTTCACCGATAGAGGAAGTGTCACCGATGGAGGGGTTTATCGATATAAGATGTATCATCAGAAGAGGAGAATAAAGCTATGCCAATAGTAATAAGTCATAGCGATATGGTGTTGAAGACGCGTCAGTGTGAGATAGGACATCGGTGCGAAAGGAATTAGTGTGGCCGATAAAGGTAGTCTTGCCGATAGGAAAGTAAAGTATAAACATACACTCAAAATTGTATGCTAAGGTTTTAGTGGTGGATGCTCTGCATCAAATTAGTATCAGAGCTCAGCAAAAGGTCTGGGCTGTTGTGTGTTGATCCTATCACTAAGAAGGCAAGCAAAGAACAGAAGAAGGTTTCTGAGATTGTGTGTGGGCAGACAAGGATGAGGTCTATCATGACAATTCTCCAATAGATATTAGGCTGGATAAGGGTGCAGAGAAAGGCCACTGAGGAGAGAGTGGTAGGTGCATCACCAGGATCTGCTGTTAGGTAAGATGAATTGTTTGGTTAGTTTGGTGTTTGTGAGGAGCAAGGTGCAAAAGACTTGCTTGAGGAAAAGGAAAATATGAGGCAAAAAGATATTGGGGAAGAGATAAGAGAGCTTGGGCAAGCTCTGGAAGAGATGAGTAGTAGGATGGAAGATGAGATGGAACAGTTGCTCAAAAGAGCCCTTAGTTGGCACTTCACAGTGAGAAAGAAGGTATCATGGCCTATTCAGAAGTTAGTTTAGAGAAGAAAACACAGATATGTTATGGAAGAGGAAGTTGCCGCAGTAGGACAAATGGAATGCACCCCTGAAGTGCAGCAGCAAGAGGTCAATCAAATCCTTTGGCGGGAGATGATGAGTTTGGACAAAGAGGAGGACTACTTTGTATATGAAGGTCCTGAACAATTAATAACTATTATGGAGGAATTAGAAGGTGTTGTTCATCAAAGGAAACCCTTGGCAGACAAGTTTGGAGTAGAGTGCATGATGCAAGGGAGCAAGAAAGAGACCTCAAGGTCCCAATATTTTTCTAATATTTCATTGGACTATGTATGTGCAGGTTATAAAGAGCAAGAAGAAGTGTCTATAATGTACGTAGAGGCCGTTGAAGAAGATGTTACCAAAACATTTGAGGAAATGATTTCCTTTTTAGATGAATATGCTACCATTGGCGACATAGATGATATTCCTGAAGTATATACGCAGGAAATGGACTTTTGGAGCCTAGAAGTTGAGCGAATGTTGCACAAGAGATGGCATAAGAGGAAAAAGAAGAAGGACCCAGGGCTAGTTACAAAGCTGAAGGACATGTTGTAGAAGAATTGGAAAACTAGAAAGAAGGAGTTTGTGGAGATGCCTACAGTAGAAGGCATAAATGCAGTTGAGGATATCTCAAGGAGCAGAGGTCAAAGTTTGAAGAAGAGTTCAGTTCTGACTGACAGCGATCAACAACAAGTTATAGTTTTGAAATCTTGGAGCAGCCAAAAGATAATAGAGTATAAAGCTGGAACAAGTCAGAACACTGAGATGGCAAAGAGTAAAGGTGGAATTCTTCCACAACCTAACTCATGGGACATGAGTTCTTTTTCTGTTGGGGAGTATGGTGCAGGAGCACCTATCCCACAGTGGCCTACTTGAGGTATTTAGTTGGTTATGCTTAGTTTTATGTTTTCAATAAGGTCCTAAATGGACATTAAATGTAATAAGGTTGGAATTGACCATGCTTTTACTATTTTTAGATAGTTTGTTGGACAACTGTTAAGTTTGCTAGATCGGTTAGGTCTCGTAACCGCTTGGAGAAATATCAGTACTACTGTTGTGAGTAGATAAATACCCCCAGATTGGGTCATTTTAGGGAGAGAGACATACTGATAAGTTACAGAGTATTGTAATTGCATCCTTTGAAAGTAATAAAGAGATTCTGTTTTGTGTCATTCCTTTATTTTGATCGCACTGTGTAATTGACTCATAGTTTTGGTGGGTGTATGGATTCGTTTATCCATTGCACCGGTTAATTCGTCGAATCGGTGGAATGGCTGTGTACAATAGTTTAGGATTTAGTTTGTATTTTCTAGTTCTTTGCATGCATGTTTACAGGATTGTAGGTCAGATGTAGTAAGGAACCCTAGCATGGGTATGTGCTAGGCTGTGCATGGTAAATCAGATCAGAGAAATCACCAAAGAAGCAAATGAGATCATTGCTGAAGGTTGACGAGTCGAGGTGGTAACCCGCATGAAGGTTGGAGGAGTTTTGTTCTACGTGACCAGCTATAGAAGGTCAGGAGATGCATGTGTAAAGCTACTGGCGTGAGGAGTCATATCGACGGAACAGTTAAAGGTTGGGCCGATAGTTGGAAGCCTTGCCGACGAATGGTTTGAAGTTGGTGTCAGAGTGACAATCGGCAAGTGTTGCCGAAGGGAGTTCATCAGCGTGAAATGTATATCGGCATAAGATTTAGAAAGGAAGCTGATAGTGGTGTGTCACAACGACAGCATTAGCCAATAGGTGTTTCGGGGAGAGTTTGACCGTCGGGCGAAGGCAATGAAGTGTTGCCGACAGTGAAGGTCTTGGCGATGGATGTTGATGTTAGGTCCATCGGGGTGACTAACGCGGTTGGTGTAAGGAGTTTAGGTGGCACCGATGGTATAAGGTGTTGCCGATAAGCAACCAAAGGTGAACATCGATCGGTGAGAGGATAGCGATCGGTAGGAGTGGTAAGGAGTTCACCGATAGAGGAAGTGTCACCGATGGAGGGGTTTATCGGTATAAGATGTATCATCGGAAGAGGAGAATAAAGCTATGTCAATAGTAATAAGTCATAGCGATATGGTGTTGAAGACGCATCGGTGTGAGATAGGACATCGATGCAAAAGGAATTAGTGTGGCCGATAAAGGTAGTCTTGCCGATAGGCAAGTAAAGTATAAACATACACTCAAAATTGTATGCTAAGGTTTTAGTGGTGGATGCTCTGCATCAAGACTGATGCCTTGCGAGCCGACCAAAACAATGATAGATCAATGGTTGTATGGATTGTCTTTCATGCAAAAGAAGAAGCCAAGGCTGGGGTAATTGACACCAGTTTCTCTAATCATATGATTGGTGACAAGGAAAAGTTTATCAGCCTTAAGAAGTGGAATGTTGGAGTTGTTAAGTATGGTGGTGATGAGTCAACACAAATATGTGGAAAGGGTGCTATAACTATTGATGGGAAGAATAGGACTGAGGATGTCCTCTATGTTAAAGGGCTAAAGCACAATCTTCTTAGTGTCAGTCTGATGTGTAGTAAAGGATGCAATCATACCTTTCATACCAAAGGTTCTGAAATTAGGAAGGTAGGGTCAGGAAAACTAGTTGCAGAAGGTATCAAGTCATATGGTGATATCTATCATCTGAAGGAGGTAAATGGAATAACATACTTATTAGCTCAATCTAGTGAGTGTTGGCTATTGCACAAGTGAATGGGACACACCAACTTTGACAATATGGTAAAGATTAGGTCTATTCATGCAGTGAGAGACATGCCCAAGATAACCAAGCCAACAAACACATTATGCAAGGAATGTCAAATGGGAAAGCAGACAAAGAAAAATTTCAAGATCAAGGAGTACTCTTCTTCAATGTCATTGGAGCTGATTCACACTAACCTATGTGGCCCTACAAGAGTAAAGAGTCAACAAGGTGAAAAGTATTTCATGTTGCTCATTAACATCTGATTATTCTAGAATGACTTGGGTTACTTTCTTAAGAGAAAAATTAGATACCTTTGATAATTTTAAGGTTTTCAAAGCTATGGTTGAGAATCAAATGGATACTAATATCAAATGTTTAAGGTTTGATATAGGAGATGAGTTTACTTCAAATGAATTTGAAAAGTTTTGTGAAGATCATGGTATTAGGAGACATCTATCAAGTCCTAGGACCCCTTATAAAAATGGGGTAGTGGAAAGGAAGAATAGGATTGTGTAAGAGATGGCTACGACAATGTTGAAAGATGTAGATCCACTTGACTTGTACTAGAAGGAACCAATTCACACTGCTATCTATCTAATTAACAGAGTGCAGCTAAGGGTCAATAGCACTAAGACCCCTTATGAGCTATGGTATGGAAGACCTCCCACTATTAAATACTTTAGGATCTTTGGTAGCAAATGCTATATCAGAAGAGATGAAGAAGACCTTGGAAAGTTTGATTCAAGAAGTGATGAAGGGATCTTTCTTGGTTACTCAACCAGAAGCAAGGCCTATAGATGCTACAACAAGAGATTGGGAAAGATGATTGAAAACACAAATGTCAAAGTAGATGAAGACTTGTATCAGATCTCACAAGAATCAAAGGACTCCAGATCTGATATATTTCCATGGATTGAAGATGAAGAAGAAGAAGAAGAGAAATAAGAAAAGGAACAAGAACCAAAGTAGATACCTAAGACTCCAACAAAGTATGTTTAGAAGAACCATTTAGCAGATCAGATCATTGGAGATAAGAATGAAGGTGTACAGACTAGGAGAAGGTTTGTAAAGGAATATGAGCAAGTAAACTTGTGTTTAGTATCAAAGGTAGAACCCAAAACCTTTGTTGATGCTAGCAAAGATAATGGATGGATAAAGGCAATGGAAGAAGAATTGAATTAGATAGAGAAGAATCAGACATGGGAATTGGTTCCTAGAATAGCCAATAAGAATGTTATAAGAACAAAGTGGGTGTTCCAGAACAAGCTAAATGAAGATGGTGAAGTTGTGAGGAACAAAGCAAGATTGGTGTGTAAGGGCTATTCTCAAGTTGAAGGCATTGATTTTGAGGAGACTTTTGCTCGGGTAGCCTAGATAGAGGCAATTAGAATGTTTCTTGCCCTTGTTGCTCATAAGAACTTCAAGGTTTATCAGATGGATGTCAAGTCAGTATTTTCGAATGGTGATCTAGAGGAAGAAGTCTACATTGAGAAACCAGATGGTTTTCAGATATTAGAAGATCCAGACATGGTGTGCAGACTCAAGAAAGCTTTGTATGGTCTCAAGAAAGCGCCTAGATCTTGGTATGCTAGGTTGAATAAGTACTTACTTTAGCAAAGATTCAAGAAAGGTACCACAAATAGTAATCTATACATAAAGGAAGAAGGAGATATGATATTGGTAGTTGCAGTACGTGTTGATGACATCATCTTTGGTGGAGATGATGATATGTGTAAAAGGTTTACAGAGGAGATGCAAAAAGAGTTTGAAATGTCTATGATTGGTGAGATGTCTTTCTTCCTTGGGCTTCAAATTGCTTAATTAGATGATGGTATCTTTATTTCTCAAGCTAAGTATGTTAGAGAGATGTTGAAGAAGTTTGGTATGGAGGATTCAAAACCAGTGAGTACTCCTATGGTCACTGGATGTAACTTAAACAAGAATGATGAGTCCTCAGAGGTTGATCAGACTTCCTATAGATCTATGATTGGAGGATTGTTGTACTTGACTGCTTCTAGACCTGATATTATGCATGTAGTATATGTGGTTACCAGATATCAAGCTAATCCTAAGAAAACACATGAGAAGGTAGTGAAAAGAATATTCAAATACCTGAAGGGAACTCTAGATTATGGCTTTATTGGCAATATGGCTAAGCTTGATGTTTGAAGGTGTTTTCATTGATGGAAACAAGAAAAGGAACAAGGTTGGAAGAGAGATTTTGGTCCAGTGAAGAAGACTTAGTCATTTTGGCTAAGTGTTGGCAATGTACAGAGACAACAACATAGAGACAATGCTTAGATTGGCATTGGTCCATAGTTGAAGACCTAATCATGCAGTTCTAGGATGTTGTTTGTAGTCTATACAAGATCTTATATCTAATATTTTAGCTTTTAATATGTAAGGGAAGCATATCTTCAAGTAGCCTAAGTTTGGCATTACAGAGAACAAAGGTAATCAGAACTGAAAAGTCATTTGTTTTGGTCTGCACTCCTTCAGTGTTGCATATATTATTATGTGGTTTTTAAGTATTGTAAAAACTTGGATGAAGTCTCTAAATCCATAGTTGCAGAGTTTGAAGTCCACCGGAGTGATAATTTTGAGCTACTAAATATCGTTGCTTGGCTTGACAGTGTTTGATTGTGACAGGGTCTGAATTTTGTTGGTCGACACTTAACTGTAGATTGATATTATGCTCTACGGTTCTAAAGGAAATCTTGGGGATGTATAAAGAGTCTTTGATATGATTTTGAGTAGGTCTTGTGGTCTGCAGTGAAAGTTGCAATCTGACAAATAGACCGAGTTAGTAACAGTCTATGTTTGAGGCCGACATGACAGTTTGATCTAAGTGCGGTAAGTTCTATTGATTGGAACTTTATTCTAAGGGATTCTATAGTTGGAGCTGACATATGAGAATGTGATTCAAGCGTGGTTTGGGTCCACCATGTATCTTGGTGAGTGGATTTGGTCAACAAGCTACAAGTTTATTAACTATATGCTTCATCTAAGTATGCTAACCTAATGTGAAGATTCTAGGCATTATGAATATATATATATATATATATATATATATATATATATATATATGAGATCCAAATCAATGTTTGAAGGTATGAATATGCAAATATGAAGGTGTGTATGACATGTGAAAGATTGTGATTTTGTGAAGGCGATAAGAGTAGAAGAGAGATCTTGTTCCCATGTAAGAATAGAGCATTGAAACAGAGCAGTCAAAGATGAAGAGTATTGAGATAGTAATTATGTGCTTCATTGGAGTTGTAACCATGCATGTGTAGATGCAATCAAAGTAGTTCAACCTGGCAGTGAGCCATCCTTCTTTCCTTCTTTCTTTCTCTAGGCAGTGAGCATGTTTTGGTAGTAAGCCTTTCTTGTAGTGAGAACTTCTTTGGGCAGTGAGCCTCCTTGTAATTTGGTATTGATGTTACATCATTATTGTGAGCTAAGACTCACCGTGGTTTTTCCCAATTTTGGGTTTTCCAAGTAAAAATCTTGGTGTTCATGTGTGATGCTTTGTGGTTGCTTCTTCCATGTTTAATTTACTTTGTTGTTATTTGTGGCAAATGGACTACTAGTTTAATAAGTAAAAGGTTTAATAGAATACTAATTCACCCCCCTCTCAATATTCTAGGTGTTCAACAATTGGTATCAGAGCCTAGTTCCTTGTAAGAAGTTTTACAGCTTAAGGAAGATCTTGGAGATTGAACGCATGGCTGGTAAAAGGTACTCTACTCCTTAAGAAATTGATTCAACTGAAACTATATAAGAAGAATGCATGTCTACCAGTGAAGAAGAACTCAAAGTTGCTCTTGAAGACCTTGAAAGGACTGAAATAGAAAATAGGGATCTGAAAGAAAATGTCAAGGAAGCAGATGAGTGCATCAAAAATTAAGGGAGCAAGTCAAGAGATTCAAAGAAATGCATAAGGAGGTTAGTGAACAATTGAATAATCTAAAAGTGGAAGTTGTAGAAAGAGCAAAAGTAGAAGAAGACCTAAATCAACTAGTGAAAGGCAAATCAGAAGAATATTCTAAGCTTGAAAAGGAAGTTGGGAACCTGAAGTCTGGTTTGGAAAAAGTAGAGTTATGAAGAAAAATTCAAGATAAGTTCTGTAAAACTTGATGAGATACTTGCTAGCCAGAAGAACTCTGATGACAAAGAAGGCTTGGGATTTGAGAAAGGTGAAAGTTCTAAAATAGGTCAAGAAAAGAATGTTCAGATCAAGAAGGACAAAGGCAAGCATATCCAGAATCAAAGGAATAGACCCAGAAAACCACCGGTCATGCAACCAAATGCTCAAAGGTAGTGATCTTTCAATGGTTATTGTAATTCATGCAATAATTTTGGTCATAAAGCTACTCAATGTAGGAGCAGAGTGAATCAAAATGTTCCATCATTTTCTGGTCAGTGCTTCACTTGCAATAAAGTAGGTCATAAAGCTAATGAATGCAAAAGTTAGATAAGGAATGGTTACAATAATGGAAGGAATGCTCAAACATTCAAAGGTAACTGCTTTATATGCAAGAGATTTGGTCATAGAGCTAGTGAATGCAGAAGTCAGATAAGGAACAACTATAATAATGGAAGGAATGTTCAATCTTTCAATGGGAATTGCTTTGCATGTAATAGATTTGGACACAAGGCTAACCAATGTAGATCAAGGATGAGTGGAAGAAACAATGGTCAGATAAATGTTGTATGCTTCAATTGTTATAGGCCTAGACATATTGCAAGATTATGTAGAAGCAAGAATATGAAGAAGGATAATTAGGTAGAGATGAAGAAACCAGTACAAAAGGTAGATCTGGCGGAGATAAAGAAGGAGATGAACAAGATTTGGGTTAAGAGGGAAGTACATGAAGTCAAGAATAAGTCTGTACTAGACTTTGGTGTAGACACTTCCTCCGAGAAGTGAATTGGGAGCTCTGGCTCGGGGGGAGCTTAAATGAAAAATCCTATTCCCCCAGCTAGAAAAGTGGTGTTGGCATTTAGCACGAAGGTATAAGATAGAAAACAAGATAACATAGCTTTTGAAGAAGATTCTAGCAAAAAAGAATCTAATGCGATGGATTGTGGAGAAATTTAGATTGACTATGGGTGGCAGAGTAAGAGTTTGATAGATTTTTGAATCCAGCATTTATGACAATTAGGTTTTGATTAAAAGGGGTTAAAAGGGAATTCATTTGAAAGGATATCACATTGCATTCAAACCCTCAAGCATCTAAGGAGATCTGAGAAGTGAAGCTAAGGTGAATCCAAGTATTCAGTGATTAGTGCAAAGAAACCTTAACCAGAAACAAAAGGTATTTACAGTTTTCTCCCTTTTGAAAATTTATGTGTTGAGCCAGTAAAGATGTTTATTCCTCAAGTGATAGAGATTATAGAGAGACCTTGACCTAAATTTAAGAAGCACCCATACAAATCACTTGAAACTGATCTTGATGGTGCGTTCTCTAAGGTCCCACATGGAGTTATGCATATGGAGGACATTAGGGCTTACATTCATGCAAACCTAGAAGAGTATGATCATATGAAACTAGGGCAATTCTATTTTGACATGCTGACTGGTGCTAAGTTTGAGTTGAAAGAAGAGTATCATATGCTGCATGAGAAGAAGCTGAATGTATGGATTGATTTTCCTATGTTTTATGAAGATGCTTGGGTTCGGTATGCCCTAAAAAAAATTCATGATGAGTTTATGTGGTTAGACATGACACATGTGATTACTAAATATGCCATTAAAGCTATGATTGGCATGTGCTCCATCGGAACAGTTTCGACATTAAAGTCCATGAAGAATAACACAGTAATGGGGCTTAAAAGTGCAAAGTTTGATAAAAGGGCACTAACTATAAATGACACTAAGGATCTTACGGTAAGATTTGCATCAATGATGATGGGATACAAAGTCTACTTCTCCAACAAGGAGAACTCTGTCTTGGCTACGACCATCTACACAATCTTTGAAATGGTGAAGAAGAATGCAGAGTATGACCTGTGTGAGTTGCTCTGGCAACAACTAATGGAAAATCTAAAAAGGACAAAGGACACTATGTACCCCTTCAGGTATGGTACTCTGATCATCTGCCTATTGTTCTACTTCTTGAAAGAATTACCAGGTATAGGCAACATTGGTTGGTTAAATCATTCTTTGTTAGCAGTTCAAATTAAAAATCATCTATAGAGTTTAGGAGATGTTGATAAATAAAATGCAGCATTATGGGGTTACTTTAAGAATATCCAAAAGAAAATGCAAGCTAGGGATAGGATCCCTAAAAAGGTGGTGCAGAAATATGAAAAATAGATTGTATTCATGGTAGATAAAGATAAATGCCTCATGGAGACAGTAGAACCCAGAACAGTATGGGTCCCAGCAATGGGATATGAAGTCATAGAGGATATCTTGATTGGTATGGTAGATCTAATGTTAAGCAAACCCAAGGACCCCAAAGAGGAAAGATTTGTAACTTTTGAGAAAAAATGACTCAAGATGTTTATGGAACTGAAACAACCTAAAATCAAAAGGAATGCAAGAAAGTGGGTAGATGAGTTTGCAAAAAGCAAATGATTTATAGATGAACAAATAAATGAAGCAAGATCCAAGTCTAAGGCATCTAAGGCTACAAGTTCTCTAGAAGGACAAACAACAAAGGCATCAGAGAAGGAAAAAGAGAAATCTAAACTAGAAAAGCCTACTTCTAGCTAAAGAAGAAGAACAAGAGTCTCCTCCTCTACTGTGGACACCTCTAAGAGTTCCGGTCCACTCCCTACAACTGGCGTTGAGGAAGAAAAGATAGCACCTGTAGATAAAAGGTTAAAAGGAAAGAAAGCAAAGACCACCAAAAGAGTGTATATGAGCCTTGGTGGAGGAGAAAAAGAAGAAGAAACACGGACTGATGAAGAAATCAAGGCAAAGAAAACAAAATAGAGAAGCCCTCAGAAAAGGTTAAGGACAAGAAGAAGAAGAAAGGTGAGAAGACTGAGATTAGAGAAGATGAAGCAACAATATCCTTGGAAGCCACAGTAAATGCATTTGCTTAGCATGGAAACCTAAAACCCATTGCTGATATATATGATGACAGTTCAGATGAAGATAAGGTGATACTTGAAACAACAGTTGTAAGATTTTTTTAATGTTTAGTAAAGCATTGATTGAAGTTATAGATGATTTACCAAATAGTTTAGCCAGCATCATGATAGCAAGAAAAGAAGTAGCTATGGCCAAAGATGCTAAGTTAAAGGAAACTATTCTGATAAAACTACGCCCAAATATCACCAATGAAGAAAAGGTCAAAGTCACTAAGATACTTAGTGAAAAGTTTAGAACAAAGAGAAGGGTCAACACTCTAATGTCTGGTGACATTGAGAATCTGGTCAAGGAGAGTGAGGAGATAACACTAAAAGTGTTACATGAGTTGCAAATCCCAACTATTGCTGACACTAATGAAGAGGAATAGAATGTTGGTGCTAATAATACAGTTCCGGAGATAAAATATGGAATAGAACATGGAACAAATCACAATTACTCCTCCATTGGGCACAAGAAATAAAAAAGAAGTGAATATAGAATAGAGTATGGATCAAGGTGGAACACCTCCTCTAGTAAACTTTGAGTAAGTTGAAGAAATAAAAGAGACTGTGGAAGAAAAGAACTCTGAAGAAGCAAAAGTGACACCTAAAGAAAATGTCCCTGAGGACCAAGGTGAACAAAGAGAAGAAAATGATGAATAGATGACTGACAATCCTACTCCAAAAATAGAAGGAAATGAGAAAGAACTTGTTCAAGAAGACCCTCTGGAAAGGCATGATGCTGAGGTGTCTCATGAAGAAGACAAAAGAGACACTGTTAAGAATGAGTCAGTTGACTCCTTAAGAGAGTTTTTGGAGAAGCAAAAGGAAGCTCATATTTTGACTACACCTAAGCTATTGCAAGGATGAATTAATCTTGCCATAATGTCCCCATTACAGAAGCTGAGACCTGGGACACTTTTTCAAACTATTGCACAAGAAGAGATCCTAAAATCTCATATAGAGGATAGTGAGCCAATAGGAGATGAATTGATAATTTTTGAAAAGATAACGCTTGGAATAAGTGAGATACATCTTTGGGTCCTACTGTTCAATTGAAAAAGCTTATGGAATCAATCAATTCTCATTTTGAGTCCATGGAACAAGCCGCACAAAAGAAGGTAAGGGCAAAAATTGATGACAAAAGGTTAGTGGAGCTAAATGACAAATTTGCTCAAGATAAAATTTTATTAGATAAGAACATAGAGTATGCACAAATGGCAATTAAAGAAGCTAGTGAACTATATCAATTTTGTCTTACATGGCCTGATAAGACTAAGGACATAAAATAGAAAATAAATGGATGGGAAGCTCAAAGAATGAAGATCTCCAGAACTAATGGTTCGGTAAAAGATGTTATTGGAAATCAGAGGGCACAAGTTGAGACCATTCATTCTAATATACATAAGTTGCAGACCCAAAGGGAGGTTATAAAGCATAGAATGAGCCAACTCCGAGAGATAGCAAGCTTCAAGATTGCATCCTTGACTAGGCTAGTAGTAGCAGCAGATAAGACAAGGCAAATCACTGAGGCCCCTGCTACCATGAACAAAGCAAAAGAGTTGGTGTCCCAGGTTAATGGGCACATACTAGTTTGAGTGATGCTAAGGTCAGTTGGGATGAAGAAGTGGTGCAACTAAAGAAGATCTACAAAGATATTCTCCCTAAAAAATAGTAAGCAATTTAACTTCACTTGTAAATATGCAGACAATACAAACAATTTTTGAAGTTTTGGTAACTTGTACATATTTTTGTTTTATACACCTTTGCCATTGATGATAAATGGGGAGAATGAAGCATGTGAAAAACACAAAATAAAAATAACTAAAACAATGAGAGAAGCATGAAGTTAGGGGGAGCAGTGCAAAAAGAGTAAGGGAGAGCAGTGTAATAGTTTTTCATACCAAGTGTTGCCATCAATGCCAAAGGGGGAGATTGTTGGCAATATGGCTAAGCTTGATGTTTGAAGGTGTTGTAATTGATGGTAACAAGAAAAGGAGCAAGGTTGGAAGAGAGATTTTGGTCTGGTGAAGACTTAGTCATTTTGGCTAAGTGTTGGCAGTGTACAGAGACAGCAACAACGAGACAGTGCTTGGATTGGCATTGGTCCGTAGTTGAAGACCTACTCATGTGGTTCTGGTATGTTGTTTGTAGTCCTTACAAGATCTTATATGTAAGATTTCAGCTTTTGATATGTACTGGAAGCATATCTTCAAGTAGCCTAAGTTTGGCATTACAGAGAACAAAGGTAATCATAACAGAACACTCATTTTTTTGGTCTACACTCCTCCAGTGTTGCATATCTTATTATGTAGTTTTGAGGTGTTGTAAACACTTGTATGAAGTCTCTAAATCCATAGTTGTAGAGTCTTAAGTCCACCAGAGTGATAATTTTGAGCTGCTGAATATCACTGCTTGGCTTGACAGTGTTTGACTATGACAAGGTTTGAGTTCTGTTGGTCCGTACTTTACCGCAGATTGATATTATGCTCTACAATTCTAAAGGAAAGCTTGGGGATGTATGAAGAGTCTTTGATGTGATTTTGAGCAGGTCTTGTGGTCTGCAATAAAAGTTGCAATCTGACAGATAGACCGAGTCAATAACAGTCTATGTTTGAGGCCGACATGATAGTTTGATCTAAGTGCGATAAGTTCTATTGATTGGGACTTTATTCTAAGGGATCTATAGTTGGAGACAACATATGAGTATGTGATTCAAGTGTGGTTTGGGTCCACCATGTATCTTGGTGAGTGGATTTGGTCGACAAGTTATAATTTTATTAATTATATGCTTCATCTAAGTATGCTGACCTAATGTGAAGATTCTAAGCATTGCGAATATATATGGGATCCAAATCAATGTTTGAAGGTGTGAATGTGTGAATATGAAGGTGTGTATGACATGTGAAAAATTGTGATTTTGTGAAGGTGACAAGAGCAGAAGAAGAGATATCTTGTTCCCATGTAAGCACAGAGCATTGAAATAGAGCAGTCAGAGATGAAGAGTTTTGAGATAGTATTTATGTGCTTCATTGGAGCTATAACCAAGCATGTGTAGATGAAATCAGAGCAGTTCAACCTAGCAGTGAGCCATCCTTCTTTCATTCTCTAGGCAGTAAGCCTGTTTTGGTAGTGAGCCTTTCTTGCAGTGAGAACTTCTTTGGGCAGTGAGCCTCCTTGTAATTCGGTATTGATGTTACATAATTATTGTGAGATAACACTCAGCGTGGTTTTTCCTAGTTTTGGGTTTTCCACGTAAAAATCTTGGTGTTCATGTGTGATGCTTTGTGGTTGCTTCTTCTGTGTTTAATTTGCTTTGTTGTTATTTGGGGCAAATGGACTACTAGTTTAATAAGTAAAAGGCTTAATAGAATATTTATGCCAAGTTGGACTTCCATTCTTAGACCTGGTAAAAGACCTCCTACCTTAGTCTTGTTTTTCAAATTGTATCTAGTATATAGGGTGCCTATTGCAATCATGTTACTAGTGGAATTACGGATTATGATGCCTATTGGTGTTTATTTCCGAATCGACAGTGGGTTTGCCAATTCCAATCCACAGGCAGATTCAGCCAACAGATACGGGAGGTTGCATGAGCTGCCTCCCATTCACTTCTGGTTCTGCTGCACCAAGGGGGGTATCCCTATTTACTAAAGATTTAACATTTGACTCACCCAATGACACAAAGATATAGCTTTACAATAATAGGCAGAATACTCTCATGTGTGGACCAAGATTTGTGTGATAAATCACAAGGTTGGCAACATTCTTAGACATATTTGTCTAGTTATGGATGAGAGTATGCAGGGGGTTCCTAATCCTACTCATACAACTAATAGGTTGAAAGTATGAATGAATGGTTTGATGGTTTGGATGCAAGACAGGGGGTTTTGGATTGTAACTACTTCACAAGGGCAGACCGGTGCCTATCTCAGGGCAAGGTGTCAACTAGACATATACAAGAGAGTGGCTTGCAACTGGCATTCAAGTTTCAAGGGGTTAGGATTGGTGTTTGCCTTACAAATACCACCCAAGGATAAGCATTTAACTGTCTCTACTTACAAATATCCTAGTTGACATACAATCTTCTCCATACCTTAACCTAAAACAATTTAATCCTCTCCTTGAAAGGAAGTTAGAGATCAAGCATGTAATATAGCAAAACTATACCCTAGAATCTGATAATCCCTTAGCAGCCAAATTCAAAAAAAGAAAATGCATACAACAAGTGGAGACAGACAGATAAATACATGCAACAATGCATTCTTCATATACAATGACAAGAAACTGAACATATGTGCAAGATACAACTCAGATGCAACACATAAACTCCACAGAGATAAAATAGATAGGAAATGCTCTATTTTTTGTTATTTTTCCCCCAAAAATGCCCAGGTCTTCAACAACCACAATGAGTAACACAGTTTGGCTTTTTTACCAAGACTGTGTACTTCGCGAATTAATTACAAGGCAAGTCAAAAATTCTGCCAGATACAATGCATCTTCAGATTGGCACTCAAATCATCCAATGCAACAGCTAGAAATAGAGGAAAGAGCAGGTGGGCTTGGGATCTGCACCGCCACCTGGAGATTTTCTTCTTCAATCAGGTGGTTGACATGTCAACTCGATCCATTATGCCTCCAAAAAATGCCATCAATGTCTCATCTACCTGCAGCCTCTCTGAAATGCAACAATGGCGTACCTCTGAAAGTTTCCTGCTCAAAAATGGCCACACACGCTCAGGAGAAAATCCCTCGCTATAGGCTTAAAACACGGCCATCGATTTACTCCCATCAGTGAAATCGATGGCCCCAAAAATGTCCTGAAAGTTGCCAACCAGTTAGATCATGCCACATAGGCACCTCATGTTCTTATCGCTGGCCTTCTTCCCTCTCATTTTTGCCTTTTCGCCCTTCTATATGCATGCTCAAATGCATATACAATCATCTGATATACAAGCCGGACCTCAAACACTTACCTGCCACATTTAATTTCCCCATCGGGTCTGAAATGTATATGTTTCATTGCACCTGTCGCCTTGTACATGCAAAAGCATATACAAGCACCTTATATACAAGCTGAACCTCAAATATTTATTCACTGCATTTCATTCCTCCACCACGTCTGGGTTGCATGTCACCTCTTTGTATATCAGATTGTATGTTGTATATACAAACCCTACATGCAAACTACAGATCTCACCACATCATAAGGCAAATTTGAAACATCCTGGAATCCGGCCTGCATCTCGCGAATATATATTTGCATATACAAACGGCGGGCCCCAGGCATTGTGTATCAACCCCTTCTCTATATGCATACAATTGTTTATCATACAAGGTGGACCCCACACTGCTATAGAACAAATTGAAAACAACTTTGGGTCCACCTTGCATCTTTGGAATGCACTTTCATTGTATGTTCAAACATGCAATCACTTTATACAAGTGGTGGTCCCCATCAAATGCATCTCTGCCTTTGTACATTATCAATGTATATCACCGAATATACATTTACCTTCACATGCAAATAGGGAATCTGTCCTGGAATATGTGAAATATATTCCCTCTTGTATGTGCCGCTTGCATATTTAGCAAATGTATATTTTGTTTGTATGTTGAAAATACAAAGGCAAACATACAAACCTCCCTAACATACAAATAGGGAATCTTTAGAGAATATGCGACATACATTCGCACTTGTATGCCAAGAGATGCATATTTTACCTTGTATCCTGCACATGTATGTGTGAATAGACAACTCGATATACAAACAGACCTTGATACATCTGTCGAATATTCCCAGAATCTGCAATGTATATCCTGCCCTTGTACATTTCCATTGTATCTTTCTAATGCATGTAGCTGTTGTATATTTGGACATACAACAAAACACATATAAGCAAACCTGATATACAACAGCGGCATATTCCTAGAATCTTCAACAGATTCCCCCAATGTACATGCATCCTTTTGAGCCTGATATGCATTTAAACTTTGCATACAACTACAGAATATTCCCAGGAATCTGTGAGAGATTCCCTCTTTGTATATGCAACCCGATATGCATCTAAAATATATATAACTCAATTCTTTATCATTTTTTGGAGGCCGATTTGGATTTTGTAAGCCCACGAATGCATATTAGACCTGCATGTATATACAAACACCTTTGTATATACAAAGACACACACCTTAACTAATTTTTGCAATTTTTACAACTGTAGAGGCTGAAAGTGTTATAACTTTTTGGACTTTTGGGAAGGGGCCTGTATATACATATTCAGGTACCAACAATGCTCACCCCTAAGATACCTGGGTTATTTTTGGAAACCTCATAAAGTTAATTTGAACTAGTCTATTGGGGTAGACACTAATGCACCTTGGGCCAATGATTCTAAACTTTGAGAGGAGAACCATCAACCTATTTTCCAATCTCAGGCTAGTTTCTCAAAATAGCCAATTCCATAGATTCAATGATTTGGACTTAGACAACTTCATGAAGTTCAAATTGTTAATGCAAGCTTCTCTTATCTCCCTCCAGACTTGATCCTTGGGTTTAATCATATTGATGAAAGTTATGTTATTTATCTCAAACCAAACTTTGTAAATGATAAAACAAAAAAGCATATTCCAAGCTTCAATAACTCCTTTAAGAGAACATGAGAAGGTCCATTTTATCTGTTAGAAATGAAGGTGTAAAACACAAAACAGAAATCTAATTCAAACCTTATTTATATCCTATAAACAATGTAGAATCAATGGAGATTACAATAGAAATAAAACCCACTACACAGAAATAACATACATTAAAAACTGAACACATAACATAGTATCTAATGTGGAGAAGACCCTTTTAGGTAAAAAAATCCACCAAGAAAAGAGGCTTCAAGTTGTATTATCTTTAAATATGAGATTACAATACATGCACTTCCTCTGTTTCTTCAATCTTCAATCCAGCGGTGCCTATTACTCTCAAATCTGATAAAAATATAGTACAAATATCCTTATAAAAGGGGGTTGTCTTCTAGGGCAATAAAACTGACATAATATCAATCATCAAATCTATGACCTAATGATGAATAGTCTAGATTTACAATGATAAAATATAAATAAAATGTGGTTTCGAGGGTGCATCCCCCAGATCCCCCACTGAGGGGCTGATCCCCCCAGACCTGTCACAGTGGGGAAACCCCCCTGTGACCCCCTATCATGGATGAATTAGTGTCGAGGACCAGATATAAACATGTAGCTGAAACAAGATTACTGCTGGTGAAACTTTTCATCCCTTATGGGTGATTTATAAACAATATTAGGAGTAATTAATTACATAGGATTTACAAGGTTGATGGCACCTTAATCCTAACATTCTCCTACTTGAAATCATACATTGTAAATACCCATAGGAAAACCATAAAATAATTAGGCACTAGAAGCAAGGCCCATGGCCTCTCTACACCAAACAAATTTCTTTATGCTCACAGGCTTGGTTAAAGCATCTGCAACATTCTCATGAGTTTCTACCTTCTTCAACTCAATCTGTCCACTTGCAACCATTTCTTGAACAAAGTGATACTGTACATCAACATGCTTAGTCTGAGCATGATACATAGCATTCTTGGCCAAACAAATAGCACTCTGGCTATCACAACCAGTCTAAATGATCCTACAATCAAAATTAATACCTATACACAATCTCCTCAACCAAACTGCCTCCTTAGAGACATGGGTAGTAGCCATATACTTTGCTTCGATGGTGGACAAAGCAACCATGGGCTACCTTTTGCTCATCCAACTCACTGCTCTGCCAAACAAAGTAAACACACAGTCGCTGATGGACCTTTGACTATCCAGGTCACTTGCCCAATCTGCATCAACAAATCCCTATATGTCCAAAGTTTTATCCGCACTATCAGTACCAGAATAAACCAAACAATAATCAAAGGAACCTACTAAATATCTAAATACACTCTTCACGTAATTCCAATGTTGTTTACTAGGGTTAGACATAAATCTGCTCAAAACTCCCACTGCTTGGGTAATATCTGGTCTAGTGTAAACCATTGCATACATCAAACTCCCTACAACACTAGCATATGGCACATTAGACATATCCTCTAAATCATCCTCATTTTTTGGACACATATGTAATTAAATCTTAGTACCAATGGGCAAAGGAACTCTAACTAGGTTACAGTCCTGCATACTAAATCTCTACAAAATGGTGTTCACATACTTACTTTGAGATAACCAAAGTTTTATGTTATCTCTATCCCTTTTGATCTCCATCCCCAAAATATACCTGGTAGCTCCAAGATCCTTCATTTCGAATGCACCTGAAAGTTGGGCTTTTAACTCACTGATCATACCCTTAGTATTGATGAAAAATAACATGTCATCAACATACAATGCAATGATCAGAATAAAATCATCAATACAATGAATGTAAACACAGTTATCCTCCTCACTTCTAACAAAACCCAATTTCAAGACAAATGAATCAAATTTCTCGTACCACATTCTGGGGGACTGTTTCAAACCATAAAGAGACCTCTTCAATATGTAAACCCAATGTTCTTTCCCTTTTACCTCAAAACTTGTAGGTTGTTGCATGTAAATTTCTTCCTCAAGATCTCCATGCAAGAATGCAGTCTTAACATCCATTTTCTCTATTTCCTAATCAAGAGCTACAGCAATGGATAAGAGAAATCTAATAGAAGTTAATTTAGCAACAGGAGAGAAAATTTCACCAAAATCAACTCCCTCTCTCTGGGAGTAGCCCTTGGCTACCAGTCTAGCCTTGTACTTTTCCAATGAACTGTCTGCTCCAAACTTCTTCTTGAAGACCCACTTGCAACCTATGGCCTTTCTTCCTTTGCACAAATGAATAAGATCCTAGGTATTTCAAGAGTCTAAAGCCATCATCTCCTCCTGCATGGCTAACTACCAAGACTCACTATCATCTGTATGAATAGCTTCCCTGTAGGATCTAGGCTCATCTTCAGTACTCAATAAAGTAAATACACAACAAAAATCTGGTGGGCTATACCTGTCAACTAGGTTTCATTGTCTTGTGGACCTTCTCAGAGGTGGAGTAACAGACTCTTCAGGTTCTTCTACATGCTCATATGTACCAAATTTTTCTGTCAGAATAGATTCTTCCTCATCAGAACTTTCACTTGAGTCTTCTTCTGCTTCTTCACCCCCCAATCCATCATTATGTTCTTCCTAAGGTGCATCTTCATGCTCTACTTCAAAATGCACTATCTTCGACTTTTCTTCTTTTTCCTTTGGTTGTTCAGGTTCTGAAATAACACTAAGTTCCCTAAAAATAACATTTGTAGAATAGATAATATTTCAAGTTAGAGGATTCCAAAGCTTATAACCTTGTACATTATCACCATATCTAATGAAAGTACACTTTTTAGCTTTTGGATCCAACTTAGTTCATTTTTCTTTAGGCACATGAACATAAGCCTTGTAGCCAAATACCCTTAAATGTGAAATAGAAGGTTTCTTACTTGTCCACATTTCATAAGGAGTTGAAACAAGAGCCTTACACAGAGATCTGTTAATCAAGTAGTTTGCAATACACACAACTTCTACCCAAAAGCATTTATTCAACTGTGATTCACTTAACATACTTCTAGCTCTTTTCATTATTGTCTGATTCATCATTTTTGCAACTCCATTTTGTTGTGGAGTATACAGAGTAGTTTTTTGTCTAACAATACCTGCATGCTTACAGAATTCATCAAATTCCTTAGAATAGTATTCCCCTCCATTATTAGATCTCAAAACCTTTATCTTATAGTCTAATTGATTTTCAACTAAGGCTTTAAATTCCTTAAACTTAGTGAAAACTTCAAATTTGTGATGCATAAAATAAATCCAAGTAAACTTTGAGACATCATCAATGAAGGAAACAAAATATCTAGATTTTCCAATTGATTCAACATCCACTAGACCAAAAACATCCAAATGAATAAGTTCCAATTTATCATTAGATTTATTACTACCTACAGGAAATGGAGATCTATTTTGTTTTCCAAACACACAATGCTCATAAAATTTGAAACTCTCATTAGAATAGGATAAACTGTCTAACAATTTTTTATTTAAGATAGTCTTTAAACTAGACTAACTTATGTGGCCCGATCTACAGTGCCACAACATATATATATATATATATATATATATATATATATATATATATATATATATATATATATATTCAGTATTAGCCTTAGATATATAAGAGGCATTACAAACAGTAGTGGCTTCTAGCTTAAACAGAGTTCCCAATCTTTTCCCCTTTGCTACCACCAAGTTTCCTCTCACCAATCTGTAGCCATGCTTATCAAATGTCACATGCATTCCCAAATCATTCAGCTTTGAAACAAAAATCAAATTTCTAGCCAATCCAAGAACATGAAAAACACCAGGGAGGGTTTTAATTCTCCTATCACTGAAACACAGCATTACCTTCCCTTGTCAAACAATAGGATATAAAGAGTTGTCCCTGAGGTACACATTTCCTCCATCATACTCTTCATATATGGAAAACCATTCTTTATGCGGGGTCATGTGGTTCAAGCATCCTAATTCAACCAACCAATGATCATAAGAAACAACATTACATGCTGAAAGTAAAACCTCATCACCTGCATTCAAAGACTTATCAGTAGACGAATCCCATTATTTCTTTGCGTTTCTACATTCCTTTTTCACGTGTTCTCTCTTTTCGCAGTTCCAACACTTGACTCTATTCTTCTTTCCAGGAGTCATAGAACAGCCCTTAGACTTGTCTTTAGACCCCTTCTGATCTCCTTTTGGTCCTCTTTCCATAGAACTTCCCTTGACATTGAGAGCATCCCGTAAACTATTCAAACTTTTCTTCCTCAATTCATGTGACAGCAGAACTGAAACAAAAGCATCCAACTTCAGATATATGAGGTTAGCAATGATAGCCAAAATAACATTCTCCCATGACTCGAGCAAAGAACAGAGAAGCAATATACATTTATTTTTCTCATTCACCTCCACATCTACAAATGCTAGTTGACTCAATACCAAATTAAATGAATTCAAATGCTCTGCAACCGATTCACCCTCTTTCATTTTCATGGAAAATAACTTACGCTTTAAATAAAGTTTATTTACCATACTCTTGGCTTGGTAGATCTCACCCCAGATGCTTCCACAAGCTATGTGCAGACTTCTCACTCACAACATTCAGTAGAACAGAATATGCAAGACACAACCAGATTGTACCTCGTGCCTTTCTATCCAATCTTTCCCACTCATCAGGAGCAACATCATCAAGTTTCTTTTCTTTCATAATAGCCAACCATTGGTTTCTTTCTTCTAGCAAATCCTCCATTTTTAGCTTCCACAATTCATACCTCATACCATTGAACTTTTCAATGTCCAACTAAGAGGTAGAAGCAACAGTGGATGAAGCCATGATATCTACATAAGATTTGCAAAAAAACAACCAAATATCCTACTGCAATTAAAAAACCTTCACACTACCACCTAAGAATCAAAATTGTCCAAGCTCTGATACCAAATGTTAGAAATGAAGGTGCAAACCACACAACAGAAATCTGATTCAAACCTTATTTATATCCTCTAAACAATGTAGAATCAATGGAGATTGCAACAGAAATAAACCCACTACACAAAAATAACATGCTTTAAGAATTGAACACATAACACAATATGTAATGTGGAGAAAACCCATTCAAGTAAAAAACTCCAAGAAAAGAGGCTTCAAGTTGTATTATCTTCAAATATGAGATTACAATACATGCACTTCCTCTGTTTCTTCAGTTTTCAATCCAGCAGCGCCTGTTACTCTCAAATCTAATAAAAACATAGTACAAATATCCTTATAAAAGGGGGTTGCCTTCTAGGGCAAGAAAACTGACATAATATCAATCATCAGATCTGTGACCTAATGACAAATGGTCTACATTTACAATGATAAAATATAAATAAAATGTGGTTCTGGGGATGCTGCTCCTAGACCCCCCGCCGGGGGGATGATCCCCCTAGACCCCTCGCAGGGGGAAACCCCCCTACGACTCCCTGTCATGGACGAATTAGTGTTGAGGACCGGATATAAACATGTCGCTGAAACAAGACCGCTGCTGGTGAAACTGTTCATCCTTTATGCGTGATTTATAAACAATATTAGGAGTAATTAATTACATAGGATTTACAAGGTTGATGGCACCTTAATCCTAACATTATCTAAAAACTATCCATGGTTCTATTCTAGATATCTTTTATGAAGTCATAATGAATAGTGAGATGAGTAACTGCTTCCTAATGCTAAAGACAAAGAGAGCATTGACTAGAACCATAAAATCTTATTTTGTAATTGATCCTAGGCAAGCATCCTAGAGTGATTAACAATCCAAAAAAAGAAGTTAACCTTTGGCCAAGCATTAGACATCCAAATCTTATTCCAACTAAAATCTAGATGTTGATTCTATTGTAGGATATTTTTGTATCCCTCTTGGAATAAATAAAATCCAAGACCCTTCATATCCCATCCCATTCCATCTACCACACTATTCCAAATTGGCCTTATATTATTGAGGGTACTAGAGAGTTCTTTTCTCAAATTTTCAAGATAATGGTCCAAGGGGGGAAGGGGTTTCCATCTCTTGTAGATACCACCTCACTCCACCACCTCCTTCTAGTAATCCTTAACCTTATCACCTAGGTGATTTTTCAACATCTATCTTCCCAAAAAGAAGTATTTATGCCATTTTGAATGATAGAAAAGTTGTAATTTCTTACATGTTTAACCTCATTCATCCCCTCCCATATGGATAATTCTTTTGTGTGATTATTATTCTTGATAAGGAGAAGTAGATTGTCCCCTGCCAAGTATTTGTCTTTCAAAATAGAGATCAATGAGGTTTCTTTGTTAGATATAAATCACCTACAAGTTTTTCTAGTAGAGCTTGATTAAACATGAAAGTATCCTTGATGCAGAGCCAAACCCCTTAGCCTACATTTCCCTTGTATCCACGTTCTACTTACCTATCGGCAAGACTCCTGACTGATGCTACTGCCGGTCTCCTTCACCGTCTCTGTTGGTCACACTTTGTATCACAGACACTTGTATGTGCGCATTGTATATTCACAATATGCAACCACAAGATACATTCCTCCGCATGCATACAAACTAACCTTTGACCTATGTTGACCTCCTTGTATGTACCCGAAGCTTTCTCTCTCCCTTGTACATGCGACAGGCTTGTATATTTACAATGTATGTTTCTCACATACAAATGCGATAGACAAATGTGATATACATAGGAACATGCGATAGTGATATACTCATAGGTTGTATATCCCGCATACAAATGCGATATACACACAATCTGTATGTCTTTCAAAACCAAGTGGATTTTCACTATTTTTACCTGCTTTACACTTGGCAACTATACAGATCTGTTCCTTTGACGATCCTACAGACCTTTACACCCTGCCAAAACCTAGCACATGCCCATGCGAGGATCCTTCAACATATTCTGTACCCGATCCTGCAAGCATGAACATGAACAAATAGAAAAATGAAAAGACAAAAACACAGATCGCTATATACAGCCATTCCACCGATTCAAAGAATCCAACCGGTGGAATGGGTTAAAAACCCATCTCGGTCTCAAACAAGAAAATGATTTGCACAATGAATTCGAATGCCAGAAAAATGCGCAACACAGGATTTTATTATGCCTTTAGAGAAAATGCAAATACAGATACTCTATTTCTCACTCAGCTACAACTGATTACAATATGATCTCAACTACTGACTACTACTGCTACTACTACCACTACTCATCACATTCAATCTGCACTGGGGTATTTATCCACTTAACCTCGGTAGTACTGAATTGGCTCCAAGCGGCTGGGAGATTAATCCAAGCGGCTAGGAGATCACAACCGACTAACAACCTCTAACTGCCTAACAACCTTCGAGATTACAGCTCGACAAGTGTCCCGTGGGACTTACAACATAAACCTAAATACAACTAAAAATAGCATGCATTGGTCAAATAGACCTTATTACAATGAATGGTCAACTTAGGACCTTATTGAAAACAGTACAATGAACTTTAAACCGCTAATGCCTCATGGAGGCCACTGTGGGTTAGGTGCACCTGCATCAATCCTTGATACCTAAACCACCAACATTCTTAGATTTACAAACCTCCTTCCATTAAACAAGGAGATATTTAAACTAATCTCCAGTACCTCTCCATAGAAAATTTCTCATGATGCTAGTAATATTAGAAACAACACTTTTGGGAGCTAACAAAAGTGAAAACCTATAAATCTTAATAGCCCATAAAATAGCTCTTAAAAAAACTACCCTTCCTGTTGTGGATATAGCCATCTTCATTTCCAACCAATAAGGATTTGATTTCATTGATCAAGGATCAAAGTCCAAAGATGTTTCTTGTTCCATCCTCCAAACAAAGGAAATCCAAGATAGGAATCGAGGATTGATCCTCTTTTGAAAGATAAATATCTACAGATAAAGTCCTATTCCCAATCTTTAAAGTTGATACAAATGACATTAGACTTCTCCTTGTTTATTTTCTAACTTGAAGCCATCTCATAATCTTGGAGAAGGACTTTAATAACACTATAGTCTTTCATTGTTGGGGACACAAATAGCATAGTGTCATCCACAAATTAGTGATGAGAAAATTATTTTCCTCTTGAGGAGGCCTACATCCCTTAAGTGTTATTTTTATCTTAAGAGCCTTGATCTTTCTACTTAAAGATTCCCTCATAATAATATAAATAAATAGGGAGAAAGAGGATCTCCTTGCCTAAGTCCTCAAGAAGCTCAAAAGTGGCCTTCTACAGAACTGTTGACCAAAATTGAGAAGCCTGCAAAGGAATAATAATTCTTCACCCAAGTTCTCCAATCATGGGTAAATCCAAATTCCTTCAAAATCTAATCGGGTAATTCTATTTGACTCTATCATAAGCCTTCAAGACATCTAGCTTGAGGAGAATGTCTTTTCTATTACTAGCTTGTAAGGAGTGAAACAACTTATGAGCAATGATTATGCCACCGGTTATTTGTTTTCCTTTTACAAAATCCCCATGTTCATTCAAAATAATTGTTGAGAAAACACTTTCTAGTCCATTAAAGTTAACCTTGGATATAATTTTATAAATATTATTACATAGAGTAGTTCGATGAAATTCTTCAATCTTATCAGCCTCCTTTCTCTTAGATATTAGAGTAATGAAGATGGAATTGATGGACTTAAGAACAAATCTAGAAGCTTGAGACTCTCACAAGATCATTTATCTTCTCTCCAAGAAGGTCCTAGAAGTGTTGGAAGAAGAAGGTGAAAAAACTATTTGGTCTAGGAGCCATATCATCAACCATATAAAAAAGAGTAGACTTGACCTCTTTAAGCTAAGATAATCATTGTTAACTTTATTGATCATTGAAGGAATATTCTTTAAAAGGGATTCTTGCTTGTTAGGATAGTTATCTCCATTTTCAATAGGCATCTTTTACCAAAAGGAGGCCAAAGAGGCTTTGAGGGACCAGGGATCCTCTACTGTACTACCATATGCCAATTAGAGTTTGGAGATAAAGTTCTTTTGTCTTATGATATTACAGGTAATATTATTTTTTTATTTTTATCACACTCATGTAGCCATTTAATTCAAGGATTTTGCTTCCAATGTATTTCCTCCCTTTGGTAAATTTCATCTAGTTTAGATGACACATCCTACTCTTCTTGACTGAGTGAGTCTATCTATTGATTACTGGCAATTTGTTCCTAAATTTTTGCCATTCTATTCTCTAAGATGGCCTTTTCCTTAAACAAAATTTTGAAAAATTTATGATTCCACTCCTTTATTTTACCTATCAAAGCTTTCATTTTTTTACTACACATAATCATTTTTGTTATAGAAAAATCATTTTGATTTCTCCAAAAGGAGACAATCATCTTGTCAAAATTAGGATTAGCTAGCCATATCTTTTCCCATCTAAATGGAGCTCGTCTGGGTAACTTATCTAGGTCAATGACAAGGGAGATAGGCCAATTATTTGAATCTCCTTCCATTAGAACTTTTAAAGAGCAGTGAAAGTTAATTTCCACCTAAGAAGTGGGAGCTAGAAATCTATCTAAGAAAGCTAGACTATGATGTTTCCATTTTCTCCTATTTGTCCATGTGAACCAACCCTTGGATGGGTGAATGTCCCACAAAATAGAATCACTAAGAAATATCAGCAATTCCTCCTCTAAGGGGATAGAAACCCACCAGTCTTTTCATAGGGATCTCATCTAGCATTGAAATCCCCAATAATGACCCACTTGACCTCTTCATCCACTCTTAGGAGATCTTTTATCTTCCAACATGTATCCCTATCTTTAACAAATTGAGGGCCATAATTAACCATGGAGAACAAAATATGAGAATTTAAAGTTCTAATTAATGCTACAATCCACCAATCAGTCGAAGAGATTTTCTCGAGATTAATTCCTTGACGGTTCTAGATGATAACCAGACTACCTATAGTGCCTCAGGATTTCCTAAGAATGAGACCCCATTTACCTTGAAAGAGAGAGAAGGGAGTAATGACCTGATCTGAAGTAAGTTTAGCTTCTTGAATCAAATAGATGTCCAAATTATACTTCTCCAAGAAGCTCTAGAGAAGCCTTCTCTTGGAAGGGGAGCTTAATCCTTTAATATTCCAAAACCATATCATTAGAACACACAGATATACTGAAAGGGGGGTGAATCAATATATGTCAAAACTTAATCCAAATCAACTTTATCAACAAAACTTTCTACTGCCTTAAAAAATGATGAATCTAATTAAGCAATTCAAAGCACAACACATAACCACACAACCATAACTCTAGATTTACATGGAAACCCCTAGAAGGGAAAAACCATGGTGAGCAAGCTCCTTGGATCTACTGTCCAAATCCAACCTCACAAATAAAACAAGATTTACAACAGGTACAACAGGTTTTATGGGCTACAACCCAAAGGAAGCACCAACTCCCTAATACATTGTTTAATGGGCATGAACCCAAAGGAAGCACCAACTCCCTAAAATGCTAAAACACTTACAGAAAGAGGCTACAACCTTTGCACAAGATACTTGACAAAATTTGTTGATCAATCACCTCTGCAGCATCAACACCCTTCACTTTGACAAGAAACTTCAACTCTTCTACTCAACAAACTATGGCCCCTTCCACACACACATATACTCACATCCATACTCACACATACATCCTCGTACACTCTCACACACTCACACCAAAAAAGATCTTTCATTTATATCCTCCGCAAGTACCAAAATCTTTCTCCTTCGTTAGCCAAGATGAAACATGTAGAATGAAACATGCAATGACCACACCAAGTCAACTTCCAAAAGATGTTAAAATCCAATTTAGTTCAAGCCAAGTGATAACCAGGACCTATTCTTCCTTAACACATTCTTCCAAGCTGGCACACACCTCCAAACATCCGGTGAGATCATTAGAACCCATGAAATCGACCCAACAAACCCTTATCCTTCCACAAAAATGGCTCCAGACTTAGAGTGATACTGGAAAGACCAATTAGCATCATGCAGATCACTTCACAAGAAACATAAGACTTATACAAACCTTCTCAAACATTGCTTCTTTTGAATTGTAGATTTTCTTTCTGGCGCAAACAAATAGATGTTGAACTTGGCATCACTTACAAACACTGAACATATAGTCTTGACATGGAACATTGAAAAACTAACTTGCAGTACACTTCAGTACCTAAAACCCAAAATAAAAAAACATATAGAATAACTGAACTCATCCTCCAAACATCAAAGCCAACTAATGAAATGTGGTGAAATGTGGTGGCTATTGCTTTCTCCTCCAGACAATCTTAATCAGCAACATGATATATCTTTGCTTTGCTGACTCCATAGAACCTCTATGGTACACCTTATCATCTGAAACTTGAATATATCATTCTTCTCATCAGTATCTAACTATCCTTCAAGCTACAACATTACAACTTCAAATGCAGAGAAATGTGGAGCATTCCTCGAACTCATCCTGACTGCAACAACTTTGAACCACTGTCTTCACTCTGCAAGCTATGGAATCTTCTGTGGTAACTTCCATGCTCTAAAATCAATAACATACCTTCTTCACACCTATCTCTATCTATCTTTCAAACTGCAAGGCCATACCTTCTAATACAAAGGAATGCGGATGAATGCAGAGCATTCTCCCAAGCTACTTTAGTGCAATCTCCAATGCCTTGGACTTTCTGAAACTTTCTTTCAAAATTAAAGTAATGCTTTTCCTTAGGAAATAATAAATATAACATTCACCACACCAGATACTTCATTCACAACATCATACAACAACAATCCATCTCTTCTCAACGAAACAAGAATCTTCATGTTAACACAACCTTTGTCTATGAACCTCAAAAGATAGGGCACAACTATGTACAGATGATACTGATCCAATCAATATGCATAGTACATGACTTCCATCACCTTACCCTTTATGCATAGTACATGAATTCCCTAATTCATCTCTGATCAATGCTCCTTTGTCTTCTCTAATCATCACTGGTCATCACACCATATCAACACATCATACGACTGCTGACATCATCATTGTTAACATCACTTCCACTTCCAACCTTCCACAACATAGTACTGTTGACATCAATGACAACACATATGCAACAATACCTTCATTAGGAAACTTTAGATTTATTGGTGCTCAATAATCCATTTTCAAGCTAAGATTGATTCCTAGCTGCTATATCGGCTAGAGTTGCCAATTGTAAAATAACATACTTGTTTGGTCTTCCAACCTTAGCAAAGCCAAAATTGCCTTTTCTTTTCCTAGTCTTTCTATGCATTATGCCTTTACCAATTCCTTCTAGTTCTAAGATTGAATCCTCCTAATGATTTGAATGTTCTTAGATTTTCTCCTATTCTTTTCTATTAAAATTAAAATCTAGAATCTGTATTGTCAGAAATTATATACCCCTTTACAATTTCACTAGGTTTAGCACCTGTTGTGTCTTATATGATCACCTCTGTTTACATTATGCAATTTCTAGTACTTTTCTTATAAACAAGGCATAATCCTCTGCCACTTGGCACTTGGATAGCCCAAATTACCAGGACTAGGATGCCCAGGTGCTAGAGTCTTGGCATTTTTGGCCCCGACAACTTATATTTTATTGTTGGCCTTATGACTTAACTGATGCACCTTGTTGGCCTCAACTCAATTGGGCCCTCAACAAGTAATTGAGATGCATATATAAACAAGTCTCTCTAACTCATTTACTCCTAATGATCTAATGACTCTCTATGCAATTGCTTTCTAACAAGCTCTCTATCTACAAGATATCTATTTCTCCAAGTTATTGTTGTATACTAACCCTTGTTGCAGATCTTCAAGGAGGCTCCTTCCTCCTCCATTCTCTCCTTGTGATTTGATAATGACATCATCCTATCAAGGGTTTCATATTCATGGTAACATCTTTCCTTCATGTTTGTTTACAATTATTTTTGATTATTCATATCTTCCTCTTCATACCTAGGGCACACACTCTTGATCTAATCTCTATTGTTGTAGAAGTGGGAACACTTACACGAGGGCTTGACTAAGGCAAGCTCCTATGCAATGCCACCATTTTCACTCTTTTATGTGTGTAGGTCGAAGACAAAAGATCTAACAGAAATAGGCTACAGAAAGATGAAGTTATAGTTGTCGGAAGTGTCTCAAACTTTTGGCAGCCCTAAACCCTAGGATACTAGTGCTTGGGCACCCTAGTCCTCCAGATCTAGGCCATATTTCTAGTAGTGGCCCTCTACAGCTCTACTCTGCTCAATTCAAATCCCAGTTTTTGGGTTTTCAGCTCCAATAGGTCAGTTACTTATGTTTCATCATATTTCATTGTAAAAACCCTAGATCTAGCCTCCTAACTCAACCTTTTCAATTACAACAAAGGGACAAAACCCCCTATAGCTTGGCTTTCCTTTAGGACTGTAGCCAAGCTTAGTTTGTGCCTCCAATATTTAATTGGAAGGATTGACACTAGTACAAAAACAATAATATATGACTAAAAAAACTACTAAAAACTGCTTATAAATGACCAAACATGGTCAAGTTGTTGGAGTACATGACAACATTGAGAGGGGGGGTGAATCAGTGTTGTATAATTTTTAAAATCTTTTTGCACCTTTTAATTTACAAGACAAGGAATGAAAGAGACATCAATAATCTATCAAACACATATGCACAAGTATGATGATGACTAGTATGAACAAAACCTTATGAGCAAACTATTAGGATACACACACATAGAGGCAAATAACATAAACCATAACACATGTTTTTGATGAGTGGAAAACCCTCATATGGATAAAAAACCACTCTGAAAATTTGCCTCACTAACTTAACTAAATTTTCCAATTATAAAGCCTCACTGGCATACAAATCCTCACTGGCATACATCTACCTCACTAACACAATTGTGAACATAAGAAAGAAAACTCAATTTAGGGGATTGCCCTAATTCTCTACAATACACCAAATGTCTTAACCCTCTTCATCACACATCCAATCTTTATGAGAATATATTGCATGCTTTCTACATCAAAAGATAGACATTCTCTAATATTAAAACCTTATAGATTCACCCTTGCAAAAATATCTCATTCATCTCTCTCAATTACCTAAAACACCTGCATAATATCATACAAAAACCCATATGCAATATACATTCAAACTCTCATTCATGATTCTCAGTCAAGGGATATATTTTCTTGTATATTTCAGTCTTCACACATTTTTTCTTCACAACATCTCTCCAAAATATATCTTCAATGCTGCATATTGGTCCACACAACAACAACACACTGAACCTGCAATATAAATAAATTGACCTTTCATATTCCTCTTCTCTTTGCATATTTTCCAACTCTTCTCCAATCTGTTCATCTTTTTCCATTAAAAAAATAAAGACCATAAATAATATCCTTTACCTTCATCAAATAAAAAAAATCTTCAATAAATTTAATCAATCTGCCCTGTCAATAAAAAGTCTATCCCATCTTCGGACCCACTTTATAAAAACTTCTACATGAATTCTTAAAAGAAAAAACATAAAAACTCTTAATCTTTTTCCAAAAATGAAATTGATTCTCAACTTAGAATATTTGCCCTCCTTTTTTTAAGGAAAATAAACTTCCATCTTTTTGTCTTTCATGCCACGAGGGAATCAAAGATAGAAAGAAACTCTTTCTACAAAAATGCTTTAAAAACTTCAAATCAATCTGCCTTTGTAAAAGGCTAAAAATAGCATTAAAAAATGCCTTTATTGCAGTCTTAAGAGGATGACGGCTAAATGCATGTCAACATTCATGCTCGAGGAGAGAATGCTAAGTTTAAATTTAGACCATTGATAAAGGTCTACGCGCCCATCAACACTTTTAAAAAGAGCTTTTGATTTGCTATTGGCGCCCATGCGATCATTGTATAGACTGGCAGTGTTGTTTATACTATGTGGAGAGGCCAGTCCCCATAATGTATTAACAGCCCTTCAACAAGTTGACTAAAGTGAAGTAACCTGCTACAGCAAGTCACTACTAGAATATAACAAAAAGTGCAAGTGTCATAAACGAGCTATAAAAAGGGTTTATAAACCTACACTTAGGATTTAATGTTTTAGGAGCAAGGTTTAGATAATGCAAACCCTAATGAAGAAGTCCCCTAAATATATACAGACCTCACTACACAGTCCTTAGAAATATAGTTACAGAGGCAGAGAATAAAATGGCAGGACTTTTAATGCTAAGAGTATAGGAAAACATTAGGATTAAGACTATTGGTCTTCAAAGATACCAACTTGTTTCAAACTCCAATCTCTTCATCAAAGATACTCTAATTAATTAAACTTGGATTCTTCAAACACTGCCTATGTCACTATCAAGCAACTCCTTCACAAACACCTTAAGCATGATTATTAGCATAACAAGCATCAATAAATCAAAGAATCAATATCAACAACATTTGCTTGCATAAAGTTGCAATTCCTGAAACATATGACATGAAGCATCATCAATGTGACACTCTGAACATTAGACATCAGACATCTCAATGTAGTGACCTTCTTACACCAAACTTGATGAAGTGCCTTGAGTATCAACTCTTGAACAATGAGAAGATCAATCAATAACTTTTCAACTCAATCACCATAAATAGAAGTATGAAAGAATGGAGGACATGAGAATTCTGTATGAGCAATACCATCAAACATTCTAATCCTTTGATCAACCAATCTGACTGAGAGCATGTAGAATTCAACTCTTCTGCAAGAGCAATGACATTTCAATGAAAGCAATAACATCAACTCTCTAAATAAATAATGTGTGCGTCTTCATCACTAATGATGCAAGCCTTCTCAAACCTCCTACTATACCATGAACATCATACCAACTGAATTACCATATTAACCCATGAACAATGAAGCACATGTGAACTCCTAAAACATGAAGCATGATGAATGAATTAAACTAGAATGAAGATCCTGAACCAACATTTCCACAACATTTGCAGACTTCTCAAAACACATAAATAAGAACTCAACATGTCAACACTTCTCAACTCAAATATGCATCACCTGATATGACAACTTCCTGAACATGAGCATCATGTTATGAAATATAATGAATGAAGATCCTACTCCTGAAAGCACCAAGCTCCTTATATGAAGAATAACACCTTTGTGGTCCTGAAGAATTGTGTCAATTTGCATCAAGCTCTCCTCAACAACAAAACATCATGACCAATACCTTTGCAACATTAATGGCAGACACCATCCATCAAACTCGTGAACTATATCAACCAACACACATATCGTGAAGTATGAACTAATGAAGTATCATCAATCAACTCAAACAACAGATAACCTTTTGACATCAATGACAAACCTTATTCCAACACACGTGACCATTAGTAGTTTATTGCCAGTCATTTATAATGAGACCAAATTGATGACTAAACCATTTTTAGTCATTTATTAGTTGTTTTGATTGATCAATTTGGTAGTATATTTAGTCATTAATTTAGTCATTGATTGTTGTAATCTGGTCACTTATTTAGTCATTTTTTATTCACTGATATATTAGTCATTAATTTAGTCATTGATTGTTGTTAATTGGTCACTTATTTAGTCATTTTTATTCATTGATTTCTGTCAATTGGTAGTGTATTTAGTTATTAATTTTAATCATCATTTTGATCAATTTGGTAGTATATTTAGTCATTTTTATTCACTAATTTAACACTAGTCATATATTTAGTCATATTTATTCACTGTTCACTGATTTATGTCAATTGGTAGTATATTTAGTCAATTTAATTATTAGTTGATGTCAATTAGTAGTATATTTAGTCATTTTGAAGCTTGCATTTAGTCATTAGTATATTTAGTAGTATATTTTGAAGCTTACACAATGAAATATCTTTGAGAAGGTAAAAACAGCTTGTTTTATTGATAAAAAATGCTTATAAATAGCATACAGATCTGAAAATAAGTTACAATGCTTTCTCTTTGCTAAAAAAAACTTCATGGTTACAATACATAGCTCAAAGAATGAGCAACAAATTGATTTTCTAAGTATCACTGAGCATAGAAGCACAAAGACATTCATAGATGTCTTCTTCACAAATCCATGACTGTCCCATGAAGCTCACTATCCTAGTTCAAGATCACATTGTCATCTCTATAGAGATCCTATCTCATGCACCCAACTTGCTCTAGCTCATAAGCTGCCACTGTGAAAATTGTTACCTGTAGCGATAAACTATCCTTATCTCTGATGATTATGCCTCTGATGATTGTCATCTTTGGTAGGATGCCTCAATTGTCATGGACTATTATTCAACATTGCCTTATGACTAGGCTATGAATTGTCCTAATCAAACTTGTAGCTTCTTGAAATGCATTGTCCAATCACTTGTCAACCTACTGTCATACATTTTCCCTTTATAAAATAACAATGCCTCATGACTGCCACTACCTAGCTCATTATTCTGGCATGCTTTCACTTGTACTCTGCCTCCCATCAACGTAGAACATTGCCTCTCTATTGAATACCTTGACTACCTTTGACATCATTGTATCTTTTCCAAATTCCTTGAAAACAGTTCATCACTACTACTGTTACCTAGGTATGCACTCTATGTCATCTACCAAACTATTACTAGTGTGGAAACGTATGCTTGTAGCCCTTCAATGCAAGCACATGACCCTTTCATCTCTTAAAACTTCTACAATGTGGGCAATCTTCTTGGAGCAAGTTGTAACGTGTAGAATCCAAGAAGGAGAGTGTTGATCGTGTCCCATATATGAAGCTCTCTCCTTCAATTCATCCAACAATCCACCAGCTCTGCTACCTCCAACTGGACCTATGACAAATTATTGAAGGAATAAATTACAAAAATATCATCCTATCTATTTATGATGTTTTTTTAAGCATCAAAAAATTAAACAAACAAACTACAAAGCACTCAAGTACATCTCTTAGTTGTATAGACCAGGACAGTTCAACCACTATTATACCACTCAATGAATACTAACCATATGAAAGCTCCTAAGTCATGATCTAGATGACTCCTTTGGCGCCTTGTAGGTGGTCCTGCATATGAAAGCTCTGGCTTCTAACAAAAAACCACAAAATCAAGGAGTTCAAACCAAGAATAAATGATATAGGGAAAATAACCTACAATAAAGATTTAAATTAAAATAAAAAGACTACCAAATCTGAATATGGGTGGTTGACAGATCAACTCAGATCCATTTGAAATTGTCACCCAACAAAGTCTCAACTATGTTTCTTGGAAACAAGAAAAATGTAGTTCTTATGGAAAGATGGCTTATCCATTTGAGAAGGTTCAGTTCATGAAATGAAATAGGGTTAGTTAAGAAGCATGTGGAGTCAATTCATCTTCTACAGTGATTCTCCTACAATGTTCTATAGGTGATACACATCTATACATACATTTGATAAAAGAACATTTAGGGACTAATACCTCACAGAGTTCCAGCTGCAGACATCAAAAACTGTCACTAAGACTTAGATTCAGCTACATATATACAACCCCCAACCCAATAATCAAATCCATAAGATTTTGATTTGAATTTCCCAAACTCAAGATTTTAGCCTGGGCCCTGGGCTACAAACTCTACAAAAGCACTTAGCCCAAAAGAAACATCCTAAATTTTCAAAAAATACTTCATTGCTTTAGCAAGCATGCACTGCTTTTGTTGGATACAAATTCAACCAAAAGACAAAGACCAAAAGAAACTAAGGCCTTATATTTAACTCCAATCTTTCAATAATTATATAAGTTATAGATCAGCCCATAATGTTTCATTTAGGATTTAAAATTTTACCTTTGAATAGCATGACAAACTTAAGTATGTATGGTTTCATAATAGGTGAAATACAACTAAAAGTTCACCATCAACAAGGAGATTATTTACATGGAGCAGCAATTGGATAAGGAACTAGTGGTTGTGAAGGTGATGTCCACTGGCCATTAAGAGATCCTAAAGTAGGACTAGGTCCTGCTAGTGGAGGACCTTGCATAAACCATGAGAAATTCTGCATGATCATTAGGAACTCTATCAAGTCATTAAAGGTATGCACAAGCTTTTTAAGGGTCTGTAAAGTTTTCTAAGGGTTTATGAGACATTTGTAAGGTCTATATAGATAGACTTCTAGAAACCCTATGGAATCCATAACAGGCCTATACATGGCCCAGCCAAGACAAGAATAGAAAGGCTTGTAGTCATTCATTAGGACCATTCAAAATTCTCATAGTCCCACTTGGTTTCATGCAAATTTGCTTCCATAAATCCATCTTAGGGATCCATATTTCTTTTAAAATTATTCTAGGAGTCATTCATAAGCACCCCATACCAAGTCCATGTGAAAGATATTTTTATTTTTTACCATTGATGTGTTTTTGTCTCTCACTGTAGTCCCACAGGTCACTCAAAAGGTCTTGGCGGGTGTGCGGGAACCAAGGATAACAAGGGAGCAATTATCGCTATCCCACAACATGAAGAGATTGCACTTGTGGCATCACAGTATGCAGAGATCGATTATCGCAGCCCCGCAGCAGTCTCAAAACGAAGTGGCAGGCTGGTGGTATAAATTTAAGTGGCATATGATACTTCACCGCAGTCTCACAGCAGTCAAGAGAATAACTGGCGATAATGCAGTAAGGAGTAGAGGAAAACAGTACACCACACCTCTGTGGTGGCCTCAAGTGAGGCTTGTGGTATGGCGGTATAAAGATTTTAAGTTATGTAAGTGTTGAATACTACAGCCCTATGACAATTTCAATGGAGTGCGGTAGTGTGGCGAAATGATTCAAGTGATGTTTAGTATACCACGGTCTCACGATGGTCAAAGAAACAATTTGTGGTACTGCGGCAAAGAACAAGTCATGGTGATATAGTTGAATTTTTGAAACAATATTTCTCATTGGCCCAATCAAATCAAAGAACACTTTTTTTGCCTTTTCTCCACTATTCTTTTATGAGCTGAGTAATTTCAAATTTGATTGCTATCATTTGCAATGCATTTCTATTGCATTTCAATATGAAACGTTTGATCCATTATTGGATTGTCACCTTTATAGACATAAAAATGTACCTGTTCTAATATTTTTTACTTATGACAAGTCAAAGTGGGTTGTGCTCGTTTAGCAGCTGGTTGAAATTTAATTTGAATGTATTGCTTCTTGATATTCCCTGTAATGTCCCCTTCCTAAGTGATTTTCATGATGAGTAATTTAGCCTTTAACTCTCGAAGGCTAATTGATGAAATAAGGGAGATATTATTAAATTAATTATTTTATAAGGTTATTACTTAATTTGAAATCAAAAGGTAACCTTATATTTAATTAATTTAATATCGTGACTTAAAATACACATTAGATCATTAAAGTCACTAAAATAAAATAATAGGATTTTTCTAGAAGCCTCTTGAAAGTGTGATTAAAAAAGTATAAAGGAAGGGGCAAGGTAAGCTTCCAGGCATCCGATTATTGACATTTACATTTGATGAGTTTTGTGGAGCCAAGGGTTTCTGCATATTTGGTCTTTGGGAACGGAAACTCCCATAGATTAGCATAACTGAGGTGGTGAAATATCCTCTGAAGGGTTGCAAATTGGAAGGGATACTTTAGTCCTTTCATTTGTGCTTAAATCTGCAGTGTTAACAGGGGTTTGGAGGTATCAATTTTGCATATCAGAAGTTTTCCTATTGGCTGCTACAGTGTTTTGCTACAGTACGCTACAGTGTTTTTGCTACAGTGATTTGCTACAGTGACGCTACAGTGCGCGCTACAGTGCGCGCTACAGTGCCGTGAACAGTAACGCTATAGTACGGGGCAGCTAGGAGAGGGTTTCAATTTGGCTTTGGAAGGGACTCCTTTCCTTGGTTGATGAGAAGGCTGGGTGCTACACTTGAGAAGCACGATTGGGGCTTGTGAGGGATGTTTATGAGCTGTTTTGAGGCTGCCATTCCTTCATCTTCATCATCGATTCACAGCAACTTACATTTCCAGGTTCTTTCATGAGTTAGCATCTTTATATCAGCATTGTTTCATAGTTGTCATTTTAGGAGTTGCATAAAATTGTAGAGCCAAGAATCTTGGCCATTCATATCAGCATTGTATTAGACAGGCCATCTATTTGATGTAATGTGCATATTAATATCCATCATGATTAGCATAATAGTATGCATGCCAAGTGTTTGACAAAATGTCAATTGGCTGTAGGTGTGCATTTCATGTCTAATTTTCATGTATATGCATCAAAAATATCAAAAGAGAAGTCATATATGTATTTAGATTAATGCTTAGACATTATAGTTTGGATTTATAAGCATTTAGAATATTCAGCTATCATTATCAAGCAAAAATATCAGACTAAAAACACAAACCAGCAAGCATTGGGTTTACATCAGAAGTGTTTGACAATATTCCTTGAGGTTCAAATCAGCAAAATAAGGTCTGAAATAGCAAGGGATATTACAGTGGTATCAGAGCGGTTTCCTGCCATCCTTTGGGTTTGAAATCGGCTCATTAAATGCAACAAAGTGACAGGGACAAGAGGTATACAGCTAGAGAAGAAAGGAAGCAAAAACAGTGGTCACAACCACTTGAACAGAACACTTTATCAGCCACTTCAGCAGCAAAACAGCGAGAGGTTGGTTCATCCGGCACTATGGGTGAAAGAGGTGAAGGTAGCCCTATCAGAAACAGGGGAAGAAATGATGAAGAACAGGAAACACGTGAACTCTTTAGACAAATGGCTACGGGGCAGCAGCAGGGGGCAGATGCTATGCGGGCACTTACTACAATGATACAACAAATGAACCCTTAGAGAAGATGAAACTATGAACCGGATGATAATAGGAGTGTGGTTGGGACACCTAGAGCACAAGCATCTTCTCACATGGCAGATAGGCCTACACGTCCTACTTTTTTGAGGAATGAACAAGAAGAGGAAAATGCAGAAGAAGAAGGAGAAGAGATGTTTGCAGATACTCTTATGGCAGCTAATGATGAATGGGAGTTGTTGATACCACAGGTCAGGGAACGCATGAGCTTTGATAGGTTTGTGAGTCAAAGAAGAGAACACTACAGGGGAAAGCAAGAAAAGAGACCAAGAAATCAAAATAATGATTTGATGTATGCCGCCAGCAGAGTTACATTGCCCATGTTTGATGGTAGTGGGAAGGTCACGGCACAGGCTTGGATTCATAAGCTAGACACCCTCTTGACTCTTAGACCCATGACAGAAAGGGATGCAATAAAATATGCTACTTTTCACTTGGAGGGTGCAGCCCATGATTGGTGGTATCATGGATTGGAGACATTGCATCATAATAGTATCACTTCATATTAGGAGTTTGTTGATAGATTGGTGGAACGCTTTGATAAGAGGGATCCAGAGACATATTTTAGAGACTTGGCACAGCTTAAGCAGACTGGGAGTTTGGAGAGTTACATTAGTGAATTTCAGAAATTATCAGTCATGGTCTCCAATATATCTGAAAGGAGATTGGTTGTGCTATTCATGGAGGGCTTATTGGAACCGTTAAGAGGATGGATAAAGGCTTTTGATCCTTCAACACTACAGGAGGCAATGAAAAAAGCTAGGAGTATGGAACTTGCAGCCCCTCAAACTAAGTACTCATCTAAGGGATCTTCTTACCGGGACAACAAGACATTTCCCAAGAAAAAAGAAATTTCAGACTCAAAGGGAAAATCAGCAGCACCATTAGATCGTGAGACATTTAATGACTTGAGAAGGAAAAAGTTGTGTTTTTATTGCAAAGGCCCCTATGATGCAAATCATGACTGTCCTTTAAGACCTAAGGGCAAAGCAAATAGGATTATGTGGGCATTTTATGAGGATTCTGAGTCGGACCAGCAATCTGATCAAGAGGAATCTAATGAGGAAAAACCTGATGATGAGACAGATAAGCATGAAATTGAAGCTGAAAATGTTGAAGAAGCAAATTTTCAAGAAGCACGCCTTACTAGCATATAGCAAGAGGGCTCATTCAGGATGCGTGGGGTTTTAGCCGGACAGAAGATCATTACTTTGCTTGATACAGGTGCCACGCATAACTTCATTGATGCTAGGTTGGTTGATAGGCGTAGAATTCGGACAGAGGAATTTGAGGGCATAAGAGTAAAAGTTGCTGATGGATATACTCTTAAGTGTGACAGGATGATTCCAAGTCTTCCCATGCGATTGAATAACTTTGAGTTTAAGGCAGATTTTTATATGGTAAACATGGGAGAAACCGACATGGTTTTAGGAATGAAATGGCTTCATGATATTGGGGAGTTTACCATTAACCTTAGGGAAATGGAGATGAGGTTTAAAGTGGATGGGAAGACTCATGTGCTAAAAGCCATCAGGGATACTAGCTGCAGGATGATATCTTTCAGAAAAATGGAGAGACTTATGCGCCATGACATGGTTGAGTGGGCAGCAGGGTGTATTCTAATGCCAACACAGGAAGAGAAACAAAAACCAGCCTATCACCCAGATATACAGGAGTTGAGGATCAAGCACTCCAAGGTTTTCAGTGATATTCCACTAGGTAGGCCTCCAGACAGAGGGATTGAGCACATAATAGAATTGGAGGAGGGTGCTAAACCCATGATGATCACTCCTTACAGACACCCCAAGCGGCTAAAAGATGAGATTGAAAAAATAATTAAGGAGCTGCTAGCTATGGGGCACATTAGGCCAAGTAAATCACCTTTTGCTTCAGCAGTAGTCTTGGTCAAGAAAAAGGATGGTACCCTTCGGATGTGCATCGATTACAGGGTATTGAATAAGAGGACAATTATGAACAGGTACCCTATTCCTCGTATTGACGAGTTGATCGATGAGCTTCATGGTGCTCGCTATTTCTCGAAAATAGATTTGAGATCAGGTTATCACCAGATCAGAGTCAGAGAGCAGGACATCAAGAAGACAACATTTAGGTGCCATTGTGGACATTTTGAGTTTGTGGTTATGCCATTTGGACTAACCAATGCTCCTGCTACGTTTCAGTCCACTATGAACAGGGTTTTTCAATCACAACTGAGAAAGTTTATATTAGTCTTCTTTGATGACATTTTGGTGTATAGCAGAACTTGGGAGGAGCATATCACCCATTTGGATACAGTATTGGGAATTCTTAGCAGGGAGTCCTTGTACGCCAAAGAATCCAAATGTGATCTGGGCATGACAGAGTTGCTATACTTAGGCCATATCATCAGTGCAGAAGGTGTGCGTATGGACCCTGACAAAGTTAGAGCTATTATTGAGTGGCCTACACCTGAGAATCTTACTCAGCTTAGGGGATTTTTGGGTTTGTGTGGCTTCTACCACAGATTTGTCAGTGGATATTCACGACATGCAGCACCACTTACAGATTTAATGAAGAAAGGGGCATTTGTTTTGACACCTGAGGCACAGGAATGTTTTGAGAAATTTAAACAGTTGATGACTACTTGCCCAGTTCTAGCCTTGCCAGATTTTACTAGACCCTTTGAGCTAAAGTGTGATGCTTCGGGTGAGGGGATTGGTGTAGTTCTTATGCCGGACAAACATCCGATAGCTTTTGAGAGCAGGAAGTTACAGGGTCCAGAGAGGAGCTACAGTATTTATGATAAGGAGATGTTGGCCATTATGCATGCATTGGCCAAATTCAGGCAATACCTTGTGGGCAGCAAGTTTTGCATTAAGACAGACCATAACAGCTTGAGGCATTTCCTTGGACAGCGAGATCTTAACGATCGTCAGCAGAAGTGGGTGAGTAAATTGCAATCATATGACTTTGACATTACTTATGTCAAGGGAACTCAAAACGCAGTTGCTGATGCTTTGTCTCGCCGTCCCCATTTGAGCTCTATGGTGGAGATTTCAGAGGATTGGAGACACTTGATTGTCGCAGAGTATGCCAAAGACTCATGGGCTTCTAGCATAATTGAGGGGACAGTTCAGGATGACAGGTACTCAGTTGTAAATGATCTTATCATTTACAAAGGTAGGATATTCTTAACCCCAAGATCAGAAATGAAGAACACAGTGATGAGGTATTTTCATGAGACACCTATGGCAGGGCACCCGGGGTACTTCAAGACTTATAGACAGGTTCGAGAGCGCTTTACTTGGAAAGGGCTCAAAACAGATGTTCTTCGATATGTCAGAGAGTGTCCTATTTGCCAGCAGAATAAACAGGAACATACATACCCTGCAGGTTTACTTCAACCACTTCCGATTCCTGATAGGAAGTGGGAGTGTTTATCCATGGATTTTATTACCGGTTTGCCGAAAACCCAGGGACGAGATTGTATCTATGTGGTTGTTGATCGATTAACAAAATATGCTCATTTCTTTCCAATCACAGCTACATACTCAGCTGCACAGGTAGTAGAACTCTTCTTCCGTGAGATTTTTAGGTTGCATGGGTTACCTCGGAGCATTGTTAGTGACAGGGATAGTCGGTTCTTGAGTCATTTTTGGCAGGAGTTATTTAGACTATGTGGGACAGAGCTTACCCCAAGTACCAGCTACCACCCACAGACGGATGGCCAAACAGAAATTGTGAATAAGTGGGTGGAAGGATATCTCAGGAATTACATTGCAGGGCAACAGAAGGGTTGGGTTAAGTGGATATACCTTTGTGAGTACTGTTACAATACCACTTACCATCTCTCAATTCAGATGACACCATTTATGGCCTTGTATGGTTATGAAGCACCCAGTTTCCTTAACTTGTTGATGAGTGACAGTAGAGTGCCTAGTGCAGGAGATATGTTACAGGAGAACCAGGATATTATGAGAGCTCTTCGAGAAAATATCCAAAAGGCACAGAATCAGCAGAAACAGTATGCTGATCAGAAGAGAGTTGAGCAGTCATTTGAGGTTGGGGATATGGTGTATTTGATGTTACAGCCCTATCGACAATCCACTCTCAAGAAGAGTGGTGCAGAGAAGCTCAAGCCACGTTATTATGGCCCTTTTAGGATTATCCGATGAGTTGGTGATGTGGCTTATGAGTTAGAATTACCGGCAGATAGCAGAGTACACAATGTTTTCCATGTGTCACGCCTCAAGAAGGCATTAGGTCATCGCGTGGTTCCTTCTGCTACCTTACCACCCTTGGATGATGAGGGGAAGTTGATTCTGGTGCCTGAGGCTGTTTTGGATGTTAGGGAGAGGCAGTTATGGAGACGGGTCATCAGAGAGTATTTGATCAAATGGAAGGATTTACTGGTTGAGGATGCCACTTGGGAAGGCGAGGAGATACTTCAGCATCCAGAGTTGAGATTGCTTGGGGACAAGCAATTTCAGGAGGGGCGGACTGTAATGTCCCCTTCCTAAGTGATTTTCATGATGAGTAATTTAGCCTTTAACTCTCGAAGGCTAATTGACGAAATAAGGGAGATATTATTAAATTAATTATTTTATAAGGTTATTACTTAATTTGAAATCAAAAGGTAACCTTATATTTAATTAATTTAATATCGTGACTTAAAATACACATTAGATCATTAAAGTCACTAAAATAAAATAATAGGATTTTTCTAGAAGCCTCTTGAAAGTGTGATTAAAAAAGTATAAAGGAAGGGGCAAGGTAAGCTTCCAGGCATCCGATTATTGACATTTACATTTGATGAGTTTTGTGGAGCCAAGGGTTTCTGCATATTTGGTCTTTGGGAACGGAAACTCCCATAGATTAGCATAACTGAGGTGGTGAAATATCCTCTGAAGGGTTGCAAATTGGAAGGGATACTTCAGTCCTTTCATTTGTGCTTAAATCTGCAGTGTTAACAGGGGTTTGGAGGTATCAATTTGGATATCAAAAGTTTTCCTATTGGCTGCTATAGTGTTTGCTACAGTGTTTTGCTACAGTATGCTACAGTGTTTTTGCTACAGTGATTTGCTATAGTGACGCTACAGTGTTTTGCTACAGTGATTTGCTACAGTACGCTACAGTGTTGCTACAGTGCCGTGAACAGTAACGCTACAGTACGGGGCAGCTAGGAGAGGGTTTCAATTTGGCTTTGGAAGGGACTCCTTTCCTTGGTTGATGAGAAGGCTGGGTGCTACACTTGAGAGGCACGATTGGGGCTTGAGAGGGATGTTTATGAGTTGTTTTGAGGCTGCCATTCCTTCATCTTCGTCATCGATTCACAGCAACTTACATTTCCAGGTTCTTTCATGAGTTAGCATCTTTATATCAGCATTGTTTCATAGTTGTCATTTTAGGAGTTGCATAAAATTGTAGAGCCAAGAATCTTGGCCATTCATATCAGCATTGTATTAGACAGGCCATCTATTTGATGTAATGTGCATATTAATATCCATCATGATTAGCATAATAGTATGCATGCCAAGTGTTTGACAAAATATCAATTGGCTGTAGGTGTGCATTTCATGTCTAATTTTCATGTATATGCATCAAAAATATCAAAAGAGAAGTCATATATGTATTTAGATTAATGCTTAGACATTATAGTTTGGATTTATAAGCATTTAGAATATTCAGCTATCATTATCAAGCAAAAATATCAGACTGAAAACACAGACCAGCAAGCATTGGGTTTACATCAGAAGTGTTTGACAATATTCCTTGAGGTTCAAATCAGCAAAATAAGGTCTGAAATAGCAAGGGATATTACATTCCCCTTGACTCATTATCATTTTTGTTTATCATCTTGCTTTTTGGCTAGCAACAAACATGTGATGCATCTATTGTGATGTCCTATGGATGGTAGCTTTTTCCAAATTATTTTCAAACTATTTTGAGTTCTAGGTGTACACCTTGTGGAGACTTATGGCATATTTCTATGCTTAATTTTTTTTCCAAGGTTACAGTGAGCTAATAAATGCAATTATTCCAAAGGTAGTGGAAATAATTTTTGAACAATTATCTAAGTTCTCTCTTAATATTCAGATTTATGTATTTTTTTTATTTTGAAGATTTTTAATAGCCTTGTTTGACAAGTCTTGGAAAATGGTTTCAATTTATAGGGTAAAGCTTCCATCTGGAGCTAAGAAGATTGTGCCAAGTAGTTGCAGAGCCATGATTGGTCAGGTTACTAGCGGTGGAAGGATAGAAAAGCCAATGCTCAAAGCTAGTAATGCATATCACAAATATAGGGTCAAAAGAAACTGTTGGCCCAAGGTTCGTGGTGTGGCAATGAATCCTATTGAGCATCCTCATGGTAGTGGTAATCATCAACACATTGGGCATGCCAGTATTGAGCATCATACAAAGAAGGCTTAGCATGCACATGTACTTAATCATAATTAAACACTTATAGAGCTATGATTATTTAAAAATGTCATCTTTTAGTTTCTTTCTTTTTTAGGTTGCTTTGTGTCGATAATTTATGGGGACCAAGTTGTAAACCATGTTTCCTATTATTGTTTCTTATCATTAATGGTTTACACTTGATTCAAAATTTTGAGAAAGACTTCAAACTAGGTTGTAATTCTTGTTTCCTTGTATTGTTTGAGGCTTATTTTAGGCTGTCATATTAATTGACTTTGTTATTTTTTATTCTTTCTTGAGTGCTTGTTATTTGCTTTCATATCATATAAATGGCATAAAGATTGATGATTTCTTAGTATTATAAACTATAAACATTCTATTTTAAAAAAAGTAATAATTTGGAGGAGTCATTTGATGTATCAAAGAATTTGACATTTGAAAACATTTGGAATGTTCTCAACTATACGAGAAAATGAGAAGATAATGTGCCAATTTTTCATCACTTTTGTTGATTATGTTTCTTACTTTGTTGTTGTTTTTTTTAACTATCTGGCTTTATACGAGATGTATTGAGGCTTTCATGGTATTGTGTTAGAGATCTTATGACATGATAATGCAAGTATTTTATGAAGTAGAAAGATAAAGACCTGAGAAGCCAATGACCATATGATTATGAATGAAAGGAAGTAGAAAGATAAAGACTTGAGAACCCAAAGAATTGTTATCTTGCACAATAAATTGATAGATTTTAGAGTTGAAATTTGAGAGGTCATATTGTTAAATTGTTAGGCTTGATAATTTTGAGGGTAATTTAATTGGATAATAGAGTTGAAATCTGAGGGGTAATTTTGTTGAATTGTATGTTGGGTTTTGGAGTTAAATTTGAAGGGAAACCTTGCTATCAAGTGCCCTTTATTTTCTGTTTAGTTTTTTAGATGTGCTAAATGCAAGTAAACATGTGGCAATGAGTGCTTTCAAGTGCTAGGAAGCATGAGTATCATTTGTATGGTGCACAGAAGCATATAATTTTATAGTGTTGATATTGATGATTAAAATTGGTTGTGCCATCTAGCTACTAACAACTGCATAGGGTGTAAGGTAATCATTATGATGCACTATGCAACTTGTGACTAGCATTGGTCTAGAGGTATAGATCTTTGCAAGCAACTAAATTGTCTTCACTGCTCTACAAACCAGAGGGAGGTTGTAGAAGTGGGATCCAAAAGGGAACCTTTGAAAAGGAGATGATCTAGGTCTAAAAATGGTTTCTAGAGGACATAAAAACAACCCAAATTTGCCAAAAATATCACGACCCTTGTTTAAGAAAACTCTCTATTCTCGATAGACTGGAAGAAGAAAGAAATCCTTAAAAGGAAGAATTTAACTCTGTCTCCAGCCTCGTAGATTCCATATCCATCTGTAGAGTTTTACATCATCTAGTCTTCTTCCCATGAATTTTCCCATGAGAGGAAAATCATCATGCTAAAAGGACATTTTAGTTAGACGATTATCAGGGAGAGAAACTTCTGAAAGGGTGACTTCCATATCATAGACAAAAAGCTAGAAACCCTAGATTGATCTGCAAGCTCATCATTTGGGCATTTTAAGCCAAGTTGAACCACCTAAGATGACCCCAATTAAGAAAAATCAAACCCCATTTTAACAACAGAGCATATTGAATACTCTTCAGAACACGCCAACACTAGTATTAATAACTAATACTTCAACACAATAATGACTATTCAGGGGACTAAACTGCGATAGGGTTGGTAGAAACCAAAATGGGTATTAAGCAATATAAGATTATTTATTGTTTTCTTTTTAAAAAGTTTGCAAGGTTGAGGCAGTTCTTCTACAATTAGGTGAAACCTTGATCCTTCACAACTGAGCTTTGAACTTCGTGCATCCCTAATAAGAGTGGGGTATTGTTTGAGTATTAACAGTCAACATATTGAATTAGATTTTGGTGTCTATATTTACAACATCTGGTCAGTAACAAATATAGGTACATATATGAAGTTGTATATGCCCATATTCTATGCTAGTTTCCTAAACTCTTTAATCCTCTAGGTTTTGAAACATAAAAACAACAGCAATCCCCACCAAAACTAAGCTTCTTCACAAACTCACAAAGCATGGAATTAATGTTTACCTCATGTAAAAATTTGGCATAGTTTTTCAACAGAAGTGGATTCTCAGAATTTGCTTCCAGCATCTTCTGGTAATACACATCTGTGTTGATGGAATCTATTGAAGGACTGCTTCCTTCACCTCCAGTATGAGCAACTTCGATGCCAGCATCTCCATTGTCAATGCCTTGGGTTATGCTCTTTGTTTCACATACATGGGCAGGTTTGCAACCTCTCTTAGTACAAACCAAAGCCATTCCTTTTGCCCTAATTTCTAAACTGGAGTAACCTTTCATTAGATTCTCAGGCATCCTTCAGAGAGTCCACACTCTCTGATCAATCTTGTCTAGTACAGACCAAATTCTCAAAGTAGTTTTCAAGATTCAAAGAATTCTTAACAATGACGCCTAGAAAATCTTAAAAAATAGTTACCTACCTGCGAAAATGAAAAACTTGCTATTAACCCTATGGTCAATACAACCCACTCCTGCCAATAATTTCCCAATTTGAATTTTTTTTTTAGTTACCCACTTTAATATCATATTGTCTAATTTTTATTTGTGTAACTAACTATTTAGTCATTTTTATTTATGTGACTAATTATTTAGTTGTGTTTTTTACCCGACGATCAAATTAGTCATTTATTTAGTCATTTATAGCTGTGTTGCAAAAAATTAGTAGAATTTAGTCATTTTTAGTTGTCGAGACTAAAAATTTTCACCACATAGTCATTTATTTGCCAAATTCTACTAGTGTGACCTAGCTAATTGAGTAGTGATTAGGTCTCTCTTTTCCACTAAACATTTTGGTGAACCTGACATATCCTACACTTGCACTTACTGATATCATTTATTAGACCTGTAAATGTGTTTAATTAGTTGATAAATTAGATTACACATTTAGGTTGCACATCATATTTTATCTCATACATTTAATATAGAAAACAACACAATTGTAGATCTTTATTGTTGTGGTTACCAAAATCCTACATTTTGGTGACTCAACACATCTTACATTTGCAAGTTTATGTTGTTCTATATCAGATCTGAGTAGTATTGATTTCATTAAACATTTTCTATTAACATATCTTGAATTTGCACTTCTTCATTGTTGTGGTTATCAAAAACCTCACCTTTTTTGGTAAACCCTGCTAGTCTTTCACTTAATGGTCATGATTGCAATCTTATTTCAAATCTTTGCTATGTCAATTATTTGCTAAATCTGATTACTTATTTTTGTAGCATATCATACTTGTTATTTGTGTTTAATTTAGAAAGTAATAACATTCATACATCTATCTATCTTTAAGATTTGAAAGCAAAAACATAAACAAAACTCTCTAAATGCAGACATGTTCTCTTCTTTTCTTCAATCACTATCCACTTTCACTCAAAGAATTGTTCCATCCAAGGCATATGATCATGACTTAGTTCTTCCTATGTCACTATATGATTGTGATACCTCTCCCAAAATCATCCCTACTTGTGAGGGTAGTTTGGTGCAAGAGCATATAATCATCAATATTTTGCATCCTCTTCATGCCAATGCCCTTCCTTTTAGACATGTGGTATTGATGGATGAAGAGTCTCACCTCACATTGAGGAACAGATTACTCTACCTTCTCTTCATTTGGATGATCTTCTTCCTTTGGTTTCATGTTCAAGTCCCTTGGATATCACGAAGGATGTGAAGACCTCTTCTCTTCCTCCTTTGGTTGCATGTTCAAATCCCTTGGATATCACGAAGGATGTGAAGACCTCTTCTTTTCCTCCCTTAGTTGCACGTTCAAGTACCTTGGATATCACGAAGGATGTGAAGAACTCTTTTGTTCCTCCTTTAGTCACATGTTCAATTACCTTGAATATCACTAAGGATGTGAAGACCTCTTCTCTTCCTCCTTTGGTTGCATGTTCAAGTCCCTTGGATATCATGAAGGATGTGAAGACCTCTTCTTTTCCTTCTTTGGTTGCATGTTCAAGTCCCTTGGATATCACAAAGGATGTGAAGACCTCTTCTTCTCCTCCTTTGGTTGCATGCTCAAGTCCATTGGATATCACAAAGGATGTGAAGACTTCTTCTCTTTCTCCTTTGGTTTCATATTCAAGACCATTAGATATCACTCATGATACAATCATAGATACTTCTCTTAATATCACTTTACCTACTATTTATTCTAATTTCCTCCATGGTAGCAATGAATCTTTTGTGAAGGAAGACTTAAAGCTCACATCGGACTCCACACGAATACATGATTACAACAACCAAATCAACAAAATTTATGTTTATGGTTCCCAAAAAGAGCCTGTGAAATCTAAGATTGTTGTACAACTTCGTCCAAACAACCAACTTGTTCAAAATGTGTCGTAGAAACCTAGTTACCATGTGGTTTCTCACACATGAAATATTTGCAACAATAAACAAACACCAATTGTTCCTACTTCTCTTCCACCTTCTCAACCTCTTCTTCCTCCACCAACTCATCTTTCTCAACACACTAAAACGTAATATGATCTTGTCGAGTAGCTCTGCACTACTCTGGCTAAGATCTCACTTTGGGATTTAACGTAAACCTCGCCTACATACCATAGGAGGCTCCAGAAGTCTCTACAAAAGGTGACCATTCTACCTTCTGATATACCAAATGATGTAGTAGCTCTGTCTGATTGTATGCATGCAACAGGTTTGGATATTATCTTTTATCAACATGAGTTACCTCTTATTGAAGTTTAAAATCAATATAATGCACTCATGATTTTGGTCATCATTAATAAAAATGGAATAAAGCATACTCTAATCGATGGCAGATCAGGTCTTAATGTTTGTAGCATAGACTTGTTATGAAAAATTGGTGTAGATACATCTCTCATTAAACTTGATACTCTTTCTATTTGTGGCTTTGATAGTGTTAGTAGATGGTCACTAGGGACAATCACACTACCAATTGAGGTTGGACATGTGACCTTGCCTACTCTTATCCATGTCATGCCTAATTCTTTTTCATATAATCTTCTTTTTGGTAGACTATGGATTAATGCCATGGGGCAGTCTCGTCTACTCTTCATCAGAAATTGAAGTTCAACTATAATAATGCACTCTATATAGTTGAGGGTGATCTGAATATGGATAGTTTATTGCAAGCAGAAGTCTGATATCAACCTCCTGTCTCAAAATCTCTCAACACTTTGATTAACAAAAGTTGACCCACTATTCTCTATTGCTAACAACAGTGATGATCATAATAGTGCTTGGCCTTCGATTGTATTTTTTGGTGACGATTGGAGCTCATTAGATTTTACACCCTCTTTTATTGGGGAATACAAAAGTTCACAATCTAAACCTAAGATCCCAAAGGTGGCTTCAGTTTACTCTACACAATCTATTCCTTATTCTAAACTCACCACTCAAACTTCTTCTACTTCAACAAATTCTCAGCACTCTATTCATGATGATATACCTTGTTCTAATTCATGTCTTGGTGATGATTAGGGTTCTTTAGATTTCAACCCACATGGGCCTGTTAAATCTAAGATTGACCCTCCTCACCTGACATCTCAACACTCAACAAGGATCTGAATTCTGACAAAAGGATTGATCCCCCTCCTCATATCAATTCTACTACTACTTCTCCTTCAACATACGATTATATTTCTCATTTCAACAAAGCTCATAATGTCACCTCTCTTCCTTTGTCTAAATTAGAGACACATTATGGGTCTAGATTCAAAATTCTTTCTAAACATGGATACAATGGAAATGGTTTAGGGTGCATGGAACAAGGAGTTAAGGTTCTTGTGGAATCAACAATGCACTTTTCTAAAGTAGGTTTAGGTTTATGGCCCTCTCCTATGTCTACATCCCCTCAATCATTGTCTAATATCTCTATGGCTCCTTCTATTTAGAAATCAAACTCCTCTCCACAAGAGAAAGGGTTGCTTCCTACTCCAACCGCTTCTTTTCATCTATCTCAACAAGAGCGTATTTTTCTGAGTCTAGTCAAGGGCCGCTTGATCACTTTTCCTCCTCCAACATGCAAAAAGTTTCCATAAAATAGTCAATCAACACTTCCTTTTTGTGCATATCATCGAGTGCTTGGCCACTCCACTAGTGAATGTCGAGCCTTGTGTGACAAAATTCAACAACTTCATGACACATGTGCTCACACCTCCCTTTCTACTATAGCACCTCTTCTTTATTCAAATAACATTCTTCTCTCCACATCATCATGATTGGGTCTCCTTTGTTATAACATCATGCACATTTGTCTTCACATTGTGACAGACTCCACCACTTTTCAATAGCAACATGATTCTCTTTTTCATGGTTATTCAAGTCACCTCAATTGTGATGCTACACTTCTCCCTTTTCGATGGTAAGAAATTGTTTTTGTCCATTGATGGTATCCCTATTTTAAATTTTATTCTCACTCATGCTTCACACTCTACCCTTGGAGATCTCTCTTCTTCTCCTTGTGATGTAGACTTCATTAATCACCTCACTATTGATTTGGCAATTATAGCTCTTGGTTAATTAGCTCATTGCTACGTATGGTGATGCAACCTCATTTCATAAAACTCTCTTTCATGGTTGTTCTCGCTCATACTCTGGGGGGTAGTAGAACAACCTGTTAAAAGGTTAGTCATTCTTCCTCAAGGATCTCTCATCCTCTTACAATTTCCCCTCCTATTTACCTTAAAACATTTGTGTATTACACATGCAAACATTTTAATGGGGGGCATATATATTCCCTATTCACTTGTGCAACCACACATGCACCCTTGTTCATTCATTCCTCTTGAGTTTAGCCTATTGATGTGCCCCCTATAGTGATGTTTTTATAGCACTCCCTGAGGCATGGTTATCAATATGCGCCCTAAGGCATTATTTATTCTTTTCACTCCCTAAGGTGCTACGTTCCCTAAGGCATTAGTGGTTTATGGTCACCTAGCATAACACAACTTTCTAGCATGTGATTTGCATAGTCTATGAGCCACCTAGCATAAGGTAACTTGCTAGCCCGTGTGTTTCATATGACCTTAACCCATGGTCACCTAGCATAACTCAACTTGCTAGCTAGTGTTCGATGAGGGTATCTTGATTTACATGACCCCTAGCAACAGAGCAAGCTAGTTCCAGATTCATGTACTCCTCTTCGTTCGATTTCTCCTTGTCTATTTGTTTGTCTTCTCTCTTTAGTGTAATCGATCGGCTCATTACATTCTTCTATCTCCTTTTTATAATTCCTCTATTTTTGGTTTTCTTTTGGGGATGATGCAAAATATTGAGACATCCTTTCAACCAAGGTCTCTTTACTTTGATTAACTCAAAGTTTTTCTTTTTCATTTTCTTATGTGCTTTCTCACTTTGTGATTACATGATCTTGTTCTTTCCATGTATGCTCTATGCTATATGTATGCTTCATCTATGATCTATGTATTTTTCATGTCTTCCATGTATGCATCATGTCTTCCATGTCTACTTTGTGTCTTCCATGTGCATGCTTTGTGTTTTCCATGTGTCTGCTTTCGTGTTTTCCATGTGTATGCTTTGTGTTTTTCATGAATTATTTGTGTATGCTCCATGTGTACTTTGTGGGTGTTTTATGAATTATGTTGTTTTCTTTGTGCATGTATAACCTCTTTTATCTAAGCAATGTATACTTGTATGATCCTAAGCTTGGGGGATAGCACAACTCTCAAACTTAGTGATATTTTATGGCTTCAATGCCTTGGCAAAGATATTATGTCTTCTATGTACTTTAGCAAGAGTATGAATGTAAGTTCATACCCTCACTAGAGTGGGGGCTATATGTACTATAGGACATTGTATACCCCTTTACAATTTCACTAGGTTTAACACTTGTTGTGGCTTATATGATCACCTTTGTTTACATTATGTAATTTCCAATACTTTTTTGATAAACAAGGCATAATCCTTTGTCACCTAGCACTTGGATAGCCCAAATTAATAGGACTAGGGCACCTGGGCACTAGAGTCCTAGAAATTTGACCCTAACAACTTATATTTCATTATCGGCCTTATGACTTAAGTGATGCACCTTGTCAGCCTCGACTCAATTAGGCCCTCAAAAAGTAATTGAGATGCATATATAAACAAGTATCTCTCACTTATTTACTCCTAATGATCTAATGACTCTCTATGTAATTGCTTTCTAACAATCTCTCCATCTACAAGATCTTTATTTCTATAGGTTAATGTTGCATACTAACCCTTGTTACAGATCTTCAAGGAAGCTCCTTCCACCATTCTCTCCTTGTGGTGATTTGATAGTGACATCATCCCATCAAGGGTTTCATATTCATGGTAACATCTTTCCTTCATGTTTGTTTACATTTATCTTTGATTATTCATATCTACCTTTGCCTGCCTAGGGCACACACTCTTGATCTAATATATGTTGTTGGGGAAGTGGTAACACTTACACAGGGGCTTGATTGAGGCAAGCTCCTATACAACACCACCATTTTCCCTTTTTTATGTGTGTATGTCAAAGATGGAAGATCTGACAGAAACAAGTGATAGAAAGATAAATTTACAAGTGTCAAAAGTGTCTCAAACTTCTGGCAGCCCCAAACCCTAGGACACTAGTGCCTGGATTCCCTAGTCCTCTAGATCTAGGCCATATTTCTAATAGTGGCCCCCGACATCTCTACTCTACTCAGTTCATCTCTCAATTTCTGGGTTTTCAGTCCCAGTAGTTTAGTTACTTCTATTTCATCATACTTCATTGTAAAAACCCTAAATCTAGCCTCCTAACCTCAGCCTTTTCAATTACAACAAAGGGATAGAACCCCCTATAGCTTGGCTCTCCTTCAAGACTATAGTCAAGCTTAATTTGTGCCCCCAATGTTTAATTGGAAGGATTGACCTAGCTAATTAAGTAGTGATTAGGTCTCTCTTTTCCACTAAACAGAACCTTAAATATTGGGGCTTTGATCCTTTTTACTAACTAATCCAAATATTTTTCAAATTCCTCTACCAGCCTTTCCAAATCAGTTTAAAATTCATAATTTTTAACTGATCCTCTTGATTTTTAATATCTATGTCATTGAAATGATTTTCTTAAGCAATCTCTCTACCTTTTTGTCTAACTCTTTCCTAATCTCCCTTCCTAATTTTATCTTTATTATGAGGCTTACTCCCAATAGTATTTTTTTGGTGTTTGATGAATCCCTCATGATATTTCGCCTTATCTTCTTCACGTTTCTATCACTATATTCAAACCCGAGGAGTGGGACATTCTCAAATTAGATGACCATATTTGTAACAACCATGACATCAAAATGGTAAACTTTCATAATCCAAAGCTTGGGTCCACTCTACTTCCCCATATTTCAAAAGAACACTTTTTGGAAGGGGCACTAAGAGATACATTTCAACATAAGTTCTTGCATAGACCAAGAGACCTTTACCATGAAAGGGTCAAGAAATATTAATTATTGAACCCAGCGATCTAGCAATAGTTTCAAAAACTAGTTGGGACCAGAACTCCTGGGGGAGAGCATACATGTGGATCCAAACTAGTGTTGTCAAGGGAATCTCTTTTGAGGGTTTGAAACCAACATGCCAATGCTTCATGAAAAGTCTTACATTCAAATAGAAAAAAGAGCCTCCTCCAAAAATTATATCACAATTTCATTCATTAGCAAAGATGGTAATGAAATATCCTTTTGCATAGTTCAAAATCCCCATTAGGTTTCTAGTTCCTTAAGTTAGGTCGACTGAGTGACCCTAAGGTCTCTCGAGAAACCCTATAGATAAAGATTTGTAAAAGGACTTCAGAGATATGCTAGAACTCTCAACTCTATTTGAGGGTTGAATAAGATGGATAAGGGGCTAGGGAGAACAAGGGAATTGTCATCAAGTCTGGAACTATTGAGAGGAAGTGTATTTCATGCCTTTGTGGGTCATGACCTGGACCTACCAAATTATCATTGGACATGCCATGTTGGCCTGTTTAATTTTGGGCACCTACATATTTGCCCCTTTGGGTATGTTAGTCTACATAGAAGTTATGTATTATCCTCAAAGACTAGCATTGTGGGACCTATACTTAACTTTGTTGTTACCTATGTCACCTCACTTCACCTTGATGACCTTTAAGAATGATAAAAGAAAAACATGATACAAAAGTAAAAATCTAACCTACAAAAGCAAATTGAAGTAAAACAAGGTCAATTTTACATGCAACAATGAAGAGGATAGAAGAGAGAAAGGCAAAAAAAGAGGAAAATGAGTCAAATTGAAACATATAAACAAGTTGCCAATAGAAAGCTAGTGACGAGGATACTATAGGACAAAACCCCTAAAGGATCTACAAGGTATGGCTGACCTTGAGGTCTTTGAGAGGCTTGCTTCTTTATTACTTTAGATATTTTCATTTGCCCCCTTTCATGTGGAGATTTACATGCTTGTGTGTACACTTTGCTTCTTTGGTTCCCTCGATGGAGCTTTATGTACTCAGACACTTTATTTGACACTTATTTACTATGACAACTAGGATTAGCATTGATTTATATATAGTTATAGTTGATGTCTTTTATTTTTCTTTACTACACATGGATGGTTTTGGAATTTATTTATGTTTATTTAATTTTATAGATGTTTATGCTTATACATATATGATGGTATACTCATGCTCTTTTGTGACTTCCTTTAAATATGAGCTAGACTCCTAGTTTTACCTATCTTATGTGCTTGTGCTTTGCTTATTGTTCCTTCTTTTTCTCTCTGTTGGATGTCACCCTCATAGCTTTAAGCTTAAAGTATTCTCTAGCCAAGAGTATGGACATCAATAATTTTCTTTTTTCTTTTTTTCCTTTTTTTGTTTTTATTTTTCTTTTATATCTTTTTTTTCTTGTTTTGTATTGCTTTCTGGAGTTTTGACTCCCTTGATATTTTTGGCCAAGTGAGTAAGGGGCTAGGTGCAACCAAAATGGTAATTGACTCCTAAGACTTCCCTCTTACTGAGGAGAATTAGAGAGACTTGTCTATTAGCTTCTATTGGGTATTGTGGGTTTGAAAACTTGCTTTGTTTAAACCAATTGAATGACATCTGAGACTAGATTTAGTTTAAATCTTTAAGTTAATTTTATTTAGAATTGTTGGGAATGTAAAGGGGTCATTTTAACGATGATTTTAAGAATTTGTGGTTTAGTAAAGACAACCTGTACTATAAACTTTTAGACTCTTTGGGACAAAATTTAAACAAGAGCAAACCACTAATAGATGCAATGATGAACATAATACAATGCATGTTTTTGTTTTTTAAATATATGAGTTTTATGCTTTTTCTTTGCTTTTTTTCCTTTTTTGATTTTTGAACTATTTGCTTTTTATGTTTGTCGGATATAATACATCTTTAAATGGTAGGCATTTATTATTTTATTGAATTCTTCACCCTCCATTATGCATAAGAGATAGGTGTCATTACTGACATCTTCTTTAACCATTTATGAACCTATACAATTTGGTATGAACTTCTAGCCTTAATTGACTCTTTTATCAATTAGATTATTGATTCTGAGTATGAGGTCTCTAACTTTAAATGGCCTATGGATGACATTTTTATTATACTAGTTTCTCACACATGCTAAGTACAAGGCATGCCTTTGCACTACTCTTAGCCTTGTTTGAAACTTTGTAGGGGCAATTTGTATTGGTCCAAAAACAACTTTTAATGACTCTCTCAATTCCTGTGTGGGTTCTAGTTCTTCTTCTTCTTCTTCTTCTTCTTTAGTAATGATCTCAACCATGTGGATGCTCATAGCTAGCTTGATAGGAATGGTTTCTTGATTGAAAGAAGCATAAGATTTTGTTGAGTGGGGATCAAAGGAGAAATCTCTTGTTGTCCATTCCCCTATAGATTTTGAATTCCTAACAATGTTCATGACTTGTTTGGATGTCTCTCCTTTTTCAAAAACTTTGATTGTTGGGTCATTGATCATTTTGATTAAATCTTCCTTATTTTTGGCTTGTTCAATTCTATAAATGCTAAAAGGAGCAGGGTCCTCCTTGATGATTTGGACTTGATCCATGTGGAGGAAATGAACCTTTTGAAATAATGTGGAGGTGATGGCCCTCATCCTATGAATCTAAGATTTTCTTGGAATCATGTTGTAACTTGTTTCCTTAATTATAACACATAATTTAGTAGATAATGTTGTATGACCTATGGTAATAAGAAGGTTGATTTTCCAATGGCGTGAGTGTTGAGATTGTTATGAACTCTGAAGGTGCTAATGTTGTAGGTAATGTGAGATTTATTGTAACCCATCCTTTGGAGGAGAGAAAAAGATATTTTTAGTTGCAACCTCATTGTCAATAATAACACAATTAATATTATAATCATAAACTTGGACCATTAGGTAAAGAGAAAAATCATCTTGTCTAGCTATGTCATTGTTTGCAGGTAACTTTTCAAAATCAAATGTGGAATAATAATGCTTTTTGTTTGGAGTCTCTTGAACTAGGCAGACTAAATCTAAAGCATTGAGGAGAGCATTCTTATGAGTAGGAGAACTTTTGAGGAGGTTTAACATGTGAGAAAAATCTAAATCATTAAGAGTGGAATTTGGTTGCTCTGGTCCTTGGTAGTAAAAAATTTCTTGATCTCTATCCAATTCTACAAGGATTAACACATTTTGATCAAAAGTGCACTTACAATTTTTCTAATGATATCTAGCCTATATTCTTTATCATGTGAATGTAAGAGTGTGTCCACAAATATTTATTGTTGTGCTTTGGGTAGTTTTGAGATGGTTTTGTTGTAATTATAACATGCCTTTGTATTGTGCCCCCTTGTTTTATGATATAAACATTATTTGTCAGGGACATAAGGGCGATGATATGACAGTTGACTTATTCTTGTTATCCCTGTACTAGTGATTTCTGTATTGTTGATTATGCTTTTGGTAATAATTATTGTTGTTGTAGAGATAATTGTTGGCATTAATGTTTTGGTTGATATAATCTATCCCACCATAACCATTATTATATCCTTTATTATTGCTGTTTTCTGTAAGGGGTGTATTCGAAACCTCATCCATTGTTGTGTTTCAATTATTCTTTAAGATTTTGCACAACCACATTTTGAGTGACTAGCCTTCCATTAGGCCCATAGACCTTTCTTATATTGTTAATGATATCTTGGTCAATCCTTAAAGTGGTTTCCAAGGATTTTTGTGTGACTTACAAGGTAACTTTTGGAGCTCTTCTCTTGTATCTGTGTTGAGGGCATGTAGAAAAAGGTCACATAGTTCCTTGTGATCCATATTAGGAGCAATTGTCAAAAAATAGAGGACTTTTGTCCAATGCATGATGAAATGTGCTACTTATTCATTGATGTCTTGTTTCACACTAAGGAATTCCTGAATTCCTATCTTAACAAGCTTATTCATGTCAAATGCTAGAACAAACTCACTTATGAGTTATTAGAATGAATGAATCAATGCCTCAAGGAGGTAGTAATATCAATCCAAAGAAATCCCTTCTAGGGTCTTTAGAAAGATTCTAGCCACACCTCCATCATAGGGGAGGAGTTCCCTTACAATAGTCATATATGCCTCCCTTTTGAAGTTTAGAAGATTTAGGAGAGAATGTGACAATAGGAAACTACAGATGTTAAAGTCTAGGGGCTCTTTCAAGTATTTGAGATAAGTCCATGTGAAGGTGTTTTATGTTGCAGGTGTTGCTCCTGCAAACATGAGTCCCATTGGAGGGATTTGTTGACCTAGTCAGGCTTGGAAGAGAACGTTGGTCTGATATCCAAGCATGGTTGGATATTTTTTTGCACATTTAAAGGTTAAAATCTTGATGGTATTGCATAATTTTGCATTGTGGGTAGCCCACCAGGTTGAGATTTGTATACTTGTTGTTGGGGAGGCATATATGCCTCATTACTCACATTTCAAGATGTTAAAGGGGTAAATGGGAGATGAATGCATGCATGTAAAAACAAGATCAAAACCCTCTTCCACAATAACATTTAAGGACAAGATTGAGCTAAATCATAACCAAGGAGAAGGTGGACTCAGCTACAGATCTTGTGCTCCTGATTTGCTATGAAAGATGAGATTTAACCAAGATTTTTACCAAACCCTACATTAAGTGCAAGTAAAACACTAGTTATGAGATAATCAACTTCTAACAGATGGTCAACAATAGAAATCTAGAATCTAGAAGTGCAGAGATGGCTAGTGAGATGTCAAAACCTATCTCTGGAAAGATGAGGTGTCAAAGGACAAATTCAGTAACCACCCAAGTCTAGAAGTGAGAATCCACCAGAGGTCAAAATTGAGAATATGCTACAAATGATGCTCAGAAACTAGATCCAGAACCTAGAAGCCCTATAGGATAGGGTTCCAACTGCTCAAGTCTTTTCGGAGAGATATTCCAGAATAGTTTTTAAATCTTGAAACCTTAATTCCTACACTGTCTTCCTATAGCTACACTTTTCCTAAAATTTGTACATGTAATCTGCAGAAAAAATGACAAGAGAGGGGTTTGGGTGTTGTGGTGTTTAGGGATTTGCCTCAATCAAATCCTAGGTTAGAATTTAAGCTTTCCCAACACCATTGTTAGAGAGAGTGTGTCCTTGCAAGACAGGCTAAAGATAATGTCACCTTGGAGGTGAAGTCCTTAGGAGGATGAAGATGCTTCAACTCATAAGGAGATGGATGATGATGCCAAATCTACAACAAACACACAAATCTACAACAATAACATAATGAATGCCTTGAATTCTCTTTGCTCTAATATCATAAGTTCACTATATCTGTATATGTTCAAAATGAAGTCAAAAACTCACATATATATGATTTCCTAGTAGTATTCACAAAATTAAATCACAAAATCTGACAGAGAGGAACATTTTTAAAGGTCCTAGGCCAACATCACATTAATTCACCTCGACCAATTAGGGAGGCCTTGGACGGTTGGAAGCCAAGTCCAAGGGCCCAAATTAGGTCAGGGATAAGTTAAATGAAGGGCCCAAGGTCCCAAATTCACATGGGTGTCGGGCCCTTTTCTCTGGGATGATCAATTATAATGTATAATGAAGCACATGGGACCTAGGAGCTAAACTAGGGGATAAAAAAGGCATATGTCCACTTTTTACTCCATAACACAAGAGTAAACATTGAGGTAGGGGGTAATTGAGTTACCCCTAGCTTTGATTATTTTTAGCAATAGTAAATAGGTTTTCATGTAATCACCAACTTGGTGACCTAGGCCTTCGTCAACTTTGTTTAGGAGAGGTTGCTTCACACCTCTATTCTACTCTACACTCTTTTCTATCAACTAGGGTGGATATGAGGTATTTTGGTGTTACACTCTACTCTGCACTCTTGCATCTCACCACCTTTAGGTGGGTTGTTTTACAATGGGGGTTGGGTGGCCCTATTAGTTCCTTGTTCTAGAAAGTTTTTTGACAACAATTGGTGTGCTACAAACATTTCAGTTTGGTAGGCTACGTGGAGGGCTTCCTGAGCCACTTGAGCCTCTTCTAGATTCCTTTCTATGTGGATCACCTCATTGTCCATTTCGGTGGTTGTGTCCTTATAGCTCATGATAGAATGATCTCGTTGATGGATTTATGATTAAAAGAGCACTTGTGTGCTCTAATTTTATTTGGGTTGGGTGAGTACAATATCTCGACTCTAGGCTAGGTTGTCAAAAGTTATGAAATTGTGTGGTTCTTTATGACCACCATCCAATTCAAAATCTTTGTAATCAAAATGATTAGAAATTGGCACCAACAAGTCTAGAAAAAGATATTTGTTGAATGTGGGGGTAAAAAGCTCACTAGAGGGGACCTTCCCTTGATCTCTGTCTAATTCTGACATATTCTTCAAGTATCAAAGATAGTATATAATAATAGAATGGATGTAGAGAGAGAAATGGAGATGGAAAGAAAGAAAAGCACAAAAAACATTCAAACAAGCTCGCCTAGAAAGATTTTCTAGTTCGTGTTAGGTTCACCAAGATATGTGATATATAAAATATGACCTACTACTATTGTGCATAGGTGACATATCACACGTCATGCACAATACCACTATGTCTCTAGTGAGAGGGCAATTCATTCTTGCTCTCAAGGCAACAACTAATGAAGTAGGGGAGGGATTACCCTATTTTCCTTTTCTAGAGGGAGAAAGGTCCTATGAGCAACAACGGGGTTCAAGATTTGATCAGGTTGGTACCTTATGTGGGGGTTTGATGATTTTTGTTGTTAAAGTTGATGCAATGAGTTTGTAATGGTGTGGTTGTTGTGATCCTTATATGACTAGGAGGGTCATTTTATCTGAGTATATTTAATTTGTTAGTTGTAAATAAGTAGAATGTATTCAACCTTCATTCTTCTAACTTGATTAATTCCTCTAGAAGCGTGATTTCCTGGCACATAACTCCTCCTTTGGTAACTTCACTCATTTGCAATTTAAATTTCCCTAAGGATCTACACTTGCTCTCGGGCTTGATCCTCAATGGGTTCTTTTCAGTTTGGTCATTTAGTCCTGACTTCTCCCAAGACTACTACAATCCAATCCTCTCGAATTTTAGGACACATTGGCATAAGATTCCTAGTGAGGAATTATAAAGGGGATTTATGGATGTGTTAGCGTTAGAGATCTAACTTTATTTGTTGTTTGATGTATTGGGTTTGATTTTTGTGTTGGATTTGATCTTTGTATGTTGAACTTCATTTTTGGTTTTTGGTTTTCATGTAGCTCGTGTTATGATTGAAGGCTTTCTCTTCTTTCATTTTTGTCATTTTACATTTTGAGTTTTGATGAATTTTCTAAATGCAATTAAATTTATATGCATACAAAAATTAAATTATTCTATGTTTTTGTATTTTCCCCATATTGAAATGAGATTTAATTAACTACTTGCATAAAGTAAACTTTTTCTATATGAATGCATTCTATATGGCTTTTCCTACAAATGCAATGTATCTACTATTTTTTTGTGTTTTTTCCATTTTCTTGGAAAGATCTACTCTATGAAAAATAAATACAATGTAAACAATTGGAATTTGAAATTATTGAAACCAAGAAACTTTTAATCTAACCAATAAAAAAAAGCAAATGTTACTTCTTTGGAAAAGACAGATTTTCTAATTACTAATTAAATCAAAAGATTTTTCAAATGCAATTACACCGAATAATGGATCCTATAACAACAAAAGGTTTCAAGAAGCTTTTTGGAGATGCCCATGTGGCGAGCATCCTCAGGTGGTCTAGCAACTGTATCCTTCCTCTGCAACAGTGGGATCCCCTTCCTTGATGGCAAGGGAAAGATAAGGATGCTCTAGATCTAAGTAAATTGGAGATTACTGGGATGGAAAGAAAAGCTTTGAAGATTCAAAACATGAAAATGAAAAGGCACACATAATCATATATGAGCATAAAAATGTTGGTGAGGGGTGCTATGCAATAGAACACTAAACCCTAGAAGGTGATTCAATCCTATCAGAGAGGCAGAGAATGAAAGCTTCTTGCAAGGAAATATCTATGGTGCAACAATGGACAACCTCCTATCTAGAAAGTTGGGAAAAGACACTTATGTATTGTAGTAAGCATAGATATGTTGTGGGGGTTGTTAAAGAAAAGAATGCAAAATAGGCAACCTCTTTGATACTAAAGGCAAGGGGGGCATTTATAGGTTGGTGTAGCATCTTTACTATGTCTAGTAAACTTGGTGGCATTCACACAATTCAGAGGAAAAACCTAACTGAATAGTCCACTCAGACCTTTGGAAAGACCTTCATTGAATTATCGACCAGGGCTAGTAAGCTTGTGATGGCACTAACACTGTATGTGCATTCAAATATTCAGACCACCTAACTCATCCTAATATAGTGCTACACTTGCTAGGAAATCTCAAAACTATATAATAGTAAGGAAAGTAATGCTAGTACTATTGCTACAGATGCATACAATAAAAGATTGTAACTATTTTCTGTCAAGGAATGAATGCTTAAAGGTTAACTTAATAGTGATAATCTAAACATACACCCTACACTCTGGAGTACAACAAGTTGAAGCAAACTAGAATATCTTGAAGAATCTAATGCATTTATGAATTGACTATTATAACAAAAGTAAACATACAAGAATGAAGTGAGGGACAATTACATCAAGTGGCCCTTGCTCAAGTGATTGTCTCCACTGATCTAACTCAAATCTAGTTTCTCAGATTGACACAATCATACTAATTCCAATTCATTCATTGCACAATCCCTACACTATCAAATAAGATTTTGCTGGCAGATTTATTCATGCATTCATCATCAAAAACATAAACATTATTTGTGTAACTAACTTGGATAAGATCTGATAACTATATCTGCGATCAAACAATCTACTTCAAACTAGAAAACTTAAACTACCTCAACCACCAAGCCATACATATAGGCACGGGGGAGTTTATTAAAATAGCGCCTCTTAACTGAAATCATAAATCACCTCTCTACATACCAAAGTGTGATAAATGCCAAGTAACTAATAATTGAAAAAGAAAGAAAGAAGAGTTCAAATGAAATTGAGACTCTTGTTGTAATAGAACTAGAACATGGACTGGCTGAATCAGTCACATTAGACTCCTGACTACAACAAAATTCTTTCCCTTCAATCATCTTTATTAATTGTCATCACGATGCATAATTATCTTCATCAAGTTCCTCCATGTTGTAATTGATGCGCTTAGTTTAGTTTGGAACTCCCCTGCTCTATTGTCTAGGAACTCTTTGGCTACGGGTTGCGCCTTATAGTTGCCACGAGCTACAGACCATCTTCTTCTGCAAGAGGTAGTTCACAAAACATGCACACAATACTAACGATCATAGCCAAGCACAGATATCCTTTATAATACATACATTCCCACACATAATCATGCAATATTTGTCATATTATAACCATATTTCCATATACTTAATAATCATGTTCAAGTTTGCATAATGAACATAAGAGATAGCATAATGTAGAAATATGTGTAAGATAATGTCTGAGAATGTCTTTGAACTTGCATAAAACCATAAGAAAACTAGCTAATAACTAAACCCATCATTTCCCCCCAACTACCCATTTGCTTGTCCTTAAGCAAATTAACTAGGGCTAGAGGTTGTAGTGCAAAGTGATCTCCCTAAATTTTGTAATAGCATCCACTCCTTCAACCTGTTCCCCATAAAAGCCATTATGATATGCCAATCTGTTCATTCTAGTAACCTCTACCTTCTCACACTTCACATTCTTCGTCCTTGTCCAATGTGGCACCGGGTACAGAAGCATTGGAGACTAGAAGGTAAGTGGTACCCATTCAAGTCCCTGTCCTCTGGAAATATCCATATATTTATGTACTCTTTTAAACATGGCCATAAAATTATGAATAGAGTGGGGTTCTTTTCTTTGAAACTCAGAGGTTAAACTATTCCATTTGTCTTGCACAAACTGATAATAATGGTGGATGAGTCCAACAGTTAAATGTTGCATTCTCTCATAATCCTGCAGTCTCAAGCTCATGATTTTCCTGCCTACACCTTTATGATCTAGAAGTTGTTTCCATTCTCCAATGACTAAGTCAGGGGTTTTAGATTCTCTCCTTATTGGAAGAGCAATTGATTTTTCTCTCTCCATATATGCTTTCATGATTTCACCCCTCAACTTCTCATTTTTGAAATAGGATGCAAGTGCCCTCAATTGTAAATCCCCCACAAAACATAATGGGTTCCATTCTACATCTTTACGCACAACATAATTATGCAAATAGTACTCACATAACTGATCCTGTTCTTCTGGTGTGGCATCAGCAAAAACTTTTAGAAAAGTCATTTTTCCACTCATAGCAATTGGCTTGTTACTAATCAACTTACTAAATTGAAAGCTTAAAAACTTTTCCTGTAAAAACAAGGCATATGTTATGGTTAGAGGTTTTCATTTAACAATTTGGGTAGCTTTATCTACTACCTCTTCCATCCTGACTGCTAATCTTCTCAATTCAATATCCTTTCTCTTCAATGCCTGAGTATGCTCTGCAATCATTACTTCTTTTTCTTTCTTCCACTCCTCCTCTTGTTTAGAAAAGTTTTCAGTAACTTTCCACAGTTGATAACCCAAGGACATGATTGTATGACAAGTTCAGGTTTTTATGATAGGGGGTCTCTTTTCCTTAGCTACCAATTCCTTATTTCCTGCTACAACTATTGCTAGTTCTACAAGTATATCTAATTTTGTCCCTTGTCCATGAGTATTGAGTTTTTCCTCCAACTCCTGAATTTTGCCCTCTCTTTCCTTGTCCCTTTTCTCATATGTTTTGACCAGTTCCTCCAACTATTTGATCCTTTCAAAAGCTTCCTGTAATTCTTTTGTGACATTTCTTTCTTCAAACAATAATTCTTCATCTCTTAAAGACTGTTCATCACCACCCTCTGTGGATTCATAACCCTCACTGTCAGGGTTATCTGGGGTTTTCTTTCTAGTTTTCTTAGCAACAAAAATATCCTCTGACTTTGATTTAGAGCTGTTGGATATATATCATTTCCTTTTTATGGGAACTTGCACATTTTTAGTCACATTGGCCTCTTGTTCATGGTCAGTTTCCACTGTCACAACATCTTCTTTTTCTTCTCTTGGCTTCTCAACACCACCCCTCATAACACCTTTCCTCTTTAGGTGGTGTGGGTTTCTTCTTCGGCCTTTTTGAAGGCACAGAAGAAGAACCACCTTTCTTCTTTCTAGTTTTGGTGTTCTGGTGTTGGGTGTTTTACTAGAAGATGGGGTTTGATATACCTCTTCTGCTATAGGTTGATCAAATGCTGCATGTGGTAAATTTGGCACATCTTGCTCCCTTGTTTCTCCCTTGTTGTGGGTAGGTGAAGAGTAAGTGTAACAGGAGGAGTTTCCCTTAAAGATGCAACAGGTGACTCTATATTCCCTGGTATTGTTGGCACCTCAAGAATATCATTAATATTTCTACAATTCAAAAATCTTTCCTAGGGAACCTGTGGGTACTGAACCCTAAGGCTACTTTTCACTAACAAGGTAATGAAACAATCATACGTTAGAGATAACTTATTTGACTTCTACTGGTATTCATATCCCATTCTTTTTAACAAATTATACAAAAAATTGGGTACATTGACTATTTTGTTATGGTGAAGGTGACTCAACAACTTAAGATGCACAGTATTTAAAAGGGATTGTCTACCATCACAATTAATGTACTTAATAATATGAACAACACAAGAAGCCCATACCTGTGGAAGTGATAATCTCTTAGTACCTTGTGACGTTGAGTCCAAGTGCTCCACTGCCTTGTTGAACTCATCCCTGGTAGCTACTGCATCTACCTTGACAAGGAATTCTTCTCCATTCCTGGGTAGACCAGACACTTCTACAATTGTAGCCTCTGAAGCATCCACTTTCAAACCCTTAATAGTGGCTTCATCATGGTGTAATGTGGTTGCAAATTACCTTGTCATGCCTTCATCATATTCCGTGAGATTCAAAAAATAATTGAGCCATCCTGCTCTTGTAAAAATTGGAAAGGCTAACTGGTCTTCCAATATTATCTGATGTCTTGTTGGTTCCCTTCTAATAAGATCACCCCCATGCTGCCAATTTAACTCAAATTCAAAATTTTCACAACCCTCGGGTTAACCCTCTGTTATACTTGCATGCACTTCAAATTCAACAACCCTCTGTTCAACCCCCTGTTATACTTGCATGCACTAAGCTTGAACTAGCCTAAACTGACTCGGGATATTAGGAAGTTGACAAGACAAAAGGTTATAGATGCAAGAAGGACAAAGGAAAAAGGTTGTATCTGTCTGCATTTTGGTGGCAAACAAAAATTTTATTTTGAACATATACTAGCTCCCTCCCAACTAAAATATGGAAGTGACCTCACTTCAATACTTGTACAATATGGAGGGTAATGATTTCAAGAATATGGAAATAAGATTAATAATGAGAATTATGTTGAATTAAATGTGAGCACATATAGAATGTATCGAAAATCTATGTTAATAATGGAAAGTTAGTATGCATACCTATTGAGGTGAAGTGAACGGAACTCCACACAAGTGTAGCTTTGTGAAATGTGTCCATAGCATGAATTTGATTGGATGTGGAATCATTATTATGGGAGACGAAGTGAATGACACGTTGGCACGTGTGAACAAGTTGAGGAAGCTTACATGCTGTGATAGGATGGATGGTAGCTGCATGCGCTGGAAAAGTGGTGTAAATGCTGAGAAAGTGCAATTAACTCAGTGCAAAATTTAAATGTTCTGGCAGATAGTTATTGCATGTACCTTCATCAACAAGTCTCGAAGTGAATTGTGGCATCTTTTATTTTGCTTGCTACAAGTCCCTATAGCATATTGAAACTATCTCCATGAATATTGTGGTACCAGTGTTATGTGTACATGTGAAGAAGGTTAAAGAATTATGCCTAAGGGACCTCAGGAGGTGAGCTATGTAGCTCATCTGCTGAGTCACTGTGAGAATTGGTAGTGTTTGCTGCTAAGTTTATGTCAGTATCAGAATTAGGGCTTGGACCATAGCAATGCATTAGAGAAAGAAGAAAATCATCCCATTTTGTTGGCTTTGTGTATAACTTCAATCTGTGACCATTAACTAGCAATGAGAATCTGACTGCATCTATGGTTCGCAATTTAACCGCTCCATTAGGGAATACCTATTGTATTTCATAGGGGCCTAACCATCTAGACAATAGCTTTCCCTTATAATCTTTGTATTTGGAGTTATGTAATAAAGCCCAGTCACCCACATGGAATTATTTGGTCTTGATAAACTGATCATGCAATTTAGTCCTCTATTTTTGAACTATCTCTGTGTGATGGATAGCCTCCATTCTAATTTCATCTAGCCCATTTAGAATATGTAGCCTCTCCTTCTATGTTGCTATCAAGTCCATGTCAAGTGCTACTATTGTCCTTAGTATCTTATAGTCAAATTCAATTGGCAGAACTGTTATTTTGCCATACACTAATTCATAAGGTGTAAAGCTTGTAGTTGTTTTCCATGTTGTCCTGTATGCCCACACTGCTTCTAGTAATCTAGTTGCCCAGTCTTTTCAATGAATTTGTACTATTGTGGTTAGAATGTTTTCAATCTCTCTATTTGTAACCTCCACCTGCCCATTGGCTTGGGGGTGATAAGGTGTTGACTTTTTATGTATGATTTCATACTCTTTAACCAATGCAGAAATGAGTTCAGAAGTGAATTGGGGACCTTGATCAGTTATAGTTTCTCTGGGTACTCCATATCTAGTAAAGATGTCTTCATACAAGAACTTGGCTACATGTCCATCTCTTGCAAACTTTAATATTTTGACTTCAACCCACTTTGTCAAATAATTTGTACAAACCAAAATATATTCCTTGTTATTAGATGCTGGTGAAATTGTCCCAATGAAGTCTAGCCCCCTATTTGTCAAACGGTGCTAGTGCCATCTATGGTTGTAAAGGCATCTCATATGTCCTTGTTGGTCTACCCATTCTCTGAAATATGTCACAACTCCTTGTATACTTGATTGAATCCTTATGAAGAGTTGGCCAATAGTAGCATGTTGTTAAGATTTTAAATGTTGTTCTTTTGGCTGCAAAGTGGCCTCCACAGGGCTCATCATGGAAAGCTTTTAGGATGTGAAAGACCTCATCCTCTCTTATACATCTCCTCATAATATGATCTGGACCAGTGTAGAATAGATAACCAGCAACCTAAGAGTATGGAAAGTTTTTATGCACTAGTTGCCTCTTTTCTCTAGGAGAGAAATGTGATGGTATCTGCCCTAACACTAAGTAATTTGCAATGTCAGTAAACCATGGTGTGTGTATATTTAGAGCAAACAAATGCTCATCTGGAAAAGAGTCATCTTCAACATCCTCTTCTAATTGTGTAGGCAATCTAGACCAAAAATTTGCCACCACAGTAGCTTTCCTAGGCTTATCCATTATTGTTATATCAAACTCCTGTAGTAAGAGAAACCATCTAACCAATCTACCTCCAACCATAGGTTTGTTCATTAAGTACCTGATTGCAGTACGATCTATGTGGATAAAGACTAGATATCTAGTGATGCAATGCCTAAACTTGTTAATGGCATAGACAACTGCTAACATCTCTTTCTTTGTGACAGTGTAGTTAAGTTATGCTCCTTGTAATTTCTTTCTGATATAATGGATAGCATACTCCTTATTCCCTTCCTTTTGTCCCAATATGTAGCTTCTATAACAAAATCAGAAGCATCTGTGTGTATGTGGAAAGGTAATGTCCAGTTTGGTCCTCTCAAGACAAGTGCTTGAGTCAAAGTTGTCTTAAGTGTCTCAAAAGAGTGATGACATTCTATGGTCCAGTGAAATTCTATGTCTTTTGTGAGCAGAGTAAATAAAGGTGCTATAATTTTGTTGAAGTCCTAAACGAATCTCCTATAATAGCCTACATGGCCTAGAAATCTCCTGACATCTTTTTGTTTCTGTGGCATATGAAGTGTAGAAATTATCTCAATTTTATGGGGATCCACTTGAATTCCTCACTTGATATAAAATGTCCTAGAACAATCCCTTGAGTCATCATCATAAAACATTTCTCGTGACTCAATGATAGATTGTGTTCTTGACATCTTTTTAGAACTTTCTCTAGATTGTTGAGTGTTATTTCATATGTTTCTCCATAGGTAGTGAAGTCATCCATATAGATCTCCATGGAATCATGACCATAATATAAGAAGATACTTAGCACTGCCCTCTGGAAAGTGGTTGGGGCATTACATAAACCAAAGGGAAGGACAAAATAAGCATAAGTACCCCAAGGGCATGCAAATGTAGTCTTATCCTGATCTTCTGGAGCTATCTTTATCTGGTTATAGCCACTAAATCCATCTAAGGAGAAGTACTTTTTACCTGTCAGGGAATCAAGTACTTGGTAAATGAAAGGTAGTGGAAAAATGATCCTTTCTAGTGGTTGTGTTTAGCTCCCTATAGTCCACACATACCCTCCATTTGCATCCTTTCTTAGGAACAATGACTAAAGGTGACACCCATTGACTGTCAGAGATAGGGTAAATGAAGCCTGCATCAAGTAATTTTTGTAGTTCAGTTTTAACTATTTCTCGTAAGGCAGGGTTCATTCTCCTTTGAGGCTGTCTAATTGGATTGAAACCATCATTTATGTAGATCCTATCCATGCACAGGTCTGGATCAATTCCCTTCATGCCATTGTAGTCCCATACAAAGGCTGATGCATGTGCCTGCAGCATAGTGTTCAAGGAATTTTGTTGTTCTTCAGTTAGGGCATTGTTAACATTCAACATTTTACTTGGCATGATTTCCAATGTTTTGGAAGCTGATTGCACAGATGGAAGATCATATCCACTGATGTTGGGAACACACTCCTGTGGTAGTAAAGAGTGGAAAAGTTGGGATATTTCTTCTGAGGAATTTATAGGTAAAATGTTTTGCAGTGGATCTTGTAGACATGCCAGACAATCTTGTTGCTACGGGTCCCCCTACTACAATTATTCTATATAATGTGGTCAATTAAGTCATCCTCATCTTGTTTTGCCAACAAGGGGTTGCATTCAATGGTCATGAGAGTTTGCAGGGAATAGTTTTCTTCTTCTTCCAAGGTAGGCCGTATAACTTGCTCTAGATTCTAATGAGGTTGGGCTGGTGGATAGAGGACCAATTTCTTGGTTATAGTTCCATTTGATATTATCATGATCCTAGACCTACAACCTATGAATGCATCAGTTGTTGCTAACCATGGTCTTCCTAAGATAAGTGGATATCCTGCAAGGTTAACCTTTGGCTGCAAGACTATGAAATTTGCAAGATACTCCCATGAGTCTAATGCTATGACTATGTCTTCAATGATCCCTTTAGGTTTTACTGTGGACCTATCTGCCAACTGTAAAATAGTTGGTGTAGGCCTGAGATTAGGTAGCTGAAGTAACTATATTGTTTCCTTAGTCATGACATTAATGGTTGCCCCTAAGTGAATCAAGATATTTTTGATGAACGTCCCATTTATCTTAACATCCACTATTGGACTACCAGGGTCTATGTATTTAGGGACAGTTATATTCCCTAGCATGATATCAACAAGGTTCCCTATGACATGGACTATCTGAGGATCCTTCCTTTTTCTCACTAGCTTTTTAAGGCAAAGGTCCCTTACTATTTTGGTATAAATTGGGATATCCTTAGTAGCTTGAATGAGGGGGATTTTGATACTGACATTCTTGAGTTGTCCCAATAGATCTGTCTCAACTTGGGTATGATGTTTTGTAATGGCTAAATGCTCAGGGAAAGGAGGCTCTAGACTTGAGATAGTCTGATTGACCTGATTTGACTCAGACTCTAGAGGTGAATTATCTAAAGCTTCAGCTATGGGTTCTTCATCCACCATTTCAGTGATTTGGGGGGATGAAGGCCCAGCTGGTGTTTTCCCTAACCTGAGGTGGACATCACTCACCTCTACCCCATAAGTGGGGTATTTAATAGCCTCGTTAGTGTATTCATGTTGGACAAGCTTATTATTGGGGTTAGGTGTAGGTTGGGCAAGCAGTTGTAGTGCTCTTGGTGGCTGAGATGTTGGGTTTGATGGATTACGCATAAGAGCCTATTGTTGTGGCTGAGAAGGTAGCAAAGGTTGTGGGTAATTCATATTTTGGTTTTTCCAATGTTGTCCCTTTTGCCATTATGGCTGCCATTGATTTTGATGTACTGGCCATTGAGGATTATAATTGGGACCTTGGAAATTTTATTGTGGCCATACATTTGGTTGCTACTGGTTCCAATTTTGCTGAGGGTTTTGCCATTGTTGGGGTTTTGCCATTGGTTTTGGGTATTTGGCCAAGGCTGGGGATTCCAACTAGAAAAACTATGATTACCAACTGGAAATGATGTATTAAAACTTAGAGCGTCTTGTGGCATACCTTGTCTTGGTTGCCATGGCTTCCTTTGTACAAGATAGAATAGCTTCCCATCTTCACTTTCAAATGGTTGAAAATGTGGTTTCTCTTATTTGTCTTTTGTAATACTAGCCACCCTTTTACACTTACAATTAGCTTTCCTTTGTCTGCAATTGGGGCAGTATTTAGTAAGTATTGCCTCAACCTCTTCCTACTTCATTTTCAAATGTAGAGTGTCCAACTAAGTAGCTAGGTGACTTATAATATCTTCTTTCATGTTGGTCAGTAGGTTGCTCAACTCCACCCTTGAAATTGAATTAGGTGTCTTGCCAATGGTAGATGTTTTTCCCCCTTATCTTCTTGGTAAAGGACCTTGAGTAGATTCTGCAAACTTTGTAGATATCATCAAAGGGTAATTGAGACACATCTCCTACCCCAATAAGATTAAGGGCATCCATGCAATCATCATTGACTCCTCTCCAAAATACAAGCTTCAAGGATTCATCTAAGAGTCAATTTTGTGGGTTTTTCTTTAAGCATAATTGGAACCTTTCCACATAAGCTTCCAATGGTTCATCCTCTTTTTTATTCATCCTAAAAATCTCATCTCTTCTTCTATCAATGCCTTTGCAATAATTTTGGTACTTCTCTAAGAATTGTGTTTTCATTGTGTTCCAATCTGGAATAGCATCTTTGCCCAGTCCCATAAATCATCTCAAAGCAGCATCCTTCAAAGTAGCAAGAAATAGCTTGAGCCTATGAGCATTAGTTGTGTAGTCATAGCTTCTACACAGGACATCAAAATCGAACAAGAATGTATCCGGATCCTCAATCACCAAACCATAGAAGACTGGCAATACTGAAGGATGTATATTCTTCAAGGCATCAGCCCTCTCTTGGTTGGTGATTGGAATTCAAAAGTCCATGTTCTAGTGGATCATCCATTGCATCAACCATTGTTAGGAAGGTCCTTTTTGTATTATCAGTAGATGTTGATGAGAGGGAAAATTCTTCTTCAGTAATGCCCTCACTCTAAACAATATAGTCACCAATATCTACTCTAGCTTGTTAGTTTGAAGGGAGAAACCTTCCCAAAGTGTCTCTCTGCCTCTGCATACAATAGGTATGACTTTGTATAGCAATGACTCCTGCACAATGTTAGTAAAATGTTTTGGTATTGGCACGATGAAATCTAAGTATCCTATTATCTAAAAGCAAAATGTTTAAACTAGGAAAGCTTGGAAATAACATGAATTGATCTCTAAAAGTAGCACCATCCCTAGCAGCGGCGCCAAAAATGTAGCGTTAAACTTGGTGGCAATCACACAATTCAGAGGAAAAACCTAACTAGACAGTCCACTCGGACCTTTGGAAAGACCTTCATTGAATTATCAACTAGGACTAGTAAGCTTGTGATGGCACTAACACTGTATGTGCTTTCAAAGATTTAAACTACCTAACTCATCCTAATACAGTGTTACACTTGCTAGGAAATCTCAAAATTGTATAAAGGTAAGGAAAATAATGTTGGTACTATTGCTATGGGTGCATACAATAAAAGACTATAACTATTTTCTATCAAGGAATGAATGCTTAAAGGTTAACTTAATAGTGATAATCCAAACATACACTCTACACTCTGGAGTACAATAAGTTGAAGCAAACTAGAATATCTTGAAGAATCTAATGCATTTATGAATTGATTGTTATAACAAAAGTAAACATATAGGAATGAAGTGAGGGACAATTACCTTGAGTGGCCCTTGCTCAAGTGACTATCTCGACTGATCTAACTCAAATCTAGTTTCTCTGATTGACACAATCATACTAATTCCAATTCATTCATTGCACAATCCTTACAATATCACATAAGATTCTGCTGGAAGATTTTATTCATGCATTCATCATCAAAAACATAAACATTGTTTGTGTAACTAACTTGGAAAAGATCTGGTAACTATATTTGTGATTGAACAATCTACTTCAAAATTGAAAACTTAAACTACCTCAACCACCGAGCCATACATATACGCATGGGAGATTTTATTAAATCAAGGTCTCTTAATTGAAATCATAAATTGCCACTCTCTACATACTAGAGTGTGATAAATGCCAAGTAACTAATAACTAAAAAAGAAAGAAAGAAGAGTTCAAATGAAATTGAGACTCTTGTTGTAACAAAACTAGAACATGGACTGGTTGAATCAGTCACGTTAGACTCTTGACTGCAATAGAATTCTTACCCTTCAATCATCTTTATGAATTTTCATCATGATGCATAATTATCTTCATCAAGTGCCTCCATGATGTAGTTGTTGCGCTTAGTTTAGTTTGGAATCCCCCCTACTCTGCTGTCTAGGAACTCTTTGGCTACGGGCTATGCCTTACAGTTGCTGCGGACTACACTTCATCTTCTTCAACTACATGATTTAGTTCACAAAACATGCACACAATACTAACAACCATAGTCAAGCAAAGATATCATTTACAATCCATACATTCCCACACATAATCATGCAATATCCATCATATTATAACCATATTTCCATATACTTAATAATCAAGTTCAAGTTTGCATAATGAACATAAGAGATAGCATAATGTAGAAATATGTGTAAGATAATGTCTGAGAATGTCTTTGAACTTGCATAAAACCATAAGAAAACTAGATAATAACTAGACCCATTAGTTGGAAGCTTCACAATTTGGCGGAGGTGATTGGGAGAAAATTAGAGAGCTGATGGATAGAGGATTGAAGAACTAATTGAGAGTCAAGAGGAAAGGAGAATTAGTCGGCAGGAGTAATGGCTCAGTCATAACTAGAAATAACTCTTAATCACAAGCATAAATGGTGGTAAAATGGCTAGAACTAAAGTAATTACACATCTCAAAAAGATGATAGGGTTGCCCCTTTCAGAGTTTAGGTTGCTTCTTTTACTAGGGTATGTCATTCAGGTGACCCTACAACTAAAGTCAAGTTGCTCTATTGACCCTAGGATCTCTCAGGTGATCCTATGGTCTCTCAAGTCACCTTATAACTAAAGGTTTACAAAGAGACTTTAGAGATGCGCAATAACTTGGAACTTAGTTCGAGGGTTGAACAAGATAGATAAGGGCTAGGGAGAACAAGGAAACTATCATCAAGTCTAAAAATGTTGAGAGGATATATATTTCATGCCTTCATGGGTTGTGAGATGGACCTACTAAATCATCATTGGACATGCCATGTTAGCTCGTGTAATTTTGAGCACTTACAAAGCGCAAAAATATAATCCCTCTAAAGGAAGTTGCATTCTAGGAAGTCAACACATGTGACTTCTTCCATGCAAAGAGTCCACATTCTTACAAAATTCTTAAACATCAATATTAATGATAAGGAAATTCTTCATAACTGACATGCATTGATTTAGAGAGCTTCTAGGTCGACCCATTTTTTGTTTACCACTAGCTTCCAAAAGATCATCAATCTCCTTATCACGAGGAGAGGATCCAGAGCCAATAGGCATATTTCAAAGTTTGAGGGGGGAATAGAACACCCTCTATCTTAACCCATTGAAAAACTAGAAGAAGATTAAAAAATAGAGATCCAGAAATATTGACAAAAACCAAAAGCTTGAAAGTTACCAAACTCTAGCAGAGTACATTTTCCTCCCCTTCTTGACATCCATGAATTAATATTACTTAATCATGAAAAATTAGAGGTCTTTAATAATTTTATTTTACTTTAGAACTATTTAAGAATTAATTTATTTTATTTACTTAAAGTAAATTTTTTATAGTTTTTTAGTACTTGCCTTTAGGCAAATACTATTCTAATCAAAATTGTCTAATTAGTTATTAATTGTACCTTTTTACAAATTAGAAATTAGATATTTTTCTAGTTAAAATAACTACTAATCTTTTGCTAAGTTAAGATGCGAACTTTTTAAGTAAAAATATTTATAGACTAAATTATTACCAATTTGATTGGTTAATATTTTTTACCCTTTATTCTCATTAACTAATAACTTTTAATTGTTATTCTAGCCTTCACGTAAATTGAGGAAATAAAATAATAATTATATAACAATACTTGTTAATTGGGTTTGAAAGGGAAACCCACTAAACATAAATAAATACACATATCAAAATGTTTTTTTATCTTGACTATATCAAGTGACTCTAAACTCTATATCGATCCAGCCAGATTTTAAGTTTCTAGCATATTATAGTTGATATATTTATTATAATGTGTTTGTGATTTATGTCAACAATGAAAACCCTAATGTTATATAGCCTATTTGTTTTCACAAGGCTTATCAATGGAAACACCAAAGTTAAAACTTTTATAAGAAACATTTGATACACCAAGCTGTAAATACTAAAACTAGCACTTGCACCTATAGGAGGTTCAAGGAATATGCCAATAGGAACAACCGACGAGTTTAAACTCTTAACTAGTTTAATTTTTTATATTTTTGGCGGTTTAAACTTTTATCTGCATGTCATGCACTGCCTAAAGACCATCTATTGTTAGAAACAACTGTTTTGCTCAAGCCAAAACATGATTTTACTTGCTCATTTCATTTTCAAAAGTAAGGTTTCTCAATTTAACACTTTTGTATCTTGAGCAACTACATGCCATTATAGTATGTGCCCTTGGAGATCTATTTTTGCATGGATATTGTGTAGAGATGTTGTAGGTCAAAGGCTCTGATCAGACATAACACTCATTGTGCTTGGTCTCCATAGTCTTTCATTTTCTATTTGATATTAGGATTTAATATGCATCTTGGAGATTTCCATATAGACCATGTATTGTTTGTTGTTAGGAAGAGCTCGAGGTTTAGTTGCCTATAGCAATCCACAAAACCTTGAGATAAGTATAATCTTGAAGAAGTTCTTTGTGTTTGTATTGATATCCATGACTAACTTTTGCATTGATGGGTGCAAGTCTGTCTCTTTTTCCTTCGTGAGGTTTCATGAGATCATACTACAGATCTACACATGATGACAGCCCATTAGACAACATTTCCTTGTGCCTTGCACTGTAGCCATGACTAGTCAACCTCTATTGGATATTGCCTTTGGATCTATTCAGCCTAATGACATATAACAGTGATCCTTGATTGTTTCATCCTATTGAGGAAGGCAATTGGGAAGTGCTAAGACATTAAGGTTTGTGTTATATCATAAGGGTGTCATTGGGAATCTTGTAAGACAACAATCTTTGTTCAAGTAGGGACTGTCATAAAGGGAAAAATGGTGACAGCCATTAGGAGCAGTCATCATTAAAGGGTTGCCCTCTCCTCATGAATCCTTTAGTAGCTCTTGATGACATGATATTGTTTAGTACAAAAAATTCATAGGAAGAGAAATCCCCACTTAGAGAATGGTATAACTATCATTAGATCATGAATCTACTCTAAGGTCAGGGATAAAACTGTTTCATTTAGAAACACTAAGCAGAGATTGTCACCAAATGAGGATAGTCCAATTCAATCAATAGGACAATTTAGTGTTAAGTGTTTTGGATTGAGCATATGGTGGTATCAAAAGAGCTTACTATTTGTATTACCCTAGGGGATGGTACCAATACAAGCTTAAAAATAAATGTTCAAATATCAATGATAAAAAAATCCTCTTATGACTGTTACAATCATGAAAAGGTATCCCATGAGTGAAGAGAACATCATGCTCAACCATTCAAGATATGAACACTTTAAATGTTTATTGTTGTCAACACAATAGGAGGGACATTTCTGAGTCAATAGCTTGAAGACTGTCATGAGAATTGTCACAGCTACAAGACAGTCTTGGTTATTGGCTCTACTACACAACTCTTGTCATGAGAAGGGATCATGGAGACATTCCCATTCAGGTATGGTTGATATCATGGTATAGTGATATCCTCACCACTGTACATAGCCATCTGAGCAAGTGATAATCATAAGTAGATGCCTATATAGGAACATTGAACTACAAACGAACACAAGCCAGAAATGTTAGGACAGTCACAAATCACCTAAGATAGTCATTTTTCATAAGATGCTATATGAAATCATAGCCTTATGGAACATATAAGAGGTTTTGAAGGGTAGTGTAGTAGCATTATACAAAGGGCATGGGGGTTGATGGATTTTACATGTTGAAATTTAAAAGCCCTCTCAGTGGACAGAGGTAGTGACTGTAAAAGGTAAAATTTGGATAGTTGAGTTTTTGGTAGTTTTGTGTATGTATCCTCCTTTCACCCTTTCATTCAAGGACCTAAGGTCAAGTTGCAATTTACTATCCTACCCTAAGGTCACTATGAGATGTAGGGAAACTTAGATTTTTATGATTTGATTACCAATTATCTTCTCTTATGCTCAATTATACCTTAAAACCCTAATTATGCAAATATGACAGCAAATAGATGAATATCAGAAAATGCTGCTACAGAAATATGTAAAATGACAAATAACTATGCACCTATTTTCAGGGTTTAGAAGCAAAACATTCGGGGACTAAAGAGCGGGCACCCAAGTCCAAGGCCCTAGTTTTTGTCAGGATCTGCAACTTGTTCATGTTGTACCAGAGTTTTTTCCCATCACGAAACTTTGATGACTAATGAGTAGGTGCCCTAGTCTAGGGAGCTATTTTCTTCTTTGATCTAAAATTCTGACACTCTATTGTACCCTCCTGCAACTTCACTTTGTCTGTAGCTTCAACCTGTAACCTACAATCATGAAAACTTTGAGAGGGGGTTGTGGTGTTTAGAGGCTTGCCTCAGTCAAGCCCCAGAGAGACATTCAAGTCTTCTGAACACCATTGTCAAATAGAGGGTGCATGCCCTTGTTAGGCAGAGGCAAAAACTAAATGATAAATGCTTAAAAACACAAATGATGTCACCTTGTAGTGAAGATCTCATGGAAGGAAGAAGCTCTTCATGCCATGAGGAGTTGATTTCTCAAATCTACAAATACCAACACATAGACAACACAAATCTGCTCTTACTACACAATGAAAGCCTTGAATCACCTTTAGAATGCTAGTTGAAATCTTGTAATCATCTAGTTAAAACCTAGTTTACAAATGAATGCCTAAACATGCTTTTATATGCAACTACAAACACTCCCGCCAAGAATTTCATAATTCAAACTTACCGTGTCGGCATAGGACCCAAATAAAGGTCACAAGCCAACACCCAAAATTGGGACTAACCCAAAATAGGGTAGGACGAGGGCGCGGGCGCCCAAGTCCCCCCCTCTATTTTAGGCAGGGTTAGGTTCAAAGGATCCCCCTAGGTCCCATTTGACATGATACCTAGGGTTCATTTCATCGGGATGTTGAAATATGATGTAAGATGTCAACAAACACAGCAAACACTCCAAGCATTAAAGTACGGTCATTAAACACATGCATTAAAGTACGGTCAACAAACACAGCAAACAATAAAAGACTATAACTATTAAAGTACGGTCATTAAAGTAAGGCACACACCAACGATTTACATTACAGGCACACACCAAGATGTCAACAAACACAGCATTGAAATATGTGTTTGTTGACCGTACTTTATTTACATTACAGGCACACACCAACGATTGTGCTTCACCACAACAATCACCGAACACACACTTAAGGGTTGAGTTAGTCACAGAACCGCTCCCTGCCTCCTGATGAGACTTTTGAAAATGATAGGATGGTGCAATCTACTCTGAGAAATACACCACCCCCGCCTTCGCAAATGGCTTAAAATAAAAAGGATATATGCAATATCCCACCTCCTTAGAGGGCTTAAACGATTGATTGATTGATTGCAAACAAACTTAGAGTGCAAGAAGTACTCATCGCACTAGTCTTTAAACTGCACCTGAGGATAAGCACATTGCTAACATCTACAACAGACAACTTACCTTATATATGCCTGTTGATGGTGATGTCAGTCGCAACCAAACTTAAACAAAAGTTACACAACCTTTATTTATCTTGAAAGATACGATGAATTCAGAGAATTCATAATCCCAAGTCTCTGTTGATTAGTTCTTAATCTACTGACGTTACTCAGTGGTTGATGTGTATTGCTGTTAATCATTCAGGGGCCTTACGTTCATCAGTAATTTATGTTTCTTATAAGCATGCTACACAGAGAGGTTATTCTACACAATTATTTACTTGAAATAATGTGTCTGAACTTAGGTCTTTGCATGATATTTATACATCATTTTTAACATGCATTCAACTCAAATATGCTAATGATATCCAGTTATCTATAGGATATCAACATATTTCTCTGTTCTTCTTCTAATTTATCTGTGTACTATAGTTATGGAAGTGATTCCAATGAAATTAAAAAAAGGGAAAAAAATAACAGAGGTAAGGTTCAGAAAATGAGATTCCTAAAATTACTTGACTGAGATCACTGATTCACATACATATTCTAATACAGCAATGAATAGAAGGAAACTAAAATCATACTTCACCAGGACAATCCACAAATCCGTATGATTCAGTGCAAATCTTCAAAGGAAAAAAGGTTGATAACAACATGCCATAAAAATGAAAGCGCTTCTATTGAACACAACATTCACCAATACATATCCAAAAATCAACTTGAAGATTACATAAAATTTACAATCAGAAAGTAATCTAAAGCTTCATCTTCATTCAGTATGCTTTAGAATAGATATATTTACAATGATCTGAGGAAAGAACCTTGACATTTCAATAGTTCAGTCCCTATTAATCTCAGTAATCTAATCTCCTATGCTGAATTGTTTTAGGTCAGATTTCTTTTTGGTATGATTCACCTCCTATACAAAAATAAAAATGGGGGTTTTATACATGGCTCAAATTTTCCCCCAAGATGGTGCCCAAAAAAGAAACCCTAGTCAACTGGCAGTAGAAAATAAATGCTGCCCAGAAAACTCTAAGCAGCATGATCTTTATTGTTGTATAAATATCCTGCTTTAAAAACCCCAGTCCATCGAAATATCTTCTGCCATGTCTTTGGTAATCTAATTGCCATCAAGTTTCTCCTACTAGTCACTTCTCGCCAGCATCCTTATCTCCTTTTGCCTTCTGTGATCAGATCTGTCATTAAGTTTCACCTGCACACCGCCACTATGTGTCAGTGGCTCTGTAATCCTCAGCTACTCCAAACAGCGCCCTCAATCCTGCAATAAACAGTCAAGAGATAAGCACATCATTTAATAAATTAACAAGAAATTTAGACACCTGTGTTAAATCCAGGTGTGAATGTGCAAACACAGATAATCGGGTTAAGAATCTGTAAAAAATGCAAACTCAAATGCATATACAGCGTTGAAACCAGTCGGGTCAACCATCGTTGACCAAAAATATGCTATCGGACTCCAAAAATAGCTTCAAAAAAACCATCGCATCATTTTCCCGCTCATTTCCTTGTTCAAATCCATGTATATCGCCCTTGTATGTATCTTTTCATATGCATATACATACAAAGAATATTCTGTGCCTAACCCCTTTTGATTTCGCCTTTGTATGTTCCTCAATGTATACTTATCAGAATTTATATCTCGATATGCAGGTCGGACGTGATACATAGGATATATCGCTTTTAAATTCATTTAGATTCCTGTTTGTATGTTTAACTTTGCATATTGGTTTGTATATTAGAAACATACAAACACTTAAACATACAAGCATTTCCACTTTTTTATTTTCTCTTTCGAGTCTGCACTATGTATGCTGTTTTGTATCTTTCGATATGCATTGTTTAAAACATACATGGACTTGGCCTTATTTGATAAATTTTCAGTTTCGGCACTTGTAGATGTGTAATGTATGTTTGATAATATACAACCCAGATACATACAACTAATTAACCATATTTCATAAACTTCAAGTCCGCGCGATGTATATGTCATTGCATATCGCAATGTATGTATGAAATATACAAGTCTGAAATGTACAAAGACTTATCTTCATTCCATAATGTTTTCAATTCCAACGATTGTATAAACTATTGTATATCGCAATGTATGTATGAAATATACAAGTCCGAAATTATAAACGATTCAACATTGTTTAAAACCCCTTTCAAGTCCACGCTTGTATATGGACGTTGCATGTTCCAAATGTATGTATGAAATATACAAGTCCAAAATGTACAATGATTTAACTCCGCTACATAACATTTTGAGTCCGTGGCAATGTACATTTCAGATTGTATGTTACCAAAACATACAAGCCTGCAAAATATACAAGGACTTAACCTTGTTTAACAACTACTTCGAGTCTGCAACAATGTATCTCCACTTTGTATGTTTCGGAATGTATGTATATCAAAACATACATACAAGTCGAAACATACAAAGTCTTAATTATAATTCATAAATGTTTCGGGTCCACCTTGTATGTATGCATAGAACTTTATCAAAAATGCATACAAAGAAAAGGATATACAATCGACTTTGTATATGGAAAGCAATATACAAAGGGCCTTGTATATGCAACCCGATATACAAAAGGCATTGTATGCAACATGCAAACGACCTGAAATACAGACAGCCTTGTATATAAGCGATATGCCAAGTTGACTGCCCATGCAACTAAGTAAAAAAATGACCCTGTACATACAAAGGACTTTGTCTATGCAACATAAAACCTGAATGTACATTTACCAAAATGATCATAACTTGCAAAATATGGCGAATTTTAAGATGGTTCAAAAAGCAGCCCTAGCTCATTTTTCGCAAGGAATCCAACCATATTATGCCCTGGTACTAAAAATACATTTTTTCTCTATTTTTAACAAGGTCTACAATTTTTTACCCTCTTTTTCCCTTTACCACCAAACAAAACAACCCACACACAAGCAAAAAAAAAGCAAAGCTACAACAGAGGTCCTCATTTTGCTAAGGAGTAAAATGGGGCGTGTTGTGAACATCACAACAACTAGCAACCAAACAAAACAATTAAATTCAAACGATTAAAGAAAACTAAATGAAATAAATTCATAACTTCCAACTATCTTTTCTGCAAATCATTATCCAACTTGAGACTCAATGTATTCAATAAGGTGCATGAATTTTCTTTTCAGTTTAAGTGGGTGCACGTGATTAATTATCCTCATCTTGAAGATCAATTGAACAAACCAGCGACTGATATTAGCCTACATAGTTGATGTCATTCCCTCATATCCAATTGGATAGAGCCTTGCTGCTAGCAGGCGTTCATAGCCCCGGCAAGGTTATTATTACAATTCTCCTAAGTAGAGCCTCATTGCCAGCGAGCGTCTATAGCCCCGGTAGAGTTACTTAGATGGCTTAATCTAGATTTTTAGTATAATCCATTTTATTTATTTTTTATACTTTTTTTTGTCTTTTGATAGAGATTTCATAAGATATAACAATTGTACCTTCATGATGCAAGGAGTGGTCACTTGCTGAAATTAAGCTGAGAATTGTAATGGTAGCAAGGGTGACCTCGAATTTTTCACCTAATATCTACACTGGTAGGTTCAACAACCCCAAGGATTTTAGGTGTGTCATTGTGTGAGAAACTTCCTTGAATACTCAGCCCACAATTATTGAATACAAAATTTCACAGAGTTAAACAACTTTCTGCATTTATGACAGTCACAACAAATTATGCAAAAATGTCAAATAATTAACCTGAATGTTCTAAATTTTCTACTATTTTCAATGGTTGTTAATCTACTCATGTATACTCTAAATCAAAATAAAGATCCCTACTGAGGAAACAACAAAGCAACCAAAACAAAACAAACTGTACAAACAGCTACACAGAAATATAGACTATGTTACACATGGCTGCCATGGTGCCACTTCAAGCTTGGAAATAATGTTTAATAAACTGTCCATTAACTGGTAATGGAACATCTTCACCAATTAATGTCTTAAGCCTATAGGTGATGTCTCCTAGAATCTCAGAAATCTGAAAGGGACCTATCCAGAGTTTATCAAACTTACCATGATCTCCTTTCCTCTCATGTGCTTTATCCCACATCAGGACCAAATCAGAGATCCTAAAAGCCTTAATTCTGGCTCTTTTGTCAAACCAGTGTTTGACAACAGCCTGATGTTTACCAAATTGTTCAATTGCTTGACTTCTTTTTTCTTCTAGGTTCATCAATTGAAGCAACCTAACTTCTTGTTTATTATCAATGCCCAGGTAATCTTGGGTAAACTACAATGTAGGGATCCTTAGGTTAATAGGGAGGATAGGATCCACCCCATATACTAGATGAAAAGGAGAAATTCCTAATGCAGCCTTATTCCTGGTTCTATCTACCCACAAGGCATACTTTAGTAAGGTATTCCATTCCCTTGGGTTCTTTTCTATTAATTTCTTTATGATGTTCAATAGGTTCTTATTTGTGGATTCTGCTAATCCATTCCCTTGGGGATAGTAGTTTGAGGAGAATTTCAAGATAATCCCATAGTCAAAAGCCCAGCTTGATAATTTAATTGAAGCAAAAGTAGGTCTATTATCACATACCAAAGCACAGGGAACTCCATACCTGGTTACTATGTTGCTTTCTAAAAACCTGATGACATCATCAGCATTACATGTCTTGCTGCTGACAGCTTCAGTCCACTTGGTACAGTAATCAGTAATAGTTAAAACATACCTATGACCTGAAGATGATGGAGGGTTGACAGGTCCTATGAAGTCCATTCCCCATTGAGCAAATGGGTGCATCTCCAACACTGGCTGCAAAGGTTGAGCAGCATATCTTTCTCTGTTTGCAGCGACCTAGCACATATGACAGCATTTGTTGTGTTTAGCAGTGTCTTTGAAAATAGTGAGCCAGTAATACCCTGCCCTGAGGATAGCATGAGTGGTAGCCAAAGATGATCCATGCGCAGTCCCAAACTTATCATGTAACTCTATTAACACCTTGTCTGCTTCTTGTCTTTCCAGGCATCTAAGGTATATCCCTTCATAATTTTTCTTGAAAAGGACTCCTCCTTTGATCATATATTTCTGTGACTTTATCTTCAAGGCCCTTCTCTGTGAAGCCTGTAGTCTTGAAGGACATCTTCCAGTAATTAGGATGTGTCTGATGTCTGAGTACCATTCTCCATCATCCTTTGCATTCACAACATACTGCTGGCTCATGATATTAGGATCAATCTCCAATATCATCTGGCTCAATGCTTGCCCCCTTACTAACTTCATGGGTGTAATGTCCATATCGTACTCTTGGAGGATAGTGATCCATTTAGCTCTTTTCTCACTTGGTTCACTTTGCATTAACAACATTTTCACTGTTGCATCAGGTACTACAGCAATCAGTTTACTTCTCATAATGTAATGCCTAAATTTTTTAACCGCTCGAACCAGAGCAAGAACCTGTCTTTCTACGTCCATGTATGTGAGCTCTGCATCTCTGAAAGGGGAGCTCATGAAGGCTATGGCCTTTTCTTCCTTTTCTTCATTTCTCTGTGTCAACACTACTGTAGAAGTATGTTCTGAAGCAAATGAGTAAATGTAAAAGTCCTTGGTATAATTTGGACTGATCATAACTGGAGCATTTTATATGGCCCTTTTAATATCTTCAAAAGCTGCCCTAGCTTCAGGTGTCCACTCAATTTTAGCATCCTTCTTGAGCATGGCATTCAGGGGTCTGACAATCTCTGCAAAGCCAGTAATAAATTTCCTAACAAAATTAATCTTACCAAAGTAAGATTTGAGCTCCTTTTTGCTTTCAAAAAGCTGTATCCTAATGATTGATTCCACCCTATCTGGGTCAATGATGATCCCATTTTCTGTTATTAGGTGGCCCAATAACTTCCCTGTGGTTACCCTGAATATGCATTTCTTGGGGTTCAGGGATATCCCATATTCCTCACATTTCTTGAGCACTTTTCTCAGGTCCTCTACATGGTTTCCTCTATCCTTAGAGAAAAATGTTAAGTCATCCATGTAGATGACTATGCACTTGCCAATCAAGCCTTTGAAGGCTATGTCCATAGCTCGCTGGAATGTTGCCCCAGCATTTATTAACCCAAACGGCATGCGTCTGTATGCAAATATCCCCCATTTTGTGGTGAAAGCAATTTTCAGTCTGTCGATTTTGTCCACCATTACCTGGTTATAGCTAGAGAAACCATCCAAGAATGACATCATCTTGGCACCATTCACAATTTGCAAGACCTCGTCTAGAGAAGGCCAAGGATAATTATCCTTTTTAGAAGCTCGATTCAAGTTTCTGAAGTCTACGCACAACCTGATGTCGCCATTCTTTTTCCTCACTGGGACTAGGTTTGCCAGCCATGTGGAATGCCTGACAGGAAACATGATTCTGGCATCAAGAAGCCATTTAACCTCCTCAAAAATGATGGGCTCTAGTAAAGCATTCATGGGTCTCTATTTCTACCGAAAAGGCTTGGCGTCTGGCTTCAAGGGTATTGTATGGGTGATGACTGATGTATCATAAATTTTCAGTTCATCATACGTCTAGGCAATGATGTGGATATAATCTTTGAGAGCCTGGGTGATTCCTTCCAACTCCTCCTCAATACAGACCTTCCCTATCAAGACATTTCTTGTTTTATCATCCCGTCCAACGTTAATTTGTGAGTATTGTCCTCCATCAGCTTTTGGGAGATCTTTATGCTTCAGCATGTTATCTAGATCGAACGCTCTCTCCAACTCTATCATTCCCTTAGGAATCTTGTTACCCGGTAGCTCTAGGATTTCTTCTTCTTCCTAGATGTGGTCCTCCACATTCCTTTCGTCAATGATCTGTGCCTCAAAAATATCTCTGTTGGAAATAAAATCCAATATGTGTTGATCATCGTCAAATACCTGGAGATTGGTTACATTATCCAACATAGAGGGCACTGATACCAATTTGACTGAGAATCTCTTTAAACCAGATATGGACAAAGGTTCCAGAGTACTTGCAGGCTGGGCCAGGGCATCTACCCTGTGGTTTTGCTCTCTGGGTACATGTGTGATATTGAAAGCATCAAAATCTTCTATTAAGTCCCATACCCTATGTCTGTAATTGGATAGTCTTTTGTAATTGCAAGAGTATGTACCTCTTACCTATCTCACAACTAATTCTGAGTCTCCATAGACATGCAGAATTTTCACTTTTTTCCTTAATGCAAACAACATCCCATGAATTAGAGCTTCATACTCCACCACATTGTTTGTACATGGGAACTGCAATCTGTATGCTGCTAAGTAGGATTTTCCAAATGGATCAATAAGGTCTATCCGTACTCCAGCTCCTTGTTTTGACTTGGATCCATCAAATCTGAGGATCCATGGCCTATCTTCAACTAAAAGTCTGTCTGGGCCTTCTTCCTTCTTTTTAGCTTTGGCAGCTGCACCGCTTGATATCCATTTCATCTTTGGTGTCTCAACTTTCTCAGACTTTATCATATCTTCCTTCTATGAAGCTAATATTTTTTCTTTCTTTTTATCCTTGGAAAGGAAATCTTCTGGATTAGGCAATGTCTAACTTTTCAAAATATGTAGACACAATGAACAAGCAGTTTCTGAATGCGGTGCTTCATGTAACCGACACCATCCATCAATCAAAGTATCCTGTGGGGATGTTTGCTACTGTATCATCCTTTGAATTTCTTCTGATAAAAACTCTTCAAATTTGGACAAATTACTGCCCCTATCTTCATCAGATAACTCATAATCTGATTCTACTAAACAATCACTCCCTAGGGTGATTTTCTTCTTTTTTTTAACATTACCCTTGCTGCATACCAATATCTCTTCTGTGCTCTGAGTAGAACCTTCATCTTGGTATATGCATTCTCCTATTTCTGTAGAAAACAAACAGAAATTAGTTTCGCTATCATTATCTGCAGAACTCACCGCAAGTGAAGATGCTTCATTGTATGCTTGTTCCAACTCCAACATGTCTAAACATGCATCACAAGTCTTTTCAGAATGTGCCTCATCATGCAACCTGCACCATCCATCAATTAGAATGTCATGAATAGGCATTTTTAACAATTGACATAGTTGCACCTCCTTAAACAAATGCATCTCAAAATTCTAGAAATGATCTACCTATATTTCATCTTCATGGTTAGAATCAGATTCTAAGGTTATTTTATCATCTTGAGAGTCATCATCCTGATTATGAAAGTCAAACATCAGGATCTCCTCTATGCTGGCAGTCTGAGGTCTGATGGAGTAAATTCTGGGTTCCACATCGACATACATGATTTCATTGGTTTTGTTATATTCAGTGATCATGTGCTTCATACAAGGTTTAGCATCTATTCTTATTTGATTTGGTATCCCTCTCCAGGGCAACCACATACTACTGAAATCAGTTGACATGTATCCGTTAAGGGTTTTTGACCAATCTCTGTTGAGTAACATCCCATATGTATCAGGTATATCAACTACCTGAATATCAATATAGTGTTGATTTCTGGGGTCTGAAGCTAACTGCATGTGTATGTGAGTTAGTTCTCCTACCACACTCACCTCTGTTTTGTCTAATTGGGTTACTTTCTTTAATGATTTAGCAGGATGTAACCCAAAAGCATTGCATATGGATAAGGGCATTACATTGGTAGATGCTCCTGAGTCTACTAGGCATTTGTGCAAATTTTTACCAAACATCCTTATGGTAAGGAGGAAAGGGAGTGACTCACTCTTGTCTTTGTATAGGGTCATGTGGGAAGTTTCTACAGTTTGAATAGTGGCTAGCACTTTATGTTTAACATTAACATCCCTAGCAGCATGGTCTTTATTCCCAAAGTGACCTAAGGCATGAATATCCTCCTTTTGAGTAGGATCATCCAATGATTTCATGAAAGATTTCCTGATAGCAGGGGTTTTAAGCAGCTCTAACAATGACAGGCTGATTTTAACCCTTTTCATCTCATCTGCCAGATATGTAACCAATTTTTCAGATTCAGGGGGTGGATTACCAGCTTTTGGTGCTGCATTATGTGGTGCTAGATATTGAGCATTAACTTTGGGAAATCCAGGGTTATTACTCGCCTTGGGATTAGGTGGAGTATTGAAATTGTTTGGAGGCAAAGATGTGGTCAAAGGATCAGCAGATCTATTTGAGTTATTTCTCAAGTTGTAATTATGCCTACCCTAAGGTTGCTATTGATAAGCATTGACTTCCTCATGCTCAGTTGATGGCTCATTATCATCCTCAAATGGAAAAACATAGTTGGATTCAAAAGCCATGGTTGATTCTTCACTTGTTGAGGTGTAATCCCGATGAGATGGAATTGTCTGCTAATAAGGATGATGCATGAAGCTTTCTAGCACTAAGGTAGAATCATATTCACAGGGGACAATTTCACTTCCTTCCACATAAGGTGGATTTCCTGAAGTATTGGACACTTCAGTTTGGAATATACTAGCAGCAATCCTGAACTGAGGACAATCTAGCTCTGCATGAGCATTAGTGTTATGTATCCTGCACCAGTTTGTAAGTGCAGCCTCTGCAAGGTTTACTCTAGTAGTCTGCCTAGGTTCACTAGGAGGCTAATTATCTAGGGGCAATGGCAGAGAACCATTGTTTGGCCTAGTGTTCCACACTTTAGGCTGTCTAGGAGGATTATTGTTGCCATTGTTATTATAGTTATTGTTGTATCCCCTATCAGGATAGTTAGGTCTGTCATTGGCATAACCTCTATTCTGGTTTAGTTGAGAGTCGAAGTTCTGACTCCTTAGATGAGTGACTTCAGTGGTGAGTTTCCTTAACTATGCTGATATCTCCTTTATTTCTTCTTTTTCTTCCTGATCTTTGGCCACTGCATTCTCTGGCTGAGGCTTAAAAAAGGAAGATCCATTGTTAATGTTGGATTGTTCCACAACCTGAGGTACTTGTGTTTGTCTGGGATATTGTAACATCTAGCCATTTCCACTTGGTGGTGGCATGATACTGAGTGGAGGTACCTGCAAAGGGGCTGGCATCACAGCTGAAGGTCTCATGTCCCCACTGGTTTGTTGGTGAACAGGATATGTAGGATAGCCAGGAAATGTAGGGAAGGCAATGTTCGGGGTGGGAGCAGGAGCCAATTGCTGACTGACTTTGATGGCTTCTTCAAAAGCTCCTACCAAAGTCATTACCTCAGGATGTGCTCTCCTGATAAACATAGAAGTCAAGGGATCCAAAGCCGAATAATAAATGCTCCTAGCAGCTTCATCTACTACAGCATAAGGTGCTATTAGTCTTGAGAGCATTTTCTAGAATCTTTCATTGAAGTTGGCAATAGGTTCCCCTTCAAATCTCTTGATTGTGGCAAACAAATGATAATTCATGGAAGGATCTATAGGTGTTCTGAACCTATCCTTAAAGGCCTTTTCTAAGGCATCCCATGAATCGATTGAACCTTGACTAAGACTGATATACCAGTTATATGCCTCTTCCCCTAAAGAAAATGGAAATAATCTGCATACCACATCTTGATGTGCAAATCTAGCCCTACTACAAGATTCTTTAAAAATTCTGATGTGATCATCAACAACCTGATATGGATGATATTTGGGACAAACTTTATCAGGGTTCTTAGGCAGAGCATGGTATGCATTAAAAGTCAAGGGTGACTCCGCTGTAAAAAATGACATTGCAATTGGTGGAGGTTGAACCTGGAGTGTGACAGGTTGGGGTTTGACCCGAGGTGTGACAAGTGGTCCTGTAGGTGTTTGAAACCCTGGAGGAGTTATAGGAGCATGTTCTGGTGAAGTACCTGATGTAGTAGAATCAGAAGAGTAATGAATGTCTACAGTTCTAGGTCTAAATCCCATGATGGGTGATTCTTCAAAGAGCCCACTAGATCTGGACCTGGTATTTGGCTTGGGAGCCAGGATTTCTTAGATTTAAGGAAGATTGGCTGGTTTATTGCAAAGATCAGGTGAAACTCCCTAGCCAAGGTTGTATATTTATTTATTTTTAGTTTGAAAACTTCACAAATGATTAGCGTGCACAAACTTAAAACAACAAATCTCTGCATATAACTTGAAATACAGAGATGCTTTGGTATTACCTTTCTGTCTGCATTATAAAATCAAGAAAACTTACTAATAATAAGTTCATGGCCCTCCTTCTAGTGCCAGTTTTCTATTGATGGTGATGTTAGTCACAACCAAACTTAAACAAAAGTTACACAACAACCTTTATTTATGTTGAAAGATACGATGAATTCAAAGAATTCATAATCCCAAGTCTCCGTTGATTAGTTCTTAATCTATTGAAGTTACTCAGTGGTTGATGTGTATTGCTGTTAATCATTCAGGGGCCTTACGTTCATCAATAATTTCTATTTCTTATAAGCATGCTACATAGAGAGGTTATTCTACACAGTTATTTACTTGAAATAATGTGTTTGAACTTAGGTCTTTGCATGATATTTATATATCATTTTTAACATGCATTCAGCTCAAATATGCTAATGATATCTAGTTATCTACAAGATATCAGCATATTTCTCTATTCTACTTCTAATTTATCTATGTACTGTAGTTATGGAAGTGATTCCAATGAAATTAAAAAAAGGGAAAAAAATAACAGAGGTAAGGTTTAGAAAATAAGATTCCTAAAATTACTTGACTGAGATCACTAATTCACATACATATTCCGATACAACAATGAAGAGAAGGAAACTAAAATCATACTTCACCAGGACAGTCCACAAATCTGCATGATTCAGTGCAAATCTTCAAAGGAAAAAAGGTTGATAACAACATGCCATAAAAATGAAAGCGCTTCTATTGAACACAACATTCACCAATACATATCCAGAAATCAACTTGAAGATTACATAAAATTTACAATCAGAAAGTAATCTGAAGCTTCATCTCCATTCAATATGCTTTAGAATAGATATATTTACAATGATCTGAGGAAAGAACCTTGACATTTCAACAGTTTAGTCCCCATTAATCTTAGTAATCTGATCTCCTATGCTGAATTGTTTCAAGTCAGATTTCTTTTTGGTATGATTGATCTCCTGTACAAAGATAAAAATGGGGGTTTTATACATGGTTCAAATTTTCCCCCAAGACGGTGCCCAAAAAAGAAACCCTAGTCAACTAGCGGTGGAAAATAAATGCTGCCCAGAAAACTCTGAGCAGCATGATCTTTATTCTTGTATAAATATCCTGCTTTGAAAACCCCAGTCCACCAAAATATCTTCTGCCACGTCTTTGGTAATCTAATCACCATCAAGTTTCTCCTACTAGTCACTTCTCATCAGCATCCTTATCTCCTTTTGCCTTCTGTGATTGGATCTGTCATTAATTTTCACCTACACACTGCCACTATGTGTCAGCGAATTTGTAATCCTCAGCTACTCCAAACAGCTCCCTCAATCCTGCAATAAACAGTCAAGAGATAAGCACATCATTTAATAAATTAACAAGGAATTTAGACACCTGTGTTAAATCTGGGCGTGAATGTGCAAACACAGATAATCGGGTTAAGAATCTATGAAAAACGTGAACTCAAATGCATATACAGCATTGAAACTAGTTGGGTCAACCATCGTTGATTGAAAATATGCTATCAGGCTCCAAAAATAGCTTCAAAAAAACCATCGCTTCATTTTCCTGCTCATTTCCTTGTTCAAATCCATGTATATCACCCTTGTATGTATCTCTTCATATGCATGTACATACAAAGAATATTTCATGTCTAACCCCTTTTGATTCCGCCTTTGTATGTTCCTCAATGTATACTTATCGGAATGTATATCTCGATATGTAGGTCAGACGTGATACATAGGATATATCGCTTTTAAATTCATTTGGATTCCAATTTGTACGTTTAACTTTGCATATTGGTTTGTATATTAGAAACATACAAACACTTAAACATACAAGCATTTCCACTTTTTTATTTTTTCTTTCGAGTCCACACTATGTATGCTGTTTTATATCTTTCGATATGCATTGTTTAAAACATACATGGACTTGGCCTTATTTGATAAATTTTCGGTTCCGGCACTTGTAGATGTGCAATGTATGTTTGATAATATACAACCTGGATACATACAATGAATTAACCATATTTCATAAACTTCAAGTCCGCGTGATGTATATGTCATTGCATATCGCAATGTACATATGAAATATACAAGTCTGAAATGTACAAAGACTTAACTTCATTCCATAATGTTTTCAATTCCGGCGATTGTATAACTGTTGTATATCACAATGTATGTATGAAATATACAAGTCCGAAATTATACAATGATTCAACATTGTTTAAACCCCTTTCAAGTCTGCGCTTGTATATGGACATTGCATGTTCCAAAAGTATGTATGAAATACACAAGTACGAAATGTACAACGATTTAACTCTGCTACATAACATTTTGAGTCCACAGAAATGTACATTTCAGATTGTATGTTACCGAAACATACAATCCCGCAAAATATACAAGGACTTAACCTTGTTTAACAACTACATTGAGTCCGCGGCAATGTATCTCTGCTTTGTATGTTTCGGAATGTATGTATATCGAAACATACATACAACTCGAAACATACAAAGTCTTAATTCTAATTCATAAATGTTTCGGGTCCACCTTGTATGTATGCATAGAACTTTAACAAAAATGCATACAAAGAAAAGGATATACAATCGACTTTGTATATGGAAAGTGATATACAAAGGACTTTGTATACAAGCGAACTTGTATACAAAGGGCCTTGTATATGCAACCTGATATACAAAAGGCATTGTATGCAGCATGCAAACGACCTGAAATACAAATAGCCTTGTATATAAGCAATATGCCAAGTTGACTGCCCATGTGACTAAGTAAAAAAATGACCCTGTACATACAAAGGACTTTGTATATGCAACATACAAACCTGAATGTACATTTACCAAAATGATCATAACTTGCAAAATATGGCAAATTTTAAGATGGTTCAAAAAGCAACCCTAACTCATTTTTCCCAAGGAATCCAACCATATTATGCCCTAGTACTAAAAATGTATTTTTTCTCTATTTTTAACAAGGTCTGCAAATTTTTACCCTCTTTTTCCCTTTACCACCAAACAAAACAACCCACACACAAAAGCAAAAAAAAAGCAAAGCAAGAGCAGGGGTCCTCATTTTGCTAAGGAGTAAAATGGGGCATGTTGTGAACATCACAACAACGCCCCCACCTTAAGGTGGTTGATATTGTGCATCGATATCAAGCACGTTAAGGTAGGAAGAAAACACACAAGGGAACATGGACTTTCACAGAGTCCATGCCCCCCAGAGGTGACATGTACTTTACGATCACCAAATGTTCCCACAAACACATCCCTGCAAGAAACATGTTAGTGTCTACATAATCATGATAAACAACAACATCAATGCATATGATTAACCACACAAAGAGCCAAGGTTATACTATGAATTCAGAGTTCGAGGATAACCGTGGGGCTATATCATGAAGATCTTTGAATTGAGTACCACCAAGGCTACATTCAAAGACAAACAAACTGCGCAGAGCATCAGTATTGTTAAGGTTTGTAAATGAGATAAAGATCATCAAAATCACTATGCAGAAAGCACGAGTGCTTCTACTAGCCAAGCATCGGATAATATATTACAACCCCATCATCATATTACGAACTAAGTCCAATTTTTTTATTTCTCACTAAAGGGACCCTAGGTCCACATCAGTATAAATGTTTTTCATCATTCGCCCGCTAGATAGAAACACTAGAGGAAGGAAAGTAATAAATAAGAGTGGAGAAACAATTGTCTTAGGGACAGTCATGTAAGAGGGTGCCCCCAAGTCACCAACCACAACGCTATGTCCGTAAGACACAACACACAACAATGAAATTAGAGAGAGAGGTAATATAGAAAAATGATGATACAAATAGAAGGTCACAACAGAGGTAGTCTCCTGGTATCCCGGACCTTACAAGAGAATTAGGGGTCATCCTAGGAGGCCTAAACAACACATAACACATCACGGTGAAAGCACATTATGAGAGAGATAAAGGGTTAGGGATACTTACCTGTAGGGAGATTCATGCTAGAGGTTATCAACAATCAAATGATTTTCTTCCCAATCCAAAACATAAGGTATAATTGCCAATTCTTTGTCATTATTCTTTTGTTCATTCTTAAATGCTTCTTGGTTTAAAGACTAGTGCAATGAGTACTTCCTGCACTCTGAATTTGTTTGCAATCAATCAATCAATCATTTAAGCCCTCTGCAGAGGTGGGGGTGCTGTATTTCTCGAAGCAGATTGCACCATCCTGTCATTTTCAAAAGTCCTCTATGGAGGCGGGGAGCAGTTTTGTGACTAACTCAACCCTTAAGCGTGTCTTCAACAATTGTTGTGGGGAAGCCCAATTGTCAATGTGTGCCTATAATGTGCCTAAGATGGTGATGAACCTAGAAATAGGAACACTCCATCACTTTTCTGCCATGTTTTCTCCGTGTCTTCAAAGTGTGTGTGTTTGGCGTGCTTGCTTTGTTTGGTGTGTATGTTGCCCCATATGCAGTCTAAAGACCTGTGTAATGAGTGCATCCTATATTATGGGAGGTGTGTCTTGCGTGTGTGTTGCCCCATATATGCAGTTTAAAGACCTACGTGATGAGTGCATCCTACATTATGGGAGGTGTGTTTACTTTCCTTGTACTTGCATCTGCATTTCATATATATGAGAAAAAGAAAAGAAAAGAAATCATTTCTATTTTCCATGTATTAACTGTCTACTATGCATCTGTTGTATTCTCCATATTTTGCATGACTGTAATTGTCTTCTCCATGTTTTGCATGACTGTAACTGTCTTCTCCATGTTTTGCATGCCTGTCATTGTCTTCAATGTGTCTGGCGTGTCTTCTCCATGCTTGGCGTGTTTGTTGTGTTTGTTGACCGTACTTTAATGCATGTATTGGCCTTGCGTTTATACATACATTAAAGTGGGGGCTAAATGTAACATCAAAAAATGTCCCCTTGGGGGCTTTTCCTTCATAAGGTTTAGCTCCCGAGTCTTTTATCTGCATTTAAGAAATCATGCATCATATTTTGACATCCCAATGAAATGAGCCCTAAGTTTCATGACAAATGGGACTTAGGATTATCTCTTGAACCTAATACTGCCCAAAATAGGGGGGAGGACTTGGGCGCCCGCACCCTAGTCTTGCCCTATTTTGGGTTAGTCCCAAATTTTGGGTGTCATCTTGTGACCGTTATTTGGGTCCTATGCCGACACGGTAAGTTTGAATTACGAAATTCTTGGTAGGAGTGTTTGTAGTTGCATATAAAAGCATGTTTAGGCATTCATTTGTAAACTAGAGCATTACTAGATGATTACTAGCAAGCTATTGTATTCTAAGGGTGATTCAAGGCTTCCATTGTGTAGCAAGAGTAGATTTGTGTTGTCTATGTGTTTGTATTTGCAGATTTGAGCAATCATCTCCTTATGGCATGAAGAGCTTCCTTCTCCCATGAGATCTTCACTACAAGGTGATATCATTTGTGTTTTTGAGCATTTATCATTTGGTTTTTGCCTCTACCTCTCAAGGGCACGCACTATCTATCTGACAACTGTGTTCGGAAGACTTGAATGTCTCTCTGGGGCTTGACTGAGGCAAACCTCTAAACACAACTCCCTCCCAAAGTTTTCATGATTGCAAGTTACAGGTTGAAGCTACAGATAAAGTCAAGTTGTAGGAGGGTATAATAGAGTGTCAAAATTGTAGATCAGAGAAGAAAATAGCTCCCTGGACTAGGGCACCTGCTCATTAGCCCTCAAAGTTTCATGACGGGAAAACCTTTGGTATAGTAGGAACAGGTTGTAGATCCCAATAAAAAGTAGGGCATTGGGCTTGGGCACCCGCTCTTTAGTCCCCGACTATTCCATTCCCAAACCCTGAAAATAGGTGCAAAGTTATTTATCATTTTACATCTTTCTATAGCAACATTTTTTGATATTTGTTATCATATTTGCATAATTAGGGTTTTAAGGTATAATTGAGCATAAGAGAAGATAATTGGCAATCAAATCATAAAAATCCAAGTTTCCCTACATCTCATAGTGACCTAGGGTAGGATAGTACATTGCAACTCGACCCTAGGTCCTTGAATGAAAGGGTGAAAGGAGGATACATACACAAAACTACCAAAAACTTAACTCTCCAAATTCCACCCTTTACATTTTGGTGAAAGGGTGGAATTTGGATAGTTGAGTTTTGACAGTTTTTGCATATGTATCCTCCTTTCACCCTTTCATTCAAGGACCTAGGGTCAAGTTACAATGTACTATCCTACCCTATGTCACTATGAGATGTAGGGAAATTTGGATTTTTATGATTTGATTGCCAATTATCTTCTCTTATGCTCAATTATACCTTAAAACACTAATTATGCAAATACGACAACAAACGGATGAATATCAAAAAATATTGCTATAGAAAGATGTAAAATGACAAATAATTGTGCACATGTTTTCATGGTTCAAAAGCGAAACAGTTGGAGACTGAAGAGCGGATGCCCAAGTCTAATGCGCTGCTTTTTGTCAGGACCTACAAACAAGATCTGCAACCTATTCCTATTGTACCAAACATTTTCCCGTCACAAAATTTTGAGGACTAATGAGCGGGTACCCTAGTCTAGGGAGCTATTTTCTTCCCTGATCTGCAATTCTGACTCTCTATTGTACCCTCCTGCAACTTCACTTTGTCTGTAGCTTCAACCTATAACCTGCAATCATGAAAACTTTGGAGGGGGTTGTGGTGTTTAGAGGCTTGCCTTAGTCAAGCCCCGGAGAGACATTCAAGTCTCCCAAACACTGTTGTCAAATAGACAGTGTGTGCCCTTGAGAGGTAAAGGCAAAAACTAAATGATAAATGCTCAAAAACACAAATGATATCACCTTGTAGTGAAGATCTCATGGGAGAAGGAAGCTCTTCATGCCATGAGGAGATGATTGCTCAAATCTGCAAATACAAACACATAGACAACACAAATCTACTCTTTCTACACAATGAAAGTCTTGAATCACCTTTTGAATGCATAAAGTTCACAATAACAATCTAATAATGCTCTAGTTGAAATATTGTAATTATCTAGTTTACAAATGAATGCCTAAACATGCTTTTATATGCAACTACAAACACTCCCACCAAGAATTGTGTAATTCAAACTTACCATGTCAGCATAGGACCCAAATAACGGTCACAAGCCGACACCCAAAATTTGGGACTGACCCAAAATAGGGCTGGACTAGGGCACGGGAGCCCAAGTCCTCCCCCTATTTTGGGTAGGGTTAGGTTCAAGGGATTCCCCTAGGTCCCATTTGTCATGATACCTAGGGTTCATTTCATCGGGATGTTGAAATATGATGTAAAATGTCTTAAATACAGCTAAAAGACCCGAGAGCTAAACCTTTTGAGGGAAAAGCCCCCAAGGGGATATTTTCCAATGTTACATTTAGCCCCCACTTTAATGTATGTATAAATGTGAGGCCAATACATGCATTAAAGTATGGTCAACAAGCATAGCAAACACACCAAGCATGGAGAAGACACGCCAGACACATTGAAGACAATGACAGGCACGTAAAACACGGAGAAGATAGTTACAGTCACGCAAAACACAGAGAATACAGTAAATGCATAGAAGACACATTAATGCATGGAAGACAGGAATGGTTTCTTTTCTTTTCTTTTCTTTTTCTCATATATATGAAATGAAAATGCAAGTACAGGAAAGTAAACACACCTCCCATAATGCAAGATGCACTCATCGCGTAGGTCTTTAAACTGCATATATGGGGCAACACACAGGCAAGACACACAAAACCTCCCATAATGTAGGATACACTCATCGTGTAGGTCTTTAGACTGCATATGGGGCAACAGACACACCAAACACATACACTTTGAAGACACAGAGAAAACATGGCAGACAATCGATGGAGTGTTCCTATTTCTAGGTTCATCACCATCTCAGGCACATTACAGGCACACACCGACAATTGGGCTTCACCACAACAATCATTGAAGACACACTTAAGGGTTGAGTTAGTCACAGAACCGCTCCCTACCTCCCGATGAGGACTTTTGAAAATGACAGGATGGTGCAATCTGCTCCAAGAAATACACCACCCCCGCCTTCACAGAGGGCTTAAAATAATAAGGAAATACACAATATCCAACCTCCGTAGAGGGCTTAAATGATTGATTGATTGATTGCAAACAAACTTAGAGTGCAGGAAGTACTCATTGCACTAGTGTTTAAACTGCACCTGAGGACAAGCACATTGCTAACATCTACAACAGACAGCTTACCTTATATAAGCCCCCACCTTAAGGTGGTTGATATCATGCATTGATATCAAGCACATTAAGGTAGGAAGAAAACACACAAGGGAACACAGACTTTTGCAAAGCCCATGCCCCCCCAAAGGTGACATGTACTTTACGATTGCCAAATGTTCCCACAAATACATTCCTGCAAGAAACATGTTAGTCTCTACATAATCATGATAAACAACAACATCAATGCATATGATTAACCACACAAAGAGCCAAGGTTATACTACAAATTCAGAGTTCGAGGATAACTATGGGGCTATATCACGAAGATCTCCGAATCGAGTACCACCAAGGCTAGATTCAAAGACAAATAAAGTGCGCAGAGCATCAGTATTTTTAAGGTTTGTAAATGAGATAAAGATCATCAAAATCACTACACAGAAAGCACGACTGCTTCTACTAGCCAAGCGCTGGATAATATAATACAACCCCATCATCATATTAGGAACTAAGTCCAATTTTTTATTTCTCGCTAAAGGGACGCTAGGTCCTCATTAGTATAAATGTTTTTCATCATCCGCCCACTAGATAGAAACACTAGAGGAAGGGAAACATTAAATAAAGGAGGAGAAACAAGTGTCTTAGGGATAGTCATGTAGGATGGTGCCCCCAAGTCACCAATCACAATGCTATGTCCATAAGACACAACACACAACAATGAAATCAGAGAGAGAGGCAATATAGAAGAATGATGATACAAATAGAAGAAGGTCACAACAGAGGCGGTCTCCTAGTATCCTGGACCTTACAAGAGAATCAAGGGTCATTCTAGGAGGCCTAAACAACACATAACACATCACGGGGGAAGCACATCACAAGAGAGATAAAGGGTTAGAGATACTTACCTGTGGAATCTCCCATTCTAGCAATCATCAAGTAAATCATCATCATCCTCCCACTCTTGAATTTTTGAGGAAAGTGGGACATACGGTACCATAGGCCAAGGTTGTTCATTGTTAGGATCATCTTTGTTTGTTCAATGTTTGGATCAATGTTTTCTTGTTGAGATGCAATGTTATGGCATACGCTTGTCTTCTTCTTTTTCTCGCTTTTCTATTTCTTTTTGTCTTTCCACTTATCTCTTGTAAGATAGGGCTTTACTCTTTCATAAGTTTTTAAATTCTTGAAGAAAAAGCACCAGGATCAAATCTCATTTGTCTAGGTGGAATGTTTGGTTAGTTTAAGGGATCCCCCTAGGTCCCATTTGACATGATATCGGGGTTCATTTCATCATGATGTTGAAATATGATGTAAGATGTCCTAAATGCACACTAAAGACCTGGGAGCTAAACCTTATGAGGGAAAAGCCCCGAGGGGACATTTTCTGACATTACAGTGAAAAAAGATAACAACCCTACCACAACTAATGTAAGCTGCCCTAAGTCATTAGCATGATCAATGATCAAGAATTGCAGTCTTGCATAACAGTCCACAGAGGGTCTCAAGGTTATCAAGAGCATAGTCTTTTGGAGATCAAAACTATCCCTGCCTAACCAAGAATGTTGTAGTACTATTTTGATCCCACAAAATGTTATTATTAGCACACAAGGACAATCATATTTATCAATGTCCTTATGATTCGTCTGACACCTACCTCTCTAACATTGGACTGCATTGCCATTTTGGAGATCCCTACTCTATGGTCCTAAGGTTTTTATGACCTTTGTCATGAGACTCAGGAAGAGTGCTTACAAGGAAGGTCATCATCAACCGATTATTAAGAGAGCATAGGGGACAAATCACTTTGTATATTGGATTGTCATGATAAATTGACATCAAAACTGCACTAAACAGTCATGCATGCTAGTGTAGTCATGTGGAGAAAGTGTAACAATAGCACTATCACAAACTCAATCTCAACAAACATTTACACTTTTTTAACACCCCAATGAATATGGTGGCTTTCAAGGCTGAGTACAAGGTTTGAATAAGAAGATGATTGTTTGAAGGTTGTGACAGTCACTGTCTATTGCAATAATTGCAAAGGATGGTCACCTTGGCCAATATTAACAAGAAATGCCTCTAGGGCATATACAACACTATTGGATTTAAATGCCACTTACGAAACCATATGGATAGTTATGGTAGAACAATAGAGTAGTTTATGCAATTTAAACTATTATACTTATTAGTTTAATGGAGCTACATCTCTATAAATTTTGCTTGTTTTCTTGGGTTTGTTGCTTTTACTTAAAGTTGGAGCCTTCAGAGTTTAGTATGGCAACTTGTGAGAGGAACAAAGAATACATGAATACCCTATAATGTGATCAGAATAATAGATCGATAATTCTATTTTATATAATGTGATATATGTTTTTCTTTACACATAAAAATATTTTGAGTCCCAATTATATGCATATAGTGTAGGACTTATGGGCAACTTTCTAATTTCTCTTCAATCCTGTGCAGCGACCTTTAGAGTAGTTTGCCATGTTATTTCGACATCTTTACTTGGTATTACTACAATAACTATATTGGTAATCACCATTGCAGGGAAGAAACAATACTCGAACTTGCTCTTTGTTGCTTATCATTCTTGGTGCCAGTTATGTTCTACTATTTATTTTTGGCAACCATTCAGGATATTTTGTAGATAAATATATTTTAGATATTTATACTAATTTATTTTTATTTAAAAATATTAAAAATACTAATGATATTTATGATCTTATTATATATGTTTTTTTCAATATACACATTTTGCTAAACAAACCTTCATATTGTTTCATTGGTTCCATTTTAAAATAGGAAACCCTAAAACATTACTCATTTTTTGTTTTTTCTTACAATCCAGATGTCAAAGTGAAGGTGGTGGCTATTAACCAGAGGAGGGCTGACCATTACTGGAGCAACGCCAATTTCCATATATGCAGAAAAAATAGAAAGAAAAAAATTATCATCAAAATCTCTTCTTTCCTCACAAAAAATGAATAATCATTTACCTCTCTACCATAGTAGTTCAATTAAATAATTGAAAAATAAAATAATATCATATAATTTTTATGGCCTTTATCCTTTCCAGGGATATACTTACTAAATCAAACATTTGATGAATTCATTTCTTGACTACCCATTTATCCAATATCCCCAGAGGACATATAGTCACTATAGGATGCATGTGATTTACCTCTTTTCCAAGATACCCATAGACATACAAAAACCATGACAACTCAAAAACCAGTACTTAAATGAAAATAAAAAAAAATTGAAAAGAAAAACACAATTCACATTGACATCCAAGACTCGTCCAACATCCTCAAATAGCTTGTCACAGCAAAGGCAGATTGCTGACATACAACTTTGCCTCTTCTGGGGTTTCAATAAATTAACTTTCCCCAAAAGTTTCATCAATCCCAGTTGATGTCTCTTTTTCTACTTCTCCACTATATCTTCCACATCTTCTGACACGTTCACCATGATGACATTTTTTTTAATCCCCCTTGACATACCGCCACAGTAGGGATGATTTCAAGGAAGCACATTGGAGGCTCGTCTTAGGGCATAAAAACCCAGGAAGAGATTGAAAACCTGAAGGGCTAAGGAGCACTCTTAAGGCATAAACATGACTGGGCAAATGGTATGGAAGGTGACCGTCTAGGATGGATAAGGACTTGCAGGCTATGAGAGGTGATGCCATGGAGAGGTGAGATGTATTTACAGATTTTTTAGGGATTTGGAAGGGGTTCTTCACTAGGCTCTAGGTTTTGAGGGAATAATTTCTTTTGACGCAACATTAGCCGCTTCGGTGTCAAAATGTTGTGGAATGGCATGAATGCAAATAAATAATAGCAAACAAAATTGATTTATAGCATCCCGTATGGTAAATGGCGGTCAAGAGTGAATTAGATCTAATATTGATACTACATTTATTGCAAAGGATGGCAATCCCAGCTACCTAGGGCTGCTGTATGTAGCTACTCACCCTGCAACGATGGTTTGCTTTTACTAGGTAATTATGTTGGGCAGCAGAAATTAGATCAATCTAGATCGAGATGCGAGATTTTTTTCTTTAAAATGCAGTCATGGTATTTCTTTAGGCATTCACGGAAAGGACGTCAAACTCCCAAACATGTAGGCAGTTTTCAGTGCATTCTAAATTGGTTTCTAGTCAAGTTTCCAGTTTACTAGTTTACTAACATGAGAACATTTTTTTATGGCGTGAGACAATTCCGAGCACTATAATGCTCACAACTAAAAGCCTATTGGCTAATTATATTATATAAAAATATAATATTATGGTGAAAATAATTACACTATATTAATAAATTTATTTAATTAAAATATAATAACTAAGTAGAACATTAATTTAGATTAAATAAGCTAGGTTGGTCAATTAAATAATTGTAATTAATAAGTAAAAATTAATATAGATTAACTTAGTTGGGTTCATAATTGCAATAAATATTTAAAAATTAAATACAAGGGTTAGGTGTACTTAGCACTAAACCTAATAATGGAGAAATAATTTTGATGTCATGCTAAATGGTCTAGAATTTTATATCTTAGTCTAATGAGTATCTAGAAATCTTGTACAATCCCCAAAATACTCTATAGTACAAACATGAGCATTGCAAGGTCAATCTCGAGTAGTACAGATTTAATCTACCATACATAACTGATATATGATGTGTGGGATCAATATGTTAGGAATGTGCACCTACAAACCTATTTGTCTATTGCCCTCCTAATATTTGAATTGTCAAGGCAGTGTTTAAGGACACTATTAGGGAGATGTCAATTCAATAGGTGATTGTGTTCTCTTAGATCAACCTCCTTGCTGGGTCAAATTAAGGTGATGAATGATATTGAACTATTGAGTCAAACCTAACACATGTATCATTACAAGGCATCCACAAAAATAAATAAGAAATAACATGAATATACAAATTTCACTATTACAAATATATATTTAACAAATAATAATTTTAAATTAACTTACTATTAAAAAATTAAAAAACAATTAAAACTTCTTCTAAATATTTTCTAAAAATCTAATATATATTTAACAAATATAATAATTATTTAAGTGGGTTTTCGAAAACTCTCTAAATTTGAAAAAGGGTAATAACTTTTTTCTTTTTAAATATCTTATAAATCATAATTTTATTTGATAAGTTGTGGTCATGTAAAAGAATTTAAAGTTTTAACAAAAATTAAAATATATTAATATTAGGGATGATATTAAATGATTTATCATTAAAACTTAATTAGTATAGATGAAGATTGTCCCGTCATGACTAAGCACCATCAAAGTATATAACAACATCACTAAAATGAAATTGCTCCAATGCAACACATGTTGATTTACTACTCGCTAGTGGCTAAACCATGGCCAACAACAAACTTAAAATGATTGCCTTTGAAATATCCATTGTGTGCTAGCCCTTGGATCTTAGGGAGTCCCACAACGCTATCCACACAAAAACATGAACTTATTCCTAAGGTAAATGTAGGCATATGCAGCTTTGCCCATTGACCGACTATCATCCACTCATCTCTTAGCACAAGCCTCATAGAGATGTATACTAGAAATCGCACCTTAGTGTGCAATGGGTACACCAAAAATG